>CM071939.1:2883376-3378376 GCA_036784905.1 Acrossocheilus fasciatus | reverse complement strand
TCAGCCCTGGATTTGACTATGTACGGTTGGTTAGACCAACTTACGAACAAACGGCAGGTCCGCCAGTCATCCCTCAGGCGCCTCAACCCAAGTCAAAGCTTGTCAAATGCAGTCCTAGATGCCCCAGGTGATAGTCCTCACCATGCAGACTGAACTGCTGTGACTTAGAGCTGGCTTGTAAGACAGGGTGGAGCACAGCCTTTGGGAAAGAACCACCCAAACCCTGCCTCTGAGGACTAACTGAAGGGGATGGTTGGGGATAACTAGAATGGGACTTAAGTTGCCATCTCGACCTGTCAAGGTCATCAAAGACATGCCACCAGACGTGCTGAATGCATAGGCATAATTTACGGGTGGGACATGTCCCCACCACTTTTTTGAACATTTCATGGCATGGAATGTACCTAATGCAGATGTACACAATGTACACCCCCTCCAGCGTCTTCAAGTGTGCGTCTCCATCATCCGTCATTGTGAGGTGTGTGACCCTGTCTCATCCACGAGTTCCTGTGAAATCCAGATTATCTGCATTATGTACCTCATCTATTCATTGAACTGCATATTTGAACCGAATACTCACCTACTCCAGCTTCATGTTGACTCTACTGTTTTAAATAAATGTTACCTGTTGATTTCTAATCCTCTGTTTGAGTCTGCTTCCGTAACACATACGGAGGTCACACTGTGTATGTTTAGGAATATTTATAAATGTAAAACATGATGTCAGAGTTTTGGACTTGAACAAAACAGCACAATTGTTTAAAGCAATGAGCATTAAGCTGTGTCATCAGCAAATAATTTATCATGCCTTTAGTCAGAGCACGATGGACCACACTCTGACACATTTCCAACTGTTATGCATCTCTTGGTGATCACCGGTGATTGTTTTAATGCAGATTTTGCTCATCCCAAACAAGCCTTCTGATTTCCATTCATATGCACATGAATGCGTGAGACAGAAAACACAAGCTCATGTGAAATTCACGGCATTACAAAGTTCAAGTTCAACTCTGCACTGTGAATACCCATCACGTCAAGATGTATGACCAAAAGAAGATAAGTGCCGCTTAGCTGAATTAAAAAAAAAAATGCAAATTTTAAGCCACAAGTGTCACATCTTTCTTTTTAGGCAGGAATTATTGAGAGGAATAGGATGAGTGAGCAGAGAATATTGGGTGAATGGCTTTGTGTGCCTTTGCTTGGTGATATCTTTACTAGGATTGTAGATTTATTGCTTTATTGCACTGTTTATTGTTTCTGTGAAAGTTCCAGCGTGAAGGTTCCTGACAAGACAGAGTCCAGTCAGAAAATCAAGCCAGCCTCACAATAGTGGCTTTGTGTCTACCAACATTAAACTCTACATCACTCACCAAGTGGCAAGGGCCCTTTGAGGTCACACAGCAAGTGGGGGATGCGGAGATGGTGTGACTGGAAAATTTACCATCACAACTTCCTGAAAACAAGGAAGGGAGGAAGCAGAGTTGACAACAACAATCAAAGAGAGGATGGAGCTCAGACCAGAAGTGAACCTAAAATTGAAAGTTTGCAATGCCTATAGATTTTAAAAATTGCTCGAATGGTTGAATACAGCTCAAAATTAGTTTGACACTGGATAAGAAATATTGATTAAGATATAATTGAATAAGATATTGGCAGTTCCCTTTAATGGCAGTATCCCATGAAATGATGGCATTTACCACTCTGTTACACCAATCGCTACATCGAACAGGACTCAGGCCATAAGAAATGTGCCGTTGGACGAGTGGAAGTAAAGTCTCTGGGCTTCAGCTTGGGTCATGGGTAGGTGACCCTCCACTACCTCTCAGGACGATCCTTCATGCTTTATTCGAACCATGCCCCACTCAAGTGGCTCCACCGCATAGAGGATGCCATTGTGTGGATCACTCATTGGTATCTGGTTTCACAGCCCTTTAAGTCTGAGATTCTCCGAAGGCCGGGAGTGTAGATGGGTGGGGGTATGTGGCAGGGGTGGTGTGGTCTTGAGAGGTCCGTGAGGGTAAGTAGGAGTCAGGAGACATCATCTCAGCCCCTGCTTGCTTTTTCCCACAACTTTGTTTGTGTTACTGTTTGGTTAAGTGATGATTATGTTCTGCATGGTCAAGTAATGAGTCCAATGGCATTGACATCTTTCAGATTGTGCGGGGCCATTTTGCAGTGAGAGAAAGGAGTTGTATTCCTTATAAAAGAGCCTTGAAGTGTCGAGGAATGTTGAACTGGTGCCAGTTGCATAAACTCAGCCTCTATGTTAAGACAGTGTTTTAAGTACAAGTTTGACAATCTAGCTGTTAGCCGAAAGGTAATCAGTCTAATTTTTGGATTCAACTTAGACTAATCTATACTTTTATGTAACTGAATTTTAAAAAATTATGACCAGTTTTAAAGAAAGAAATTGGGCGACTAATTTGTAAGACTAGTCTTAACCTTTTATGCAGTTGGGCCCTGGAACTAAAAAGATCCTTGTAGTCTGGAGCACACAGATGAAGGTTCTGAAATCAATGCACAGTGTTGTTTTATCTGAAGACATAAGTCCTCCATTTATGTTGTCCAGAAACTTCCTGAAGTGAAATGTTTCCATAGTGAAAAAAGGGATTTCTGCTACTGTGCACTACAAAAGGAAGTACTGAGAGACACTATCAGCATGTTTGCCATTCAGCCAGTGGCGTAACTTTAGTTTAAAAAGTGGGTGGGACAGGAGTGTGTGTGTGTGTGTGTGTGTGTGTGTGTGTGTTTATGTGGTTTATGAGGACACAACTGTGTATAATGACATGGGTATGACATAGGTATTACAACAAGAAGGTGATTTATGAGGACATTTTCAGTGTCCCCGTAATTCAAAAGGCTTATAAATCAGTCAGAATTAGTTATTTATTTATTTTTTTAATCTAAAAATGCACAAAGTTTCCTGTGAGGGGTAGGTTTAGGTGTAGTGTGATAGAGAATACGGTTTGTACAGTATAAAAACCATTACACCTAGTCTCCATAAACCATAAAAACCAACATGGAAGTGAAAAACATGTCTTTGGGGGTGAATTAAACAGTTATTTTCATATTTTAATAAAAACATTTATTTTCATATAACAGCAACAGAATTGAAATAATATCCAATGTATTAGCAAGAAAGCACACGAGCGTGAATCACACGATATCCGTCTGACTGATCCACTATGAGAAGTAAGAACGGTTCATCTTGACACTTATTTCACTCCTCCCTGACTGTAGCCGCCTACTCCTGTCTACTGTCTAGGCGAGGCATTTGACATATCAGATGAGCCTAAGGGAACGAAAGTGAAGTGTAACCGCCCCTTAAAGAGATATCTCACCATGAAATTTCTGTCATCATTTACTCACCCTCCACTTGTTCCTAACCTGTAAGAGTGCCTTTCTTCTGTTGAACACAAAAGTAGATATTTTGAAGAATGTCAGCAACCAACCAGTTGACGGTATCCATTAACTTCCACAATATAGAAAAAGCACAATGGAAGTCAATGGCAACCATCAACTGTTTAGTTACCAAAATTCATCACAATATCTCATACAGGTTTGGAACAAGTGAAGGGTGAGTAAATGATGACAATTATTATTTTTTGGGCGAACTGTTCCTTTAAGACACAGATTACCGGCAAGGATTAACATGATTTCAGTCATTTATACATAAACTTCAACCACACACTCCACGTCCATCTTAGACATGTATTTCAATAATATTTCTCAAGTAATAAGCAAATTTTATAGATGGCATGGCTACCACCCTTAATTTTGACTTATTACAATTTTGGACCTGAATCAGTCTTTCATGCATGGATAGTTCTGCGTTACCCAGCCATATGTTTATACAGTAACTGCTCTACAGAACATAACTTCCAGGTATTGCTAGGGATGGGCCACAGAAGCGAGCCAACGCCTCTCTCTTTCTTTCCCACTGCTTCTCTACGATTCAGGCGTGGCTGCTCAAATACCCCCATGTCTACACCTGCTCTGTTACCACTTGTTGTGTTTTCAGTCTATGCGTAAGCCTTTTTCATGACAACACATTACTCACACTTTATTCTGACACACCCTTAGCAGATAATTCTCCGGCTTGTCTAAACTTCCTGGCAAGAGAACACAGACATTTTTGCTGGGTTTTGGTTTGATTTAATTATTTATTTCAGTAGAAAAGCATCTGATAATCAAGGGAAATTGTATAGAGAAGGCCGTATGCATATTCTTTGCAAGCGAGAGCGACTTTGTGAGGACCTTGAAAGGGTCAAAGTACAGATGCATCTAGACACTTTCAAATATACCATTCAGTGATTTGGTCTGTCACTTAGTCATCAAAACATCACACATTCACACACCAGATGCTAACTCATCAGATACTACAACAGATGACGCACACCTAATGATTTCATCAACCACCAAAGACTAACCCATTTTCACTCTTACGCAATCACAAAAGACAGTAAAGTCGTTAAATAGCATATTATATTGCTGTTTTTAAGCAAAATGTAAACAGTTATTAGTTACATAATTGCAGATAACAATTATGGAGCACAAAACAATTTGTGGAACAGGATATGGTAAGGATTAAAAGATATTATATTTAATCAATTGCAATTAACACCTAACCTGAGAACAAAGATCGGTTTGTGTTAAATCAGCCTTGATAGCATTGTCTTAATGCCAAGTTGAGAGAAAGAGAGATGATACTGGAATTTCATTGAACGTCAGAACCAACAAAAATATTCTGAATTATTATCATTTTAAAAAGTTATGCATATGACAAATTTGACAAAACCACAGCATAAAACATGCATTAATTTGGACTTTTAAATAATTATTTATTTATTTATTGCATTCGTAAGAACCTCCCTGTATGACAAACAGCAGCTGCTTTCTCTGAAGTATTTGTCTTTTAAAAAAAAAGAAAAAAAAAAGAGATCATTTAGAACAACAAAAACTGTAAAATAAGTCAGTAAAACAGCACAGTGTCTGCCTTGTATCACATGACTGAGTTTATGACTCATGGCTGGGCTCAAAGGTTGAAGACTTTGATATAAGGGTGTGACCAGCGTCTCTTTTCCTATCTTAACAGGTGAACATTCACACATTCAGTGTAACAAAAGCAAAGGGTGATGTCATGGTTACAGACATCAAGTAACATAACTGACCAAAGGTAATGAGTAAAACATCTGAGTAAACTCAATCTGTCCTTGAGAACTAACTAAAAGAACAAACCAGCAAACAAATATTTACTCTTCCTAATTTGACATTAAACACGATCCTATGGAGTCTCTCTCTTTCCCTTTCACTTTATCTGGATTATACTTGATTCTGAAAGGATATGCGTTCATCTTCAGAATTCTTGGCTAAGGATTTAAGAGAGTATTGCTATTTTTGTTTTCATGCCAGGTGTCTTTCGATCAGTAGATAAAGGAGCAGTCCACCAATGAACTGAGCAAACTGAACGTGAATACAAGTAAAAACATGTTCTCCAAGCTTTAACATGTGTTTTGGGATAAAAGGAGTCTAGCTGCCCAATCTCTGCCTTCAAAACCACAAGTTCTTTCTTCCGGAAACATAATTACTATGAAGACAATTCCTGTAACACTATTGGTCACCACTAGATAGCAGGCTTACTCAAATAATGCTTGTCCACGACTCTTATATACAGTGTTGGGAAGGTTACTTTGTAAATGTAATAGGTTACAGATTCCAAGTTACCCTATTTAAAATGTAATGAGTAGTGAAACTATTTCAATTACTTTATTACATTGAATTAGTTTTCTAAATGTGTAATGTTTTCAACCTTGCAGTGTACTCAACACTGATTGACTCAATACTGTCAGACTTTCGAAATCCTTCATCACCTGTATTCAGATTACAATCATTTCATTTTAAAGCACAGCCACCACACAATCAGACTTTGAGATCATTCTGAGGTTAAATGCAGATTCAAAACCATAACAACCATGTTTTTAGCTATGTCAGGAAACACTGGCATCTAACAAAATAAATAAAGCAAATACATGAATCCAAATAGGAAATAAAACAGTTAGCCTATCGGATAAGCATGTGTCCCATTCTGTGTCCTGAAACAATGGCGTCTCATATTTTAGAGCAGTCAGAGCAATTTATTAAAGAAATTAATTAAATCTGCGCGTGCGTGAATAAAATTCAGATGCCAGATTTTCATGAGCAACTGTAATTTAATTACACTTTTTTTTCAGCAACTGTAATTGATTACAATTACATTTGTTTTGTAATTAAATTAATTACATAATTCTGCTACATGATGTGACTACTCCCCAACACTGTCTATATAAAATCAAACTCATATCAATGCATACTTCATCCTAAAATACGACCAGCAGCGCATACACTCTCTGGAAGGAAGGAAAGAACAGCTGTCAGCGGGGCGGTACCTGTTTGTACCTTATTTACCCCTCAAGGGTGCATATTAGTACCTAATTACCCTTTGAAAGGTTATTCCGCCCCGGTGACAGCTTTTGTCCATTTTTCTCTGAGAGTATACCTATATAAAGTCCAGAAGTTCTTCGTTAAATACAGCATGACACGTTTGGTCGCTTTTAACACTATAGACTTGCTAAGGTATTGTCATTTAAATGGTCTTTCTGCCAGTTTGGGGCGATAGATGGCAGCAGTTAATGCAAAATGAAAACAGGTCTACCATCCTCACACTACTAGGCTGAATGATTTGATCAAACGCTTATTAAAGAGCATGACTCCTTAAGCCTTTAAAATATACCGCTTTGACTGTAGCTTAAACACACTCATAACCAGAAGCTGCTGAGGTTCTGAAGTCGCGCGCACTAGATGTGACTGGAATCAATGCCATCCAATGAGTTAAGGGGACGTTCAGTCGAAGTTCCGCCCTCGTGTCTGTTTATTCGGTCCATATGATCACGGGAGAGCGTATAGAGCGCGTGCGAACTGAAGTAACGCGCTTATTTGTGTCAGACGGAGATTCCTCAGCTCTTGAGTGGATTATGACGCATGTCTGAGTGTAATGTCACGCGCGGCGGGGCTGCGCGGCTGGGACAGGTGTGTTACCTGTGGCTGTGAACGGAGGGAATGGGCACGGATCAGCAGCGTGCCGATGAAACGTATCGCTTTCCTTGAACCGTGTTGTTGTTTTCCGACCAGAAGCGTGTTTGGATAGTGGAGCGGTGCCGGTGACTTTTGTCTATTGATTGATCGCGAGCGGTTCGTGACGCCTTTGGAACGGGTGAAGACACGCAAACCACTCCCTGAGCACCGGACGCGATCAAGCTCTCTTTTTGATTGTGCATCCAGTGTGAACGGGGATTGCGCGCGGTTCTGACGCATTAGCGAACCGGGCTGCGGTAGTATGTGCGAGACGGTGATGGCCGTGTCTCAGCTGGACATCGAGCCTCATCCACCGGAGAACGGCTTCGTTACCCCCGAAACTAGTAAATCGCCCGATATACTCTCGCGGATCGATGGCGGCGTTTTGCCGAGCGTGGGCGGCTTCGGGAGATATCAGAAACAGCTGATCGTTTTCACATGGATCCCGGCCATTTTCATTGGCTTCAGCCAATTTTCGGACACTTTTCTCTTGGCTGAGCCTTGTGCGCAAGTGCAGCGGAATAACAGCGGTGTTTCGCTCAATGTTACGCAGCCGATATATAATATCAGCGTCAATAATCCAAGCAACACCGCTGATGCGTCATCTCAATGCATCTGTACGGAATCGATGGTATGCGAGCTGCCAGTCGGACTGGAGCAAAATGTTGTCACCCAGGTAAGTGTGTGTGTGTGTGTGTGTGTGTGTGTGTGTGTGTGTGTGTGTGTGTTCAACTCCGTTTGCCCTCAGTTTCTCAGAGATGAACTTGAGCATTGGGCAGGCAGACAGTTTCAAGCTCCCCTTATGGTTGTACTACAAATAAAACCCAAAAAACATTATTACCATGGTAACCACAAATGAACCATAGTCTTGCTACACTAACCATAGTTTAACCAGGGTATTTGTAGGCAACTACAAATGCTAATAAATGTGCCAGAAACCATGCTACAACACTTTTACTATAATAAAACCATGGTTAATTTTCATTATGGACTTGTTTAGTAGACAAGCATGCAGTTGCATTTCACACATTTTTGCCATTTTTTGCCTGGATGATAGCACCCACATGAATGCATGTGGAAAGGTGAGTTTGTTTACAAAGCATCCAGGGGCCTGCATTACAGCGCAAAGGACCGACTCTCTGTACAAAGAATGGCATTGCTGACTGAGACGAATATGAGTCATCTGCATCAACAGCTGACAAGGTGCCAGCCATCACGGGGTGTCATGCCACTGGGTTCCCTCATGCTGACCAGATGACATAATCGCTCTTAAAAAAACAACAGCACCCTTTTAACCATCTGCGTCCTGCCCTTTGGCCTCCATTAGCCTGTCGGTGCATTGTGCAATAGTGAATATGGGTCAACAAACTCTGAGGATTACACAGTAATTCTGAGCAGCCTACAGAGATAAGAGAAAGCCACCGCGGACCTTTTGAGTTGATCAAATTAGTGTCACATTATGTCCTTCCCTGCTAATCTGGTAACTGGAGGAAGATTCCCTATTAATAACAGTTATGGATTGTGTAAAACTCAAAACTTCATCTTGTTTTCTCTGTCTAGATGCTCGTATTATGACGTGATGTAGCATGTACAAGCAGAGAGGCAGATTAAGTGCTACTTTCATACCATATTTGCATGAAACGTTCGTAAAAATAATTAGAAAAAGGCCCACAGACCTGTAAGCAGTGCACAGAGCGTGCCATGAGAGTGAATCAGCAAACTTGTACGAAAGCATCAATTTACCCACGGCTTTGCTGTTCTCTCTGAAAGGAAATCCTGGAGCTGTGTTGGCATGCATTTGCAGCAATCAAAAGTGAGCCATCGTTTTTATTTATTTATTGAAACTATTGTCTGTATTATGATCAATTTGGAGGTGTAATTTATGGTTGCTGCATTTAAAAAAAAAAAAAAAAAATCACCTTCTATATTAAGGCATAATGTCCAGCATTTTTTAGTTTTGTGTTGGGGTTCTGATCTCTCTGTCAGGTTTATGTTGTGCATTTATCCTGGTTTCTTTATATACATCTGCTTGCTACATAAGTAAATAATTGGACATGGCTTATTAATTTGAGCTGACATTTTATTAGTTCACTTGTAATGAGCTCAAAACTACAAAATGAGCTTCAGGAACAGGGTTGAGAACCACTGAACTAGATGGTGCAGGTTGCGCAGATGCATTCATGTCTGAAGTCTTGAGTAAATAATGACTGTGTTCTTTTTCTTAATTAGTCCTTTAAGTTAAAGTCATACAGGTAGAGGCATACCAATAAATGTTTGGGGCCATTTAAAAGTCTTATGCTCACCAAGGATGCCTTTATTTGATCACAAAAATACGGTATAAACGGTAATATTGTAAAATATTATTACAATTTAAACTATCTGTTTTCAATGTGATTATAGGTTAAAATGTAATTTATTCCTATGTTCAAAGCTGAATTTTCAGCATCATTACTCCAGTCTTCAGTGTCACATGATCCTTCAGAAATCACACTGATTTGCTGCGTAAGAAATATTTCTGATTATTATCCATGTTGAAAACAGTTGTGCTGCTTAATATTTTTGTGGTCTTTAAACAGTTCTACAAAAGGCAGCAAAGTCCATATGTTTCAAGTCAATTCAATGTTGATTCAATGTTGTTTTAATTCCGTTTAGTACCAGTGTCGATGTTTGATTTAAAAAAATATATATATATTGTCACTGTTGATCAATTTAATGCATCCTTGTTAAATAAAATAATTTGTGGATTAAAAAAAAAATCTTATTGACCTCAAACTTTTGATGGGTAGTGTAAAATAAGCCAATATATGGGAGATAATAAAGTTGTGTAATATTTAGTTTAGATAAATAGAACACAAAAACAATCATTTTAGGTGAATTTAGGCAAGTTTTTATTGATGTATTTGGATTTTATAGTTTTTGTCAGTTCAGTGTCCTCATCCTCCACACTCAGTTTCTCTGCGTTCCGTAGATTCAGGTAGGAAACAATGGCATCTGTGAAGTCCTGAAATGACCCAATATCTTACAGATTTTTGAACGTGTGTGTCATGCCATTGTGGCACCAGGTCTCATGTTTTACAGTCAGCTAAGAGAGAAGTTGAGACAAAAACCAGTCTATCCCCTTAAGGCCAACCTTGTCTCAGGCACTTTGTTCTGAGTGCATGCTTGAGAAGCTGAAACTCTTCCTGAAATTTCTTAAAAACCAGTCTATCACCTGAATTTGACTGCGTCTGTTATTTAAATTTTTATGAATCTCATTGCACTTAAAAATAACTAGTAGTTCATAATGCATGTGACCCCTGTAGACACTTAAATGTTTATCATTTAAACTTTCTTTTAAAAATAATCTAAGCTATTATAAATCTCGTGCATCTGCTCAAAGCGATAGTCTTCACTGTATTTGAGCCATTATTTCTGGTAAAGACATTCGCTGCTCCCCACAAATTCTTCATGTAGCCGGGCCGCTAAAGCTTCTTCTATCGAACCTTGAGACAGGTTTTCTCCCGTGTGATCTTTGGGGAAGTGAGCTGTTTGTTGGCATCTACTTATTTTGTTCCAAAACTCTCATTAATAAAATGCTGCATGCTGCAGCTCGTGTTCGGGTCCGTTATTGACCTCGTACGTGTGACTGTCGTAGTATTTCACCTGCTTTAGCTCTAATTGAACAAATGCTTTGCATTTCTCATGCATTTCGTGGATAGCAACTGGTGAAAGATTAATGTGTGTGTTTTTTTTTGTTGAGTTTATTGACGTTATCTGCTGGCACCATATTTTTGCATAAATGATAGGTGATCGTGTCATTTATTTCCTTGTGCAGTTTTGAGCTCCTCTCATAAGGCGTGACGCGTGCAAATGCTGGAATGATCAATATTTGTTCAGTTAGGTTGGCTTGAGGCGTGCTTTTGTTTGTTTTTTGAGGGAGTTTGTTGTCATACGCTAATCATATAGGTTTTTATGGTGGTGTCTCAGATGTTGGTACATGTGTGGTATTGTGCCATCTTTTTGAAAAAAAAAAAATATATATATAATAATTGAACAGGTCTTGCAGAATACTCAAATCATACCCACAATCATATTGATCACAATCTAACTGCTGACATACTTGTAATTGCTTTTGGCAACAATTCTTTATTGTGCCCTGCATTCATATTTTCTATTCTAATGATTGTGCATTTTGTAATGATTTGTACAGCTTCAACAGAAGGGTCATATCTTATGAGGAAAGTTAGTACAGCCCTTCGTATACCTCAAGTGATTAACATTAGAATAAGGTGCAAATCGAGTCATGCCCCTCAGTAAACTGGATTGGTTTAGTTATAAGCACCAAAGTTCATAGCACCCAGCGCTGTGTAGTAACCGATTACATGTAATCTGTATTACGTAACCAGCTTCCAAAAATTAAGTGTTTGTAATTAGATTATATTACATTTTAAAATGCTCATAATCAGGCTGCAGCTACTTTTTTATTGACTACAAGTTTGCATATTCTACACATGGTCACATGACATGCAGGTGTAATATTTCATATTTTTATTAAGTGTTTTATTTCGGTGGTTGTAATTGTAAAAAGATGTATTTTAATTTAACATTTGTATCATTTAATTATTAGCCTTTAATTGCAGTTGCTTCACGAACCCCAGTTTGGGAAACTTTGATATAATGTTTAGTGCACTTTGTGTTGTTAATAACAATGAATCAAATATATTTTCTTTCTCTTTGTGTTTTAATATCAGTATCATACGAGATTATCCTATTAAATCAAAAGTAATCAAAAAGCAGTCTGATTATAATACCAGAAATGTAATTTGTAATCAGAAACAGACTACAATTTGTAAGTAATCTACCCAGCACTGATCATGATGCCTCGCAAGGTCTCATTAGGTCAGTGAGATAGATTAATAATAAAATAACCACGCTGACTGTTAATACACTGAAGTACAGCGAGCTATCAGCAAACTCAGCAACTCGGTCTGCATTTGCAACATAATTAAAAGCACAACATTAAACTCTCAGTCGACCTCACAGTCAATCCTGGCACGATTTGCACCATGCAGATGAGACTGAGCGTTTCAAATGTCACGCTGGGAGAAAAGAAGCTGATGGCAACTGTAAGGCGTGAGAATGACCCAAAACAAGCAAGCAAATAGATCAGAATAAAGAAGTGATTTGAATGGCTGACTGTAGTCTGCTCTGTGAAAGAGAGAGTCCCTCTGATCGAGTTAAGAGAGTCGGAAAAGACCCTGAAAAATACTCCTTGTTCTTCTTCTCTGATCTCCTCAGACAGCCTCTGAAAGCCATTTTCCATCGGGAGAGCCCTTTCAGATTTTGAGGACTATTCTAATTGCATTGGAGGTCCCACAGGCTTTTATTTTAATAAGATGAGGTAAAATGAATAGGAGAATATCATCACTGGGAGACACAGAGCTGGAGAATCATGCACTTTGGCTCTAGTGTTGCCTTCCGTTGATAAGGTCAGAATCAGGCCTGAAGGGTTTTGATTCAAAAGCATGAGAGTAAATAGGATAAAATTGGTCTTGTGAACCAATCATCTTGATGAATGTTGCGCTATGCATTTTTGATGAAGCTGATTCATTTTGATATGAGCCATTTCCACTCTGTCTTTATCAGTGTAAGATAAAGATACAGTAGGTGCTGCTGATCTGCTGTACCTGAAGCTTTATTAATGAACTGTGTGTGTAACATTGAAGCTATCCATAACTCATACAGGCCCATAAATGATTGTGTAATCAAGTACATTATATGGAATTAAAGACGCTGTTTGGATAATACGAGCAAAGATGCTGTCCGTGTTACCAAAATCGAATTTCTTATTAGCAGCTGCTTGATTAAATTACTTCTAGAGTGTAATAGCTTTTCAACTCGAGTCAGCAAAGGAATCTCGAGGCCTAACCCAAACATCTTGATTCTACTGAACCAGCTGTTCAAGGTCTTCACAAACCTTCAGTTGGTGGGCCTTCAGGAGCACGACTGCTCACCCTTCGTCTAGAAACTCTGTGTGTGTCCTGGTCCTCGAGATGTCTTAAGGTGCATGCACAGATTTAGGTGTGCTAAAGACACATCATCTGCATTTTGAAAGATCTGTCCTTTCCAAACTGTGGCAAGTAATAAACTGGAATAAAAGCTTTTATGCACAGAGCTACTGCTGATTATGATAGTCATGGCTGAAAACAAATACTCGCCACTTGCACCAAGCAGTTTAGTCAAACATGGAGAAATTAATCAGTATGCTTGATCAAAAATAGATTTGTATTAAAATGTATAAATATAAATTTGGCGTTTAGAACTATATATTCAGGATTTGTGAAATTATATATGCATTTATATATTCAGATTTGTGCTTTGACAGAATCTATATTGCCTAAAGTGCTAAATAAAAATAAAGTGGGCGTGACCTAAAACTATTCAGGATATGCAACTTGGATTTCCATTTATCACACATGTGACCCTGGAGCACAAAACCAGTCTTAAGTCGCTGGGGTATATTTGTAGCAATAGCCAACAATACATTGTATGGGTCAAAATTATCCATTTTTCTTTTATGCCAAAAATCATTAGAATATTAAGTAAAGATCATGTTCCATGAAGATATTTAGTGAATTTCCGTCCATAAATGTATCTCAACTTTTAATCAAATTTTTTATTATTAATATGCATTGCTAAGAACTTAATTTGGACAAATTTAAAGGTGATTTTCTCAGTATTCTGATTTTTTTTTGCTCCCTCAGATTCCAGATTTTCAAATAGTTGTATCTCAGCCAAAAATTGTCCGATCCTAACAAACCATACATCAATGGAAAGATTATTTATTCAGCTTTAAGGTGATGTATAAATCTCAATTTTGAAAAATTTACACTTAAGACTGGTTTTGTCGTCCAGGTTCACATATATGCAATTAAATTGATATATTTTAGACATTTTATTAAGACATTTGATTTAATAATTATTATTTTTTTTTACAGTGGTTTTGTAAACTGTGACTTTTTCATCACAAACTAGATGGATAGATAGATAGAGCAGTAGATAAAAACATTTGGCTATAATTTGCTGGCCTAAATATGATGATTTTACTTACTGATAGTATGTAAAAGTTACATTTATTACCCGATATGATATATTGTACATTCATATTCCTAGTTGTAATCTAACGTATATTAAACCTAAAACCTTGTTCCAGAAGTTGCTAAAATATTGAAATTATTCAGTTAAAACAGCACGTCAAACTAGATTTTTGCATTTTCTGAAGAAGATATGAATATTGCTCGTCCATGCAAAACTGCTGTGCTATTGGATGTGAGGGGGATAATGGTGAAATTAGGTTTAATCACTGATCTATAATGAAGTATTGGATTGCTGATAATGTCATACTGCACCACCATATTGGTAATCTCACAAATACTCCTCTCTTAATAGGAAATCAGTTAATATTACCCACTCAAAAATGATCATTTTTATAGCTGAAGTCTGCATGTAGACTGTAGTATAGAATTGAATGATTTTGTCATTGCACATGTACAATGAAATTTGTTGTGCAGCTACTAAAAAATATACATTGAATAATTTACCCGTGGATGTTTTTAAACGTTTCCTTTTTAATCCCATGTTGTACGAGGATTATGCTAGTAATGAGGTCAGTTTTGATATGGGGTAGAGTTGTATTGTGTTCAGTCGTACGGCTCTGTGGTGTTTCCCAGATGGCAGCGAAGACAAAAGATGATGCTGCTGGTTCTACAGAACTTCATGTGTACTTTACGGACTGCAACCTTTCTTTGTGTTTTGTTCATTATCATAGATTTTTTCAAAACACATTAATTGCAAACTGAGCATTTAGTAAACCAGCTGCTAGATGACCGCTGTAACGTGACACAGATCGAGTGGGTTTTTTGTTTGTTTGAGCTGGTGATGCACAGGGAAATGTGAGCTTTAGTTTTCTGCAGACACATTTGCACACATGCAGCGTATGCGTCCACCCACACACGTTGTATTTACCCAGCTGTCCGGCCTGAAGTTGTTCAGGTCAACTCACTGTTTCTGTATCAGCTGGCGTGACTTGATCTTTCAGACAGAAACTAGAGGCGCTTATTCATAGATTTCCTTTCAGATTTATGAGCTGGACTCAACTGACCTTACAGGAGTATTTGACAGAATATGTGTAACTAAAAGTGTCTAAATGCAGACTTATCAAACATATAACCAAGCATATTTGGGATTTTGCTTCTTCCTACTGGCGGTATCGAGTGATGCAGGTGTTTAGTCAGAACACAGCTGGTTCCTTCAAGATTATCCTATGGGGTTTTATAATGGGGTTTTCCAGTTTATGAGTAAAATAAAGCCTGTGGTAAACATACTTTGTTTTGTTCTACAATGTAAACTGTACACGCTCCCATCCCAAATTGTCCCGTATATATTTTGAAAATATTTACATGTATATATTTATATTCATATAATTTATATTATATATATATAAACATAACATTTTTCTGAAATATATAAATGCATGTGTGTGAATTTATATTTTTATATATATACACACACACACACACACACACACAAACATTTATTTTGGATGCGATTAATCTCAATTAATCGTTTGACCGCACTAGTCAAAGTATCTTCTTTATGTTTACCATAGGTTTTATTTTACTCGTGAATTGAAAAACCCATATGAAAATACGACTGCTTTATTTAGTAATATTCCCTTCCCTCATGATACTCTCATATAGAAATGACAACTATTTAAATAATTGCTTAGTTTGTTAATGATTTCTTTGATTAATTGGATTTTAAGTGTGTTTTTCTTTGTTTTTGTTTTTTTTAAACTGACTGTAATCCTTACAACTCTATGAACAGATTCAGCTCATGAATTCAAAGGTTTATTTGCTTGTTTACAGTAATTCATCTCACTAAAATGCAATGTATGGTTTCTCATAGCACTATTGTACTATGAGATTTGAACTGTGGCGTAGTAACACATCGTTACAATCAAAAGACAATGGGCCCTTTTTGCCCCTCATTCTTGTTTCACCAGAAAATACAATTCACCTTTCAACCCTTCACACAGTCTCTTCTCTCTCTCTCGCTCTCTCTCTCTCTCTCTCTTTGCTCTTTCTTTCTCTTGCTCTCTTGAAGACAGAGTTATGCATAACAAAGGCACACATTCCCAATCCCACATGCAGTGCAACAGTCCAAGTGCCTCAATGATCCCCTTATCTTTGTCTTTAAATAATACAGCAAATAAAACTTGATTTTCATGTTTTTTTTTTTAATGTTTTCTGAAGATATTATGAGTAAGTAACCATGCAAACTGTGTTTGTCAGAACTTTGACGACTATGCAGTTTTGTACAGTGAGCATTTTTACACGCACACCGATATGCTGACAACTGCCAAAAATTATTTTATTGAAATCCCATTTTACTGGTTTACATGCAAACCACTAACAAGACATTTAAATTAGGGTGTTTCCCAGTGGTGATTTATTTTCTTTTAAAGCATGAGCATCAATTTATTCCATGCAAGTATTTATTACTGTATGTGAATTGTAAGGTTAAATAAAGCTTTAACTGAACTCGAGAAAATGTTCAATGCATTGTTGGCTTATTAAAGATAATCTGCTAAAGAACATGCATATTAACGCATTGATTGTCAGGGTATTGCTAAGTGATTGCGAGGCTATTCTGGGTGGAATCAGAGATGCTATTTAAAACATTTTCCAGTAACTCTCCCATACTACTCGCAGATAGTGACACAAGGAATTGATCAAAAGTTTAAACTAATGACATTAAAGTCACCATGAAATCAAAATCGACAATTCTTTATTTTTTTACAATTTGCAATATATATTATTAATGATTTATCCAAGCACGTTATTTATTATTATTTATTTTTTAATCAAAATTCACGTGCATATGTAATCTTTAATCAAGACAACTTCCCCTCCCTCGCAAAAATTAACCATAAAAAAAACATGGTTATTGTAGTCAAATCACAGTAACCACATGGTTTATCCATGTTATTTGTAGTAAAATTACCAATGAAACATGCTAGCAAAATGTTAAGTCATGTTACCAACATGCTAATTCATGCAGCCATAGTGTTAAAACGTGTGCAACATTAAAAGGTGTTAGCAATGTGTTAAATCATGTTAGACTGTGACAAAACATATTAGCAACGTGTAATAACATGGTAGCCATGTGCTTAATCATTGTAGAAACTTGTTAAATCATTCTAACAGCGTGTTAGTGACACGTTAGAATATGCTAGCAATGTGTTAAACCATGTTAGAAACACGCTAGTAATGTTAAACATGCTAGCAACTTCCAAAACATGTTATCAACGTTATAAATCATGCTAAGAACATGTTAGCAACACAATGACTCATCTTAGCTATGTGCCAAAACATGTTTTATTTAACATTTGATTGTCTTTCTCGGAGTAAAGTCTTCGAGTTTAAAGCTTTTCAAAGTTATTTTACATTTTCAGACTTGGCTTTGTCAAGCCAAAATCTAATTTTATTCCTAGTTACGTAAGCTGATTTGAAGCAATCTGTGTTGTATAAAGCACTGTATAGATGAGACATGACTGGAGTGCCGAATGGCATATACGTATTCACACGATCAGATGCTTTCTGAACTGCTCTTTTCTCAGCACTGTCATTTTTATTGTGTGTTTGCTGTGTTATTGAGAGGGAAGCGTGCAGCACATATTTACTGTAAAGCAGCAGCATGGCTAGCGTTGGGATGTTTGCTAACAGTGAACCTCTGCTCAGGTATTTCAAGCTTCTTTTCCCCCTAAACAGAGAATGAAAAGGAAGACGTTTGTTGTGAGTAAATCAGGGACTTCAGGTTAGCAGTTAGCTCACAGAGTGTCCTCTGCACATCTCTACACTCTTAACAATAAAGGTGCTTCACGATGCCATACGAGAACCTAAATGGTTCCATGAAGAAACCTTTAACATCTGCAGAACCTTTCTGTTTCTCAAAAGCTTATTTGTGGCGAAAGAAGGTTCTTCAGATTATAAAAAGGTAAGAAAGAGATGGTTCTTTAAAGAACCTTTGACTGAATGGTTCTTTGTGGAACCAAAAATGGTTCTTCTGTGGCATCGCTTGAAGAAGCACCTTTATTTTTAAGAGTGTACCAGTTCCTGTCATTTTATGTGCTTCCTCTTGTTGGCCTTTCATTGCTCTTCCCAGGGCAACATCAGGTCCGGCATGATCACACCACTGTTTTAAAGACAGAGCCATTTGGTCCCTTTCATCTCTTCGATGAATTGGAAATGTTATGCAGTGTGTGTGAAGTTATTTGAAAGCTTGTCGTGTGGTGGAGAGAAGCAGGGGTTTCAGATTTCTGCACCACACCGGTCCATTACTCCAGATGATCCCAGACAGTCCTGTTTTTACTTTATGTAACATCCACATAACGCCAAACATTTTGTTAGAGTTTCACACACAATTCATGAAACTATTTTGACATTTGTCATTTATGTAAAAAAATAAATAAATGAATAAAATTACATTTATTTTAATTAGCCTTTTTTTTTCTGGAGACAAAATAAAAAAACAAAAACAAAAAAACATATATATATATATATATATATATATATATATATATATATATATGGAAACACTGCTATAATGTACACAGTCAGATAAAGCTTGTAGGTTTAATTATACTGTATATTATATTATATATTATATTATATACAATAATTGATTAACTACAGTTAACATGAACTAGCAATGAAAAATACTTTTCATTAATAATAATTTATTAATCTTAGTTGATGTTGATTCCAACATTTACTGATGCATTATTAAAATCTAAAGTTGTATCTATTGATGTTATTTAATGGACCTTAGCTAACACGGACTAACAATAAACAGTTTTATTTTTTATTAACTAATGTTAAAAAATAGTTTAAATACTGTAAAAATGCATTTTTCCATTGTTAGTTCGTGTTAATATATATTATATTTTATATTATATTATATTATATTATATTATATTATATTATATTATATTATATTATATTATATTATATTATATTATATTATATTATATTATATTATATTATATTATATTATATTATATTATATTATATTATATTATATTATATTATATTATATTAAAATGGGCTCCAGTGTGAATGTAAAGTGGACCCAGATTAAAGCTAACAAAAAGAAAACCAAAGACACAGGGAAAAAAATAAAAATATTGTAACTTTTAAAATCATATGTGATCATTTTTACAGCATTAAAAATAAACTAAAGTATAATAATATGATAGGCTTACAATGCAAGAGACAAACAAAACACGGTACACAATTAAATCATTAATCACAATTAATTGTGTAACAATTAATCAGCAGCATAAAATGTACGATTGTTCTGCATATCAGTTATTGGTCATATAAACAAATAATCAGGAACTGTTATAAAATAATAATATCGTTCAATCTCTAAAATATGATTTGTTTTGAAAAAGTGTGATTTGTCTGTGGTCTTCAAGGTGTTTTTTAATAAGATTTGTGAATGTATTATAATTATAAATATATAATTCATTATTATTATAATTTGATTAATTTAGTGTGCATAGCCTTTACCATCATATGTGATCAGAATCCAAATTTGTGCTGAAATAATGGTTTTAAATGTTAAATATTAGCTGCTAGCAAAAATGGGAAATGTCCAACGGTAGAATTGACCATTTCTACAGTTCAGAATGGTGAGTTCTGGTCTCTGTGTCCTGATCTCACTCTTATAATACAGCCACGAGTCGCTCGCTTACATTACACACATGCACATGCTCTCCGTCACGTGTGTGTGTGTGTGTGTGTGTGTCTGCCTCACTTCCTCTGCTTTCATTCCTGCTTTCATTTTGTTCTTTCCTTTGAACTATAAAGTAATAAATACTGTTGGAGCGAGGGCTGTGTGTGTCTCACACTGCTGGTCTGTTGCTAGGCAGAAACTATGCGGCAATCTCTGTCTCTGCCTTTAATTTTCTCTCTGGCACTGATTCTCTTCTGCACGCCTTCCCTTTCCTCATTCACATAGCTGTGTGTGTAAGAAACACGCAAAACACGCTAACCTTCATATACATGCATTATAACATTATAAAGTCATCTCATGGGAAATCAGCTCGTCGTTCTCAGACTCGTTGTGTTCAAGGTCACTGTAATAATCATTTATGAAGGGATGTCTCTCTCTGGAACCAGTTCTCAGATTCACATTCGCTTGGAGGTGGCCTGTTTTGAAATGTAATGTTTATTTTGTAATGTAAATCAGTCCTTGTTACTTCCCTTTACTTTACCATGACAGGTAGTTTGCACCAATCTATCATAGTGAGCGCGGTTATGTACGCGTGTGTTTACTACTGTAAAACCATAATCAGGACTTTCCACTAATAGGATACAAAATAGAGTTTGAAAAATAGTTTGTTCTTTCTTTCTCTCTCTCTCTCTCTATCTGCCATTTATTTCAACACAAACTCTTCTCTCTGGGTCACCCCGTCAATATATAGATTTTGTGATTATCAGCACAATAATTGATTGCTTTTCTTTAAACATTATCATCATATGAGCAAAATCCAGTATTGGTTGACTTCTCTGATTTGTGTATATTGATGTATTAGACCGTTAACCGTTTTCAAAACACATGCATGTATTGAATAACACATGTCTTTAGTGTTTTAAACCTGCTTAACCAGTCTTAAATCACATATTAAGTGCTAATTTAAGTTCCGGTTTAGTTGCTGAATATGTGCTGCAGCATGATTTACTGTATAGTTTTGTTCTGGACATAACAGTATGCATTTTATTTATCTTAAAAAAGAAAAAAAGGTCCTAAGTCTTATATTTGATACTCTTGGAATGTTTTAATAGTACAGTCTAGTTTTTCAGTCCCTACAAAATGTTTATAAATGATAATACGCTGAAATGCAAGCGGTGTGTTTGCCAGGTTAGGTTTTTGTCCTAATGTTGTTGTTGAAGAAACGTATTCTTGATGAACTAACGGTGAAAAGTGCTGATTAGCTGTTTGTGTATGGCTAGTTAATGGTTGGCAGCTGACATTGATCTGAAAGCATGAGTGATACTGAAGCATGTGACGGGTGCGGCTCAGTCATCACACAATAGAGGAAACAGATCCTGCGCTAGTTTCAGTCTGTCTGAATACAGCAGGGAAACCCTGGAAACCTTTCAGAAACCCTGATTAGAATACAATACAACTAGTAGATTATATTATGTCCCTTTAGAAAATGTGATGTGTAATTCATTGCGCCTAAGTTTCGTCTGTTTTATCTCTTTGTAAGTCCTGCTCTGAAAGTGTTTGCTCGGCATAATAGATTGCGTAATAGATTTTTTTGTTTTTGTGCTCTGATAGCACATTTTTACAGCTTAAAGTGCGGATTTTTGACCAATGGAGTTTTGATAGGCAGTGGTTTTCAGATCGAAAACAGGAAATGGTCTAAAGCATGATTTATGAGCATTGACATGAACACTTACTGCACTGTAGAAAAAAAAAAAAAAAGTTGAGCGAACTTAAAAAAATTTTTTTACCAGGTTCAGCAGATTTTTGAGTTTTCTCAACTTATTTTTGTCGGAGATTCACAAATTGTTGTTGTATAAACTTAAAACGACAAGTTGAGAACTCAACTTGCCTTCAAATTTTAAGTTGGCTCAACCTTTTTTTTTTTTTTTTTTTTTTTTTTTACAATGTGGACTAAAACTTTACCTGAATTTTTAGAAATATCATGTTCAAATGTCTCAATTATGATCATCAGGCTTTTGAGGACTGATTTAGTAATCTGTCACACACTTTATTGCATTGCATTATTTGTTTTGAAACTACACAAACTAAGCATTGAAATATCATCTTACCAAGACATAATATTAGGATAAAGTGACGATTGATGCTTATATATATGAATTGTTATAAAAGCTCATTCATTTACATTACAAGCTATCAGATTTTGAATTTAAATTTCTGAATAAAAGTGAGTTGTTTGTTTTTCCTCCTTGAATGTGAGCCCCGTATTCTCAGTACAACACACACACACACACACACACACACACAAAAAAAAGCAGATTTGTCCAACATTTTGTCTAAAGGTTCAGCTGTTCCATAAAAACATCACAACAACAAATTAACAAAAAAAAACCCTCAGGAAAAAAAGGTACAAAATCTGTTACTGGGGTAATACCTGTTTAAAATGTACACTTTTGTACCTTATTTACCCTACAATAAAAAGATACCTTTTGAAAAGGTGCCGCCTCAGTGACAGCTTCTGCACTTTTATTTCTGAGAGTGCACCTACAACAGTGATGGCACATTTTGAATGGACAATCCTCACATCTTCTTTTTTTTTTTTTTAAATGAAAATGGAAATAATCATATCCGCTTTGCTGAAATCACATTCCCAGCCAAATGCTCACCTTATTTGGAAACCCCCCATTATCAAACTCTGTCTGTTGTGTTCGTAACAGGTGACACATACACCAGTGAAATTTCCCTTTGGCGTGATGCTGCGTCCATACAGACAGCATAAAATGTCAAACCCCATAATCGCTGCTGTTTGATGAGAACAGGGGTTTTCGGGCCGTTCTGTCCTCAGCACTGCGCAGTATGGACGTTTCCCTCACTGGACACATAGCTCACTTCTTTCATATGGTGACAGTAAAAGTTGAAATATGTCATATATTAATAATAAGGCCTCTGTCTTTCTGTCCCAACAGTGGAAACTTGTGGGTGAGTCTGCCTGGATGGTTCATATTGCCAAATTCTCCCTGTTGGTGGGCTCCATCTTTGGATATTTGGTGTTGGGAATTGTGGCAGATTGGTGAGTATATGTCTAAAAATGTCTTACTTTCCCACATTTCTGAATCAATGCTAATCACGTCACTGATTTGTAATTATTTTTCAACCATGAGATGATTACTTTGGGTCCCTCTGAGGAAATGCAGCGGTTTCATGTTCATTAACATTATTGTCAGGCCATAAATTCACAAGAACTCTGCACAGATGTTTGCTTCGGTGTTGCCACCCATCGTAGTCCCTCTTATGAATCATTTTCTGGATCCGACCCTGCTGTGACTGTCTGTGTTAGCTTGAGATCTTTTCAAGGACTTGGTATGGATCAAAACTATTTGTGTGTGTGGGTTTTTTTTTTCATTAGCATTACTTTATCCTACTGATGGTCATAATAAAATGTCATGTCTCTGAACTAGATGTTTGAGTATAACATGAACATGCTCTCTATAGCTTTCAACATGTGCATTACTTCATCGCAGGAAGCCATACTAGCAATTCATGACCCCTGGCCTAATATATTCAATGGATGTAACATGAAACCCATAAAGTGACAGATAATTGTGTGGGCCGTGTGTGTGTGTGTGTGTGTGCTCTCTCTGAAGTGCGCTTAAGGCATGCAGCTGTGCATGACGTGCGAGCAGTGAAATGCTCTTCGATATCAGAATGCTTGTATTATTCAAAATTGATGAAAACACAGTCGTCTTACAACAGAGGGGACAAAATATCTGCTAGTCTGTTAGACCCGCTGCTGTCGGTGCTGTGCAATAATTCAGAGGAAAAGGAAAAATCACTCACTGCTCTTTTCTGGAAAACCTTTAGATATTTAAAGCACTCTTTGTTTATTGCTTGTGCTTCTTTGTTGATCTTTATTACTGACTATTTACTTGTATGCTTCAAAACTATAGTTAAATGAAAGTCAACACAGTTTTGTGCAAAACTACATTCTATTTTTACTATTCTAATTATGTAAGTGCATAGCAGAATTTGTCCAGAATGATGAATGGCTGTAAAGGAAAGTTTGTGCAGAAAGCCCTTATATTGGAATGTTTTGGGGGTGTTTTCTGCAAATTATTAACCTCGGTCACACAATTTTTTTTTTTGCGTATGAATACAAAAAATCCACTCAGTTATTACTGAGATGTATTGTTTGTGCTGAGCACAATGTGTTTTGTGTGGTGAGGACAGTGGCTGCCGAGAGCATGAAATCGTCAAGTCGATTCTCCTATTCAGCATATGTCATGTTTATAATATTACTGGGCCCTATGCAGTTCATAATACTGTTAATGCTTTTCAGTTTTTTTCCAGGAATCGTTCAGGACTTGTTTTTAAATTTCTCCTTTAGTGATCTGAAAAAGAAAAAAGGTCACAGTAAGGGTGGGCGATATGGAGAAAATATCACTTTTTTTTTTTTTTTTTTTTTTAGAAATATCACGATTCACGATTTTATCACGATTCTTTGTCATGTTGGTTTTACTATTTTGCAAGTTGTCTGAGCATTACAGTCAAACTAATTTCCCTATTATAAAGACAAAGCCTTTCAAGGTAACAAAAAAAAAAGGCAGATGTTTAGGCCAAAGTAGGCGAAGATAAAAAAGCTTTGTCATTATTTTATCTTTCTTATTAAAAAATAAGAACAAAGATACACATAATATACAGATAAAACAACAGTGCTTTATTTTCAGGTACAATAGGTGTATTTAGCAGGAGCATTCAAGAAATTGAATGAACAAATATAAAAATTAAAAACTATATAGACTGATTCCTAAACCAACTGTATTAAAGTTTTTCAGTCAAGAGTAGTGAGTGATTTTTCTCTTTGTTTTGTTGTATTGTTTTATTAATGTTATAGGTAAAAGGTAAAAATTCTGTCATAGTGTTTTATTTTTATACCATCATTTACTCAAATGTTGTTTTAAACCTGACTGAGTTTCTCTCTTCTGCTGAACATAAATGCTATTTTGAAGAACGTTGAAAACCAAATAGTTGCTGGTCCACAGTGACTTCATGTGATTTTTTTCCTGCTATCAAAGTCAATGTGGACCAGCAACTGTTTGGTACCCACATTCTTCAAAATATCATCTTTTGTGTTCAGCACAAGAAAGAAATTAATACAGGTTTGGGACAACATGTGAGTGAGTGAATAATGACATGAATTAAATTTTAGGGTGAACTTATCCCTTTAATGACAGTCGACAGCATGTTTTGTACTGTCCCTTTAAGACCTGCACGCATCTAATATAAAGTCTATATGCACACAGACTGAAGTAGTTTAAGTCTTTGGTTCTTTTAATTGTGATGATTTTGGCTCACATTTAACAAAAACCCACCAATTCACTCTCAACAAATTAGAATACTTCATAAGACACATAAAAAAAACATTTTTAGTGAATTGTTGGCCTTCTGGAAAGTATGTACATTTACTGTATATGTACTCGATATTTGGTAGGGGCTCCTTTTGCTTTAATTACTGCCTCAATTCGGCGGGGCATGGAGGTGATCAGTTTGTGGCACTGCGGAGGTGGTCTGGAAGCCCAGGTTTCTTTGACAGTGGCCTTCAGTGGCCTTCCTCTTGACAATACCTCATAGATTCTCTCTGGGGTTCAGGTCCGGTGAGTTTGCTGGCCAGTCAAGCACACCAACACCATGGTCATTTAACCAACTTTTGGGCAGGTACCAAATCCTGCTGGAAAATGAAATCAGCATCTTTAAAAAGCTGGTCAGCAGAAGGAAGCATGAAGTGCTCCGAAATTTCTTGGTAAACTTAACACTGGACTTCAAGCAACTTGGGCTATGAGCTTCTCCACCCTTCCTCCAGACTCTAGGACCTTGGTTTTCAAATGAAATACAAAACTTGCTCTCATCTGAAAGAGGACTTTGGACCACTGGGCAACAGTCCAGTTCTTCTCAGTCCAGGTAAGACGCCTCTGACGTTGTCTGTAGTTCAGGAGTGGCTTAATAAGAGGAATACGACAACTGTAGGCAAATTCCTCGACACGTCTGTGTGTGGTGGCTCTTGATGCCTTGACCCCAGCCTCAGTCCATTCCTTGTGAAGTTCACCCAAATTCTTGAATGGATTTTGCCTGACAATCCTCATAAGGCTGCGGTTCTCTCGGTTGGTTGTACATCTTTTTCTTCCACACTTTTTCCTTCCACTCAACTTTCTGTTAACATGCTTGGATACAGCACTCTGTGAACAGCCAGCTTCTTTGGTAATGAATGTTTGTGGCTTACCCTCCTTGTGAAGGGTGTCAATGATTGTCTTCTGGACAGCTGTCAGATCAGCAGTCTTCCTCATGATTGTGTAGCCTAGTGAACCAAACTGAGAGACCATTCTGAAGGCTCAGGAAACCTTTTCAGGTGTTTTGAGTTGATTAGCTGATTGGCATGTCACCATATTCTAATTTGTTGAGAGTGAATTGGTGGGTTTTTGTTAAATGTGAGCCAAAATCATCACAATTAAAAGAACCAAAGACTTAAACTACTTCAGTCTGTGTGCATTGAATGTATTTAATACACGAGTTTCACAATTTGAGTTGAATTACTGAAATAAATGAACTTTTCCACGACATTAACTTATTGAGATGAACCTGTATATAGAGACGGAGGCGCCAGAACTGTAATTGATAGAATATGCGCTGTAGCATGATGCTGCATATATCCCCAAAAGCAGATCATGGAGAGATTTTTTTTTTTATCGTCCACGATCAAAAATCGTCATATCGCACACCCCTAGGTCACAGCTTTAGAAAAACAAATAATTTTTGAAGTGACCCATCACTTTAAGGACTTGTTGTATTTCTTTTGTACTATAAACAATCCTACTGAGTTGACTCACTTGATGTCACGTTATGTTATATATATATATATATATATATATATATATATATATATATATATATATATATATATATATATAATATAATATAATATAATGTAAAAACCAGTTGAGAATCACCGCTATAGAGCATTTTGTAAATTGGCCTTGTTTTGTGTTTTCAGGTTTGGACGACACCCGGTCCTGATCCTGTCTGTCATCTTCATGTTAATTTTCGGCATGACGGTGGCCTTCTCCGTCAACGTCCCGATGTTCAGCACCCTGCGCTTCTTTGAGGGCTTTTGCTTGGCAGGAATCACGCTCTCGCTCTATGCTCTGAGTAAGTATAACGTCCGAGATTAAACGGCTTTGGTCCAGAACACATTTACATTTACTGAGGCTTTATCTGTCATTCTTTGTGCGACAAGCTTGTATAAATTGTTTCAAGGGAATACATTTACTTACAATTGCAAAACAAATAAAAAAAAATATATGCACAGGCACATTAAATATACAAAATGATACACATATTACACTATGCACGATATGTACAAGTACATTAACAGAACGAATGCTCTAAGATAGAGATGCGGTTTGAGTGTGTTGCAACATTTAGCATTAATCACCTGTCTTTGCATATCGGCATTACAGTTCAACGCTTGATGCGATTAGCTTGAGTCTCTTGATCCTTGAGTATTACACATACAGTCCTCTCCGTGGTGTGGGTCATGTTTGGGAACCATGAAAAAGGATCAGGGTGTAGTTGTGTACAAAACACTGGGCTTGTGGATGGAGAAAGAGAAGTGCAGATCTCGCTTTGTGAAAGTCACATGATGCTGAACACGCTCGGTGGATTTCTCACAATGTTCTTCGTCAGAAAGTCATTGCTGCTTTAGAGGAAAGGCTAAGGATGGTGTTTTGGATTCTGAGAGCTTTGAAGGGCAGTAATGACTGATTAACTCGCTCCAGTCCAAATGTGCTATGACTGATAACAGTTTTTTCTTTATATTTGCTCTTAATACGTAATAATGTAAAAGTGCACAAAGTACAGTAGATATACTGAATGCTAGACTCTTATTTGGTGGTCGTGTGTAATGACCAGGCCTATTTATCAGACGATGTTTGGGGAAATTTGAGATTATTGGCATCAGGTGTTGATCATTCCAACTCAGAAGTTTTAGTTCCCCTGGTATTGATTCCAAGATCTACCAACAGCCTTCTCAGTAGGTGATAAATATTTCCTGATTGCAGTGTTTTTTTCACTGGGTAGTGAATTATGAGTAAATACATTGTGTTTGTTTGATTTCAGTAATTGTGTGTACATTTGCACCTCATTTGTTATCATTCAGTTATTTTGTATACAGCATATTAGTATTGTATTATTATTGACCACTCTTCTTACTAGAATTAATCTGGATAATTTTGACAACCCAGCTCTGAGTCAAAAAGAGACAAACAAACCCAGTGCTTTATATGCGTGTATGTGCATATATATATATATATATATATATATATATATATATATAGATAGATAGATAGATAGATAGATAGATAGATAGATAGATAGATAGATAGATAGATAGATATAGACATGTACATGTGTGTAAATATTTTCAAAATATATATCGTATGCGTGTGTATTTGTATATGCATAATAAATATGCACAATATAAATATATTTAAAATAAACATAATATTTTTCTTAAATATATACATGTATGTATGTGTATTATATATGCATAATAAATATACACAGTACACACACACATTATGGAAACAAAACATTTTTTTTGGATGTGATTAAACGCGAATAATCGTTTGACAGCACTTATATATATGTATGTGTGTGTCTTTGTTCATAAACCACTATTCATAAAATGATTTATTTAAAGTTGTTGATTGTATCTATGGAAATAATATATTTTAAGTTTATTGCAAAATATGCATATTTATACAAATATTTAATTTCGATAGCATAGGGAGGCATAGGTTATTGCATTTGCATAGTAGGCGGAGCTAAAAAGCTATTTTGGGGCACTTTGTTCTCTGTGACTGTAATTGGTGTAGTTGTCTGAACAGTATTATGGGTAATGTAGTTATTCACTAACAACTCCACTATTAAACATGATTATTTTAAAAATAAGTTGAATCAATGCACAAATCACTTCATCAAATGCATATACCATTACTTAACAACCTCAGAGCTCACGAGCGGTCTGCCTTTAAAGGTTTGTCAGTTATTGTTAAAAATCAGTTTCCTTATGGAGGAAATGAATGAATGAATAGTAGAATATATTGCGGTCAGTTTCTCTCTCCTTTCCACTTTGATTCGTTTTCATTTATTTTCCACACACGTTCCTGTCATGAGAGGATGGCAAAGTGGTGTCGGCACATACTTTGCTTTTGAACCTGCGTGAAGCTGATGCGCTCTTTCCACGACTGCATTCCCAGCCCAGCACTGTTGGAAAACTGATTATGAATGATTATCAACCCAAACTGGGTCAAATCAAGCCAGCTTCCTCACCCAACAGTCTCAACCCAGTGATTGGTTTGAGAAAATCATCCAGCCTTATAGGCAGCATCTAACTGAATGTGTATGATTTGTGTCTCTCGCATGAAGGTCTTGCCCTTAGAATGCCACAGAGGTTAATTGCGGTCTCTCAACTCTATCGTACTGTCTTCTCAGTTTGTTAGTCATTCAGATGGATTACCCACAGACTAACAGTGACCTTCTAACATGCTTAACAGTGAAGACATTTTCTGATGAGTGATAATCCTCTTTAGATGATCACTGCCATTGCAGTGCCCCTTCCAGTAATAGGGTTTACCAGCAATGCCTCACCTGACTGTCTGATGGCCTCCGAAAGCTTTAACTCTATGTTGTAATTGCCTTACAATGGGTACAATGGGCCTTCATTTCCTTGTCATAGTAATTTTTTAGACCATCTACCTTGAAAAGCTTCCCCAGCACTCCCTAGAGCCTGGACTATTGGTGTGCATTAAATAACTATTGTTGTTTTGATATGCTGTGCGTTGATTCTCGTTTTATTTTATTCCCTCTAATCAAACTTTTAAAGGGATAGTTCACCCAATAATGTATTGAGTAAATCTTCATGTACTCACCCTCATGTCGTTCCAAACCAGTTTCTTTCTTCTGCTGAACACACAAGAAGATATTTTGGAGAATGTTGGTAACCAAACAGATGACGGCACCCATTGACTTCCATAATATTGGGGGGGTAGTCAATGACTACCGTCAACACTTTGGCTGGATTTATTGATTTACTTGTTTATTTATTCTCCAATAAATTTGCCAATATGGTGTAAAAGCTCAAGGAACCTCTGTGCAGTTGTCTGACAGACACAAACTGAAATGCAATGATTGTTTGCATGTATTCCTTATTTTTCATACTACTTCTGAATAGGTTTTAAAGAAATGTTTAAATATCCTAAAGTTTTAGCCACTATGTATTACCCTCATGTCATTCAAAACTCAAATGTTTTTTTTTCTTTTGTGGAAAAATGATGCATAGAAAAAATACATAAAAAATAAAATGCATGTAAAATTATTCAGGCTGCCCTTTTCATACAACAAATAGCACAGGGTGCTGTCAAACTCCAAAAAGCACTATAAAGTATCATAGCAGTAGTCCTTATGACTCGTGCCTTAAATTTGAAGTCTTCTGCAGTCATATGATAACGTGGTGACGAGCAAACCGTAATTTGTCATTCACTGTAATCACCTTCCTCCAGTGCTCTTATATTGTTATTCAAACTTGGTGGGTGAAGAGAAGCCTCACCATTGGTTCTTACGCTGGGGGCGGTTGCTATGCAAATTTCTTACTGGGCTAAAGCCCTGGCAACCCCAACCTGGGCGGGACGCCACTGCATGAGACCAGGATGAGATTAAATACTGGAGATACAGATGGAAAGCAGCTGTGGAGAGTAGACAACTTTTTCTCTTAACACTTTTTAAAAATGTTAAAGTGCATCATGTTTCATGTGCATGGGTCTCGTAGCTTCTTCCTAAACTGTGTAAAGACTCTTTAGAACCGCTGGAGAAAAACATCCACTAGCATTCGCACTAATTCTCAGTGACAGTTTGTGATGTGCATGCTGGCAGATTTGCACATGGTACATTTTTAAGCCAATAACCTGAGCTGTAAATGCCATGTGACTAATTACTATTATTAATTATTTTTGGTAATTGATCGATCAGACTTGTTGGGATATTATATCTTCAAGTAACAATAATACATCTATGTAAAGAGGAATCGCTGACTTTTTTACATTTCAGAGGGGGGTGTACGTGTACTCATTTATGCTGTAATTGTAAAATATATATTTTACATGAATAGTTTCAGGATTAGTTGAACTGAACAATAAGCTAAACGGTACTAACACTGCTATTATTTGCTGCTTTCAACTATTAGTGCAACTACTTCTCTTAATCCTTAGTAAACAATGCAAGTATTCTGGGATAGGCTCATTTACAGGTATTCAGTGCTAAGTTGGGCATGACTGAATCAGGTTACATTTAAGTGACTGACTCAGTATTTCAACTGATAATTCAAGAATAAGATTCGGTCCAATTTCCAAAATGGTTCAATCAGTTGCATCAAAGAAATAATAAGGAATGAAATGGCAAGTTGGAATGACTGTGATGCATTGATAGTAGCCAGTTTTGGGGGGTAATTAACTAAAAGCAATAACTTGACAACGTGTTATAAATTTCATATGGTGCGGTATCAACATTCAGACTATACTTCTATATTAAAACTATACTATACTGTACTGTACTGTACTGGTAATGCTGCTGGTTGGATGCTAGGTCGTATTATGTGGTCGTTTTCATTGTGCAAGACAGCATGATTTCAAACTCTTAAAAGTATTTTTATTTTAATAAATTGAAGCTGAAAAAATAAGTGCAATCAGATTAAATTCATCAAACCTTGGCCGTTTCAAACAGTCTGTCATTCCAGTAATGGTCTTCTGAATGAGGATGGATCAAAACCTTCTCTGTATTTGGTTCAGTCCATTAATATTTGGACACCTTTGATATGAAGGCAGTGCGGGGTCATTTATTGATGTTGGCCAATAGATGGAAGGCATCTTCTGAATATATGTTGTATATTAAGCAAGTGAGCTAGTACACTCTAAAAAATGCTGGGTTAAATGCAACCCAGTGCTGGGTAAATATTGGACAGAACACATGCTGGGTTGTTTTCAACCAACAATTGGGTTAAATGTTTAACCCAACCGCTGGGTTCGTGCATATTTTACCCAGCGCTGGGCTGTATTTAACCCAGCATTTTTTAGAGTGTTCATTATGCCACTTTTATAAGTGAGATGTCTGTAGCGAGACTAAGCCTTCAGTCTGACGTGTTTCAGTGAAGAGCATATTTCCATGCTAATTGAGCGTTTCCTATAAAAGAGCAGATTTGCAAATTTGCTGCTTGTTTTGCAAGTACACAATATGTGTGGGACACTTCTCATCATCAGTCAGGCATGAGAGTAGTGTAACCTATCTGGGTAATGCCCATACAAAAGGCGTGAACATCAGGAAGCTCTACTCTCGCATTACCCGTGACTAGATGGGTTTCCATCCAAAGTTGCAAATTTAACTTCTGCGCAAAATTGGAATATTGCATAAAACACGCGAATAACCACTGTTTCCATCCAACGAGTCAAAGAGAACAAAATAGTCACTTCCTGATAAACTGGCACTATAAATCACTAAGAAAAAAAGCCACTGAATATAATAATTTTCATAAATAATAAATTACTTGTAACACTTACAAAATAAGTGTTGTCTTTGCTCTCTGAGGTGCTGTTTGGGAACGCAGGAATAGCAGAAAGTTCTGGGAGGCAATTATCCAGAAATACTTTGACAGTCTAACCCTAACAGCGCATGCTTTTGATGCACATGGAGGAATTTATTTGGCCAATGTGTTTCCATCTCCCATTTTTCATGTCAAAAACCACCTCAAGCGAGTGTAAAAACGTTTTTGCGAATTAAGGGATTTTTATTGGAAATGTGTCGTTTCCATCACTCGTTTCTGATGTGATGCTTCAAAATGTGCATTAAAACTGGATGAGTCTCTCTCAAGCTGTTGTTAACATAGTCAGCCTGGACAGAATAGGCCAGATCTGTGGACAGAAAGCTAAGCTGAGGATTTAAAATCCTTTATTAGAGAGGATAGGTTTAAATGTAAACTGTAGTATCTAACAAAATTAACTTACTATAGTCAAAGATGATGGTAACTTTCTCCAGGTAGATTGTGTGTTATCAGCTACACAGTGTCTCTACCATATTGTTGAGCTCATGAATATCAAGTCCGCATTTTCCCAAAGAGATTTGATCAAATCAAACATGGACAATGAAAGATGAGCACTAGCCAATGGGATCACTGATTTTTGCATTAGTCCCGCCCACTGCCAAAACAACCTGCTTGCAAAGACTTCACCTTGGTCTTAAAGGGATAGTTCACCCAAAAAAAAAAAAAAATTGACGGTACAGTTGACGGTAGCCATTGACTTTTGGGTGAACTATCCCTTTAAAGCCTTTTTTGTTTGTTTTTGCTAATGGTTATGTTCACATATCAAACATTGATTTGTCCAAAAAGAATGACTGATTCCCATTGAATAGCTCACAACATCTCACAGCTGAGAAATCTGGAGGCTAAGAGCAAATCAAAACAGAAACACTCAAGAGTAACTAGGCAAGGACTAGACTAGACAGGACTAGACAATTAATCTACAGCCAGAGAGAGAATCCAACACAAACAATACAAGACCGACTAGGCAAGAGAAGAGCGCTAACTGTTCAACTACACCCACAGAATGAACATTTAGACAAGAATTCTAACAGACTAGAGAAACAAGACTAGGCTAGATCAACAGGCTGGAGCTGGACCAGCTGAGGGAATGATTCACCAAATAACTGAGAACGAGATGAGAATATAAAAGAGAGAAATGATCGCCAGAGAACAAGGACAGGTGGGAATAATTAAGGTCAAGGCGGCTGTGAATCAACTCAACACAAGGAGAGCGGGGATCACGGCCAGCTCAGAGTAAGAAACAAAACACACACACAGGCAAGAGTGAAAAAAAAAAATGGATAAGGCACACAGACAGATACACAGGGGGCCAATCTAGCCTGGACAACGACAGTCTGTATTTCCACTTCGTTATTAAATCATGCTGCAACGCATGAAGATTCAGCGAGTCATGAAGACATGGCTGTGTAGCCTTCTCTGCCATCAAGCAGCTTCATTTTCTTTATCAATAACTATGCCTTCATAATAGTTTTATTGAGCTTAGAGAATTCTAGAATTCATAGAATAGAATTTACAGAATCCAATTAATTCATAGAATTCTAAACTGTCACTAGGCGCTGAAGTGTTGGAGCAGCCGTATTTGCTATTCCCTACCAACAGACCAAAGATCAAAAATCACCCGATTTGAAGCGTATCTGTCGCACAGGATTAGATTTTTTAGGATATATGTATCATATAGGATTTATATATATATATATATATATAATTTTTTGATATATGTACCCAAATGAATTGTTACCTTTATTTACCGTTACCGTTGTTACCGTTACTATATTTAATCTGTAATGTTTATGGTCTTTCTGGCCAGGATAAGTGATGTATTGAAATTAAGGTGGGTGTGTATACTGACGACACGGTTATTGATCCAAGACAAAATATATTTCTTTAAGTATGCAGGAAATATTAAACATGAACTTATTATGGTGCGTTCACACCAGACGTGATTGAAGCGTTAAGCGCGAGTGATTTACATGTTAAGTCAATGCAAAGACGCGATTGGACATCCAGCAGATTGAGCGTTTCAGGCGAGTTGAAAAATCTGAACTTTGGCGAATATTCGCACCGTGTTAACCAATCAGGAGCTTGCTCTAGTAGTGACGTGATTACGACGTAGCGAGCAGAGGCAGAAATCTGAAACAACAATTCAGACAAAATCGTTGTTGTATGTGGATACCCGGAGCTGTATGATACATCTTCGTACTTTTATAGAAACCGGAATAAAAAGGATCTTGCTTGGAAGAAAGTGAGTGAGGAGGTCGGACAATCTGGTAAGTTGTAAAAAATGCTCTTTACTCAATTTGAGCTATCTATATATATATATATATATAGCGCGAATAGCACGATTTATTCGCGTAAGTCGCGTCTGGTGTGAACGCCCCATTAGTCCTGTCAAATGATTAATCGCATGCAAATATTTTCAAAATATATACTCGGTGTATGAATATATATATATATATATATACATAATAAATATACACAGAGTATATATTTTGAAAATATTTGCATGCATTTACATGTATATATTTATATTAATATATAAATCCATTTAATATATAAACATAACATTTTTCAGAAATGTATACATACGTGTATATATATAACTTTTATTTTGGATGCGATTTAATCGCAATTTGACAGCACTAGAACATGGTAATAGTAGCAGAAATTGATTTAAATATGCAATAAATATTACATTACAAGCCTCTGTTACTATGTTGCACTATATTGTATTAAACTAAAGCAATAAGCCCCAAGAAGCCATGGTTTACAGTGAATAACAGCTAAGGGGCGTTGTTAGGCACGACGCCAAGCGGAGCTGTTAGCTGTTATTATTGCTTTTATAAAATGGTTATTCCATATACTTAGTAAGGTTTCACAAAATAAATCAGAGTAAATAAGTGTAATGATATTATTAAAAACTGTATTCTTCCACCAAACAATGTAGTTCCTCAGAAACAGTTGTGGTTGGAGCCTATGGTTGGAACAAAGTGGTTGCCAAGCAACACACACAAAGTAAATAAAGGTGTAGGTTTGTAGTGTAATTTACAACGGCTTTGAACGTGGCTCAACCAATCAGAATCAAGGACCGGAACTATCTGTTTTATAATTTGATTCCAACAGCTAACAGCCCCGCTTTGCGTTGTGCCTAACAACGCCCCTCCGCTGTTATAAATTCACTGTAAACCACGGCGGCTTGGGGCTTATTGCTTTAGTTTACAATGCATGATCTCTGAAATAAAGCTTCATGTCTTTAAGTCCATACGCAGTCAGCGTTATTTGATGCATGTTATGATGCATGTATTTTATTCCCTGATCTATTTCAGACTCTTTAAGACCATGCAAATTCTGTGAAGTTTTAATAGAATAACAGATTTGATAGGAGTCAAGTGTTATGTTTTTGAATAAATTAATTTAATCATTAACTGCTTCAAAATGCATGCTGTTAATAAAATCATCGTTGAAACATTTGCAGTTAGCCTATGGTATGAATAAAAACTATATCACAGGACAACATAATTAGACAAACACTGTAAATAACTGTACAAGGTAAATATGCACATACATCTTTATTCAGATTTCAGATTGCAAACTTTTACATTTGTAATATATGTTGAGATGTCTCGTCCATCAGCTGTTCTGATGTTCGCTACTGTGATTAATATGAATGTAACATTTTAATAAGCAGGTCAAATTCCAGACTTTAAACAAATAAGCATTTACATGCTTAGGACATTTGTAAGAATGTACAGGGAGACTTCAGATATGAAAACAGTGATGTTTTCTCAATAAAATCATATGATTTCCTGTTAATTCAATGCGTGGGAATACTAGGGAATAACGATATGGTGGTGATAAATGAGCAATAGCCTATATGAGCAATCCTATGAATCCCTATGAACAATTAATACTCATGAGTCTTGAGTGAGACTTATTACAGCTAAAAGACTCCAGTCATAAATGTGAAGTGTAATGTTCTATTTATAGAAGTTATGCTGCTAATACTTTAATAACATTAAGAAACATTATGTAATGCTTAACGGATCATTAGCAACATGTAGCTATCATTTTATTTATCAGATTAATCATTTCATATTCATGAAAACTTGAATGTTCTGTTAAACTACGTAATTATTGTTGTTGTGTTATGAATGTATTATGATGCATGATGTCCCAGGATAACCGAATCATTCACAGACTCGATTATTTGTGGTGCCTGAGACAACTGCTAGCTGAATTTCGCACACCAGTGTTAAATTTCTCTCATCCTTGGAAATATTAGCTAATGAGTTCACTGATTCAATCATGTGTGCATGTGCACAGAGCTTTCCGTGTACATGCAGTGTCCTGATATTCATAGTGAGATGCCTTCGATAACAGCTCAATGGCGAGGGTCAGTGACAGTTTGAATAGTTGACGACAGTCTTTATGGTATTAGATTAGCTAAGACAGATGCTCATGAAATACACATGTCTGTGCCCTTTGAAGACATCCAGATTTCAAGAGATTAACTCGCAGATTAAATCACAAATCATGACCCAGTGAAAATGCCTTTTAGATACAGATGTTGAGCTTTTCCTAGAAATTACTGGCCTTTATCTGTAATTCATTTCCGTGCATAACTCATAAGTTGGTGTTGCGCATTAATTATTGTATTCCTAGATAATACACATCTTTAATTAAAAATGTCTAATATATCACTTTTAAATGGCATCATTGTGCTCACAGCTGCTCAGTTCTTTGAACTTGTATTAGAGCAAAGGTCTTTGTTATAGCAACAACCCAGAACTGTCTCAAAATAAACTCAAACGTACCTGCTTAAACCTGCTTTTTGGGTCATTTTTGAAAACAAACCTCTCTGATGATAAATGGTCAAATCTAAAAATGAAACCTTTACAGTTCAGCGCAGTCATTTGACTTATAATTGCATTTTGTTTGTTGCTTTTGTAATTAAAGGGGAGTTCACCCAAAAATGAAAAATTCCTGTTAATTTACTCACCCTCAGGCCCTCCAAAATATAGGTATTTTCTTCTTTTTTTTTTTTTCTTTCTCTTCAGTACAGTAAAGAAGATTTTTAGCTGAAACCGTGGTCCTCGTTTATACCATCACTTTGAGAGAGAGAAAAAAAGCATATCAGGCAACACAAAGTTAATACCCGTGGCTCCCGACGATATATTGAGGTCTTATGAAGCGAAATAATCAGTTTGTGCAAGAAACTGAACATTATTTTCAACATCATTACCTGTAATCCAGAGACGCAGGCAAACAGGGAAGTTCTGATTCTTTTCTGAGAACTGGTTCTTTCGGACATTTCATTATAGTGAACTGGTTCAAATAACCGATTCGCCAGTTTGTTTACATAATCACACAGTGATGCAACGAATACCAATTATATTGTTAAAGCACCCAATAATGACGAGAAACATGGATGTTGCATGTCTAAAGCATATAAAATGAATAAACTATAGTGTTCATCAGCTCACCTTTTTACATAAACAGTGAGAAACCATAAAATCACCCCCATAATTTCACCCCTTCGCATATCAGCGGCTCATCAGTCTTCGGTCCGAGTCAAAATGTTTGCTCTGAATCAGTTAATTAATTTGGCTCATTTGGAGTCGGCGAGACCATCGGGTCAGTAACCTGTAGATCTGTGCTGCTCGAGCTGCAAACTGTATCAGACGGCTGTTTGATTCAGTGAACTGATTCAACTAGTTCACCAAAAAGAACCAGTTCAAAAGAATGATTCGTTTGCGAAGCAGACCAGAATTTATTTATCTTTTTCTTTTTCGTTCTTTGTTGCTTGTTTTCTTTCTTGTTTGTTCTCAGATCTTTAGCTCTGTTGTAGTCAGAGAAGATGTGCCGTCAGTGTTTTGTATGCTGACTGGAGTAAAGTTCAATGGTTGTGCTGAGATTGTGTTCTTCAGAGCTGCATCAACAGCTGTTTATCTGTGACCTTTGACCCAGACCACCACATCTAACAGCACCTGCACTTCACTAGCAGACCCAGGTGTGACACTGTGGTTTTTCTCCTTTTCTCTCTTCAGACACAGACACACTAAAACATTATAAATCTGCTTGCAGATGCCAACCGCTTCACTTATCAGTCCATGCATTCCCTGGGAATCAGACTCATGGCCACGGCATTACTAGTGCCATTCTCTACTGTTTGACACTGATGGGGAAAAAGAAAAAAAAAAATCAGTAACCCTCATGTCATTCCATGACACAGAAAGCCAGTGGTCCTGGCATGGAATGCATTTGAATATGTGACATACTGGCAGGAAGCCATGAGTGACTCATGTGACAGGGGAAGGTCATAGTGTCAGCCTCAGGCTCAAACAGACAAACAACCCTGATCCCTCACGGCGCCCTCTGCTGGTGGACAGAAAACCAGTCGTTAGTATTCTCCGCCACAGACTCCATCAAGTTCAATAACAGACGACACTTTATACATCATCATGGTTTGGATTAAGGTTATGTGTAGTCATTAGCTTTATCAAAACAATAGAAATCTATTGTATGTCCTCATTTAGCTAGTTAAGAGTGTGTGGAGCTGCTGAGCTGTGGGAACGTGCATTGGGGATTTGGATCAGATGGGTTAAGAAGCTTAAGGTTCTCGCTCTCTCTCTCTGGCTTTGTTCCAAAACCTAGTATGTGGCCTTCATAGGCAGCATTTTAAGGGAGGATAGACGTGAAGGTTTTCCAAAAGCAAGAGAAAAGAGGTTCAGTTTCAGTTGAGACACTGGCTTACAGTACTGGTCAAACATTTGCAAAAAAAAAAAATATATATATATATATATGATTTTGAAATGTTTTTAGTGAAGCCTTGCTGAAGGTAAGCTCACCAAGGCTGCATTTATTTGCATTTGTTGGGTGTGATGCATTACGAGTAACACTTACGTAATCAGATTACTTTTTTCAAGTAACTTCGGTTCCTTTGTTTTCTCATGTATTGATTGACGGCTCTCCTGTACCTGTGTTGAGAGAAGTGCAGTGGCATTGTGTGCGCTGTGTAAACATGATGACATTGTATTTCTGAACTAGATTAATTCATCTCACTTGCACAAAAACAGTATTACTCAAAATGAATAAAAACAGTCAAATGAAAACTCAGATATGACATGAACCTGCAATATTTAAATGGGTTAAATAACACAAATATCCTTTTATTAACCAATGTCTTCGCTGCTGACCTTTGTTGGTCCAATTCAACTACACTAATAAGCAAAAGTGACTTCAGATGAACTAACATTTGTGCTTATTTTTTTTATTGCTGAAGAGTGTTGAACCACCTTCTCCTACGTTCTACTGTACAAACGTGAATTTACTTTTCCTTCAGCCTGAGGCTTATTCATTTCACTTTTGGTGTGAAAGGGCTTTTATGTTTGCCAAAAATAGAACGTTTTATGTAAAAACAAACAAGCAAGCCCTACACGAATATGAAAAGTAACGCAAAAGTAACATAACACATTACTTTCCATAAAAAGATGATGGCATGGCTGCTCACATTCTCTCTGTGTATCCTTGACGACCGTGTAAACTATAACATCATGCTCATTGTTGTACCCATAGATGTGTATAGATGGATAGATTCCCCATTCAACCGCTCCAAGCACGCAGATGCGCCCGACATCTAAATAATAGGGAATCTACGTATACAGCTCTATTGTTGTACCTGCATGAATGGTCATGTGACGTGCTTTTTTGGTTGTGTAGTGTAGACGGAGATCGTTTCTGAAATGCAGTGAATACGCCAGTGTAAACGGAGGTTGTTTTCATTCTGAAACGCTGTTTTAAAACAAAACACACTAGTGTAAACGGGGCCTAAGTATAGTTACAGAGCCAACTCTCACGAGACAAATAAGCAACCGTAGCTTCAAAAACAAGCCCAGTATTTTTTTGATGATTGATTATAATCATCATTTATTATCATTTATTACCAATACATGAGCCTGCAACATATTAAATTGAAACCACTCTTTTATCTGAAAAGCGAAAACAGAAGCTATTTTACAAAAATTAGCAAACTGCAACAAAAGTGGGAATAAAACTCGTCTCCAATCACCTGTGAACAGAATAGGATTGGAGAGACGGAGAAGGAGAAAAACACAAGAGCTTCAAAGGGGATCTGTATTCGAACCAAATGCATTTACTCTTAGTATTAGTATAGGACTACTTGTTTTTTATTACAGCCCTTGTTATATAGTACATTACAAAAAGTCATCCCACTCCTTTGTCTACTTCTATCATCGCTTGGATTACAGCGTCACGCGCCGTCTTCTTGAATGTGATTTTTCTCCAGTGAGGAGGCGGTGCATTTGGCAGATTACGCACTGGTTGGCTATTAACTGCAGCAGACAGAGTGTCAATCAATGCATTGGAGAATACGGCAAGCATATGTAAATAAACAAAGTTGCTTGTCAGATTGTCAGAACAAGCCTACTTTTAAAAGTAACTTTCCCCAACACTGATTGTGAAATATTATTTCAATTTGAAATAACTATATTTTTAAATGATTTTACTCACAAACTTGTAGCTCTTTCTGTCGGTTTATTTGCCTCTCCCCACTTATTCAGTGATTTCATATCTCATATGGTTGCAGTGAGTGCATTACTGATTATTTCTGATGTTTTATTAAGCTTTATTGGTTAGTCATCTATTAATTTAGCAGACACTTTTATCCAAAACAACTTGGCAGTGAGAAGTATTACTTTCCCCCACCGGTGAAAATCACTCATGGCATGCACATTTACTCATTGCATTTACACATTTGCAAGAGTGATGTTTCATCATTCAAACACAATTTGTGGCCACATTTTAACATGCTTCTAAATTGACTCGATGATTGATGCACAAACCTGCCATTTATCCTGTCACATAAACAGGCTATGTGGCTATAATTGTTTTATTAATCTATTTCATAGTTTGTCTTTTTTGTGCGTGTATCATTTAGGGATTACATTAAGCCATACACTTTAGAGTCAGTTATTTTCACAAAATGTTATTGAAGTCCTTCACTGGAAATAAAAATGATGACAATTGTAGTGTGTTTTTTTTTTTTTTCTTTTCAGTTTTTTCACTGAAAGTGGTACTTGAGGCTCACTCAGTGAAACCATTAACTCATCTACCAAATCCTCTTACCAAATCTGCAAAACCACAAGCGCATTATCTGCTTTACGCTCGCTCTGCACAAGAAAAACCAACTATTTGCAAAAAACTAACAGCGGACAAACTATTCAGAAAGAACAGCTCTTGTATTTTTCTGAAATCACAGTCTGTTCACTTAGAGCTGTAAATAGGCTTCAGGATGCACTCAAACTCATCTTTATTTGTATAAAAACCTATTTTTTTTACTTCCTCACAGTATAAAGGCTGTTTGTTTACAGCATCTTATACTGTCTTTATTTTCACCTGCATGAGCCTAACAGGGCTCCGTACATTCATATCCTTCAGTTTTCTCTAGTGCGTAACCCAGGAAAGCAGTTTGATGAACGCATATTATTATCAAAATGACAACGAAAGATTGACAAGTCCTTTTAGATCCAGGATGTCATATTTCAATTTCTTCCACTTTAATTTGAACTTTGGAAGGCACTGCTGTGGACAAAGGTGTTCTGTGAAGTCGTCTTTTCCACAAATCTATTAAAATTGTTCAGATTTCAAATATTTGAAGCAAGTTAATCAAAAATTGCCGCTGCTTTTTTTTGTGACATTCAATGCAACACAGTTTTTCATGTTTCTATGATTCATGCTCATACTACTTCTTCTAAAATAATTAATAGTTACACAGTTGTTATGATTTCAATCTTGAAAATATAACACTTTTTTTTTCTTTTGTGACATGATTGATTAGTAAAAAATGTGAGATTTTCTTTTTTTTTTACAGATAGGGTTCTGAGTTGGCATGTGTTAGTAACGCTGCTCTTCATCATGTAGCTGAGAAACAGAGTGCTTTCCCTGTCAGCTTCACAACTGAGCTCCGTCTTTGAGCACAGAGCATGATTCAGTTCCTGTGGGAAGTGCTGCTCATTGATATTCTGGGCTTTTCTGAAGGATTGTGCAGTCACTGTGTTCACGCCGGAGTGTTTTTCTGAGTCCTGTCACCTTGGAAAGCTCAAACCCAAAGCGCTCACCCATGTCAGATCCTGCTGTCTGTTCTGTGGTTTTGCCATCATTTAATATTGCAGTACTGGTCTGTCATTGAAGACCACCCATGCTGTCTGCCATGCGCTTCTGCGTTATGAATACTAATGAGACACTGAATTAATTGTAGACAGATGACAGGCCAGATGACTTGCATGCATTACATAGTTGTTTTAAGGTCCCTTAAGTAAAGGAACATCTCTGAAACCATGTCTGTAGAACATTATGAGCAGTTTGGGGTCTTTTACAGAAAAAGACTGTAAATCAGTATGGCTTTGTTTCCATCCATGTGTTTAGGATACTGCATACAAATGCTGAATGTTAACACATTTAAATAATAATTTCCTTGATGTGCAGCTCCTCGACAGATCATTTGATTGGATGATTTATTATGTAGAAAAGTATATAGGTATTAGCGGCAACTTTCATTTTTTTTATTGTTAATACTTTGCACCAGTTTCCAATGAAGTGACAGTTTTGTTCTCTTGAACACATGGGATGGAAACGGTTTTATTTGCAAATGTTTTGCGCAATGTTCTACACAACTTAAATTTGCAACTTCGGAAGGAAACATGGCTAATATGGCTCAAACTTTCTTTAAAAGCTTGAATAATGTCATGTTATGGTGAAATAATGGCATTTGCAATGTGCCTTGAAGGGAAAAGTGATAAATTCTGTCATCATTTACTTGTTCCAAACCTTTGTTTGTTCTGTTGAACACAAAAGAAGATATTTTGAAGAATGTTGGTAACAGTATCTTTCAATGCATTTTATTTTTCCCCATACTATGAAAGTCAATGGCTAGAATCAACTGTCTTCAACAGGAGAAAGACACTGATGAAGTAAACGATGACCGTTTTGGGCGAACTATCCCTTTTAGTCATACAATACACACACACAATTTAAATCTTAAAACATGGCAAGTTGCTGCATTGCTTTGCAATCGCAAAAAGCGGGTGGTTTTAAGTAATGAACTATACTATTTGGAGACGATTTATGGTGATAGTTGATGATAATAAGGATAACAATAGCATTTAATAAATTAGCATCTTTTATTAAATCACTATTACATTTTTAGATTTGACGACAAGCTCAGTGTAAATTCCCAACACCCCTTCTCTTTAGAAAAATCACTCTAATTGTTGCAGTTATTAAGGTCTCTGTTTGAACTGACTCTAATGTTGGATGTGTTTTCTTGTCTGCAGGGATAGAGCTGTGTCTGCCGGGATGGCGCTTCTCCATGACCATGGTGGCAAACTTTGTGGCGTTGGCGGGGCAGTTGCTCATGCCGGGACTGGCAGTCCTCTGTCGCGATTGGCAGATTCTGCAAGCAGTCGTAATCTGCCCTCTCTTTCTCATGCTGTCCTATATCTGGTAAGCAACTGTGCCGTGGATGTTCAAAAATATCTTAGTGTTTGGCTGGTCTCAAAACCAAAATCTGACCTGTTGATGCTGACAGTGAGTTTGCATTGATTCTGGAATTGCAAGTGCATTCAAGACATCAGCTGCTGAAAAAAGACACTGCACTACTGTTTCTGCATTTTATTAAGCGGCAGAATCATTTCCAACTGCACAGATAATGCAGAACCACATTAACACATCAGAAGGATTATATAACACAAGGTTTTTATAGTAGTCTGGAGTAACGACTGCTGAAAATGGGCTTCGCATTACAAATAAACGGAAAATTTAAAATGTACAAAACTAGAATACTTCAAACAATAATAATCATAAATGTACTTGCATTATTTCACTCAAAAGCAAACATTTTTGCTACTGGGGCCATTGTAAAAATGCACTATTTACTATCAAGCATGATTAATATATTCTGTGAGCAAAATTGTCTAAAATCAGGTTATCATGATAATGCAATTCAACTGGTGACTTACTTTGTGTAAAATAAAACAGCTTTATAAAACCTCTAATATGGCATATCATCTCATGTCAGTATGCAAATTATCTTTTATATTACTAACAAGCGGTAGATGGAATAAGATCAATGCTTTGACAATATGCTATATGAAATAATCATAGTATAAGAAGGTTTTTTAGTACTTTAAAATCTAAACACGATCAAGTTGTTTTTACTAGGTGGCGTTTAGGTCATTCTTACATTATGGTTATTTATGGAACGTCGAATGAAACTACAGTATATATATATATATATTTCATCCCCTGAATGTATTTTAGAATTTTTGTCTTGTTATAATCTGTTAATTGTGTAACTTGTGAAGATAGCCTTGCTGTTGACATGGCATTAAAAAATGAACGAACAATGTCAGTGTACATGATTTAAATGTACAGTATGCTATATTTAACGTTTCTTATGTTTAACATATTTTAATTTACATAAATATTTTAACAAAATAAATTGAGAGATTGTGATAGTAGAATGATTTTGTCTTCATATGAGGCGTGAAAAACTACTGCAAATCAAATGTTCACTTTATTCTTTATTCTTTAAACTTTATTCTAATCAATTGTGTAAGTTGCTTTGTTTCATTGTTTTAATTCTTTATTTAGCAGCTAACATACAGTGATAATGCTCTGTTTTTCTGCTAAGTGTTTAGCCCAGAACAGATTAGATTAGTCTCTGTAGTCTGATATGATGTTATCATAATATAGTAAAGTATATCTGTTTTCATTCATCAGGATTTTTCCGGAGTCTCTGCGCTGGCTGCTAGCGACGAAACAGTACAATCGCTCTAAATGGATCATGGAGCGCGTCGCCAAGAAGAACAACATCAACCTAGAGGAGGACGCAGATGAGCTCATGACAGGTATACAAGCAAAGAGAGAACAAACACTGGACTTTTATAAGCTTTATAATGTGAAAAATATGATTAGGTTTAGAACTAGTGATCCCAACAGCTTACAGCTTTAATATAGTAACCATAAGTTTTAGGTAAGATATACATTTGAAAAATGCATGCTGTAAAATATCTGAACAAAATCTGAACAATGACTAAAAACATAATTTACAATCACGGCCAACCTCCCATTAAAAAAAATCAATCTGTGTAGAATTCTGTCTAGATTTAGATACTGCAATGCAAACTAGTTTTTGACATCCTCTGACACAAACTGTTGGCGCTTCAGATTCTAAGTGAGGCGTTTTAACTTACGAAATAATTCAGAAATGTTTTAGGACTTTCAAAGAAAGGTTGACAGACTATTCTATGTCTTATTTTCCCAAAATGGGACAGTGAGTGGATGGTCTGGTTTGCATTAAACAGCTATTTCTACACATGACTGCAATGCTTTTCTTACCGGAGAAAAATAAGTTGCTCAATTTCCCGTCTGGTTAATCCGCACAAATTAGTGTAAACTTCATTTTTAATATCAGTGTATAATAAGAGCGAAATTGTGATTTCAAAATTCTCAGCGAAATGCGTCGGCTGTGCAACTGTTCACATGTAGGCCTGTTCTCTGTCTTTCATAATGCATCATTTATATTCTTCCTCATGTTGTTCAACGCTGGTATGACTTTCTTCTGTGGAACACTAAACCGGTTTAGCTAACCGGACGTCTATACCGTATCCTCCATTAACGAGGCCTGAGTCACCGTCAGACGGAGGCGTGCACAATCTAAAGTCAACAGTTAGTTGTGTTCGTGGCTCTTACTGCTGGCAGTGCAAACATTTCAGGAGAAAAGTGCCCTACTAAGGCAAAACCTAGTAACTACACCTTGATTTGTGTCATCCAGCATGTGAAAGCTGCAACCATTGATTGCATTAATTGTCCAAAATTCAACATTTCAAGAGTTTTTGACTTAATTTGGTGACTACCAATAGGAGATGAAGGCAGCATTAAATCAAAATTGACCTTATTTGTTTTCTTAATGCATGTTAATGGGCTTATTTTTATGCAGTTAAATCCATGCATATGACCTCATTATATTTGATCAAAATGTAATTCCTGTAATGTAACTTCAATCTGCTGACGTTTTCCAGTCTGTGCTAGGGCTAAGCCAATTTCATTCATAACTGTATTGATTACAGTATGCAGTGCTTGCTTTTCTCAGTCCTATAAGCCGCAATTAATGAAACCGATTTTTCTTGTTCGTCACAAATGGTAGTAAAGTCGGTCATTGTAAATTTCCTTTTCATGTCTAATTTAAGACAGTAGAGCACACTGATGCATATCCTGTGAGATACTGGCCTGTAAAGCCATGTTAAGTGTGTTTGATTAATGCTTTGGTGATCATTGCTCATGATGTGATGTATTATGCACATCTGCAATTAACATACAAAACTCTTTCTCCTCAAGAATGTGGAATTTGAATGTGAAGAAAACAGACTTCTTGTCAAAATGATTGAAGGCAATGTCGTCCCATTTGTTATTCCATAAACCTATTTTTCTTTTTTTAAATGTTTGATTAAGCTGTTTGTTTTCTGCATTGATTTCAGAGCTGAACCAAGCCCTGCCAAATCAACCCAGGAAGACATGCATTGTGAAGATGGTTGGCACAAGGAACCTGTGGAAGAATATAGTAGTGCTCTGCGTCAACTCGTAAGTATCTTTATGCATCTGTGTGACTGTGAAATAGGATGCTTATTAATTATTAAAAACATTCTGCTGGTAGTTCACCCAAAAATGTCAGTTCTGCCATTCCCTCACCCTCATTTCCAAAACCAAATCTTAGAAAATCCATAAAGGCATCATAAAATGATTGATTCCTTATAAACTGAGCTATTGAATTAAAGTCTTGTGAAGAGATTCACTTTATTTGATAAAAAGCTGACCCTTTAGGATCTTGTAAGTTTTGGTTGTGTGGACTTTCAGTGGAGTGACAGAAACCTCTTAGGTTTCATTAACCCTCATAATGCATTCGGATCTGTTTTGACCTGAGACATTCACAAAAAATGTTTAAAAAAAAATTGCCAAAAAAAATGCATAGCCTTTAGTGAGGGAAATAAATGTTTTTGAAAATCATCTTTAAAAAGCTATGTTTTGGGTCCGGGTCATTTTGGACCCGGGAATGCATGGGTGGGTGTACCATTACGTGTCAAAAATACTTTCTGTGAAATTATCTATCATTATCTGTGTTAAAATTACATTGTGTGTGGTTCATGTGTCATTTGAAATTCAAAACTGTTAATTTTTTTCACATTCACTCATTAATGAGAAGTTGCTAATCAGATACAATATGAAATTATGACTTTTGAAAAAAAAATTTCAGATCCAAATGGACTCAGAATGCAAAAAGATCTGGAATGCATTATGAGGGTTAATTCTTTATTTGTGTTTTAAACATTTTTTGGGGTTTGGAAAGGCACGAGGGTGAGTGAATGATTTTAGGGTGAACTGTTCCTTTAACTCTGGCATCCAAAAACCTCTTTTTGTCTCCGTCTTTCAGACTGACAGGCTATGGGATACACCACTGCTTTGCACGCAGTCTGACGGAAGACCAGCCGACCTCCGTGTTCTCTAATTTTTATGCCAAATACTACACCATGGGGGGCACTGCTGTGGCATCATGCGTGGCGCTCTGCCCTGCCGTGGGCATGATGGGGCGGCGCGGGGGACTCCTCGTGTTTATGATCATCACAGCCCTGGCCTCTCTCCTTCAGCTCGGCCTGCTAAACCGTGAGAGAACGCACAACTCACAAACACACAGGACGACCCTCTGTGGGGGGCTTAAACCCAATCAAACAGAATCACTGCCACACCGTTTTAGTGCTTAAGTGCTTTAACACGTCTGAGTTTCTGCCGGAGAAGCCGGCTCATGTGGCCATGTAAACATACTGTACATGCTTCATTCTTATGTTTTTAAAGAGTGTGCATATGCATGAAAAAGACAAGTAACGGAGAGGTGTGGAGAAATTGTATGCAGAATGTGTCAAATATATGAAATAATTGTTCCATTTAAAAAAAAAAAAAGAAATAGATCTTTTTGGACAGTTTATTAAATCTTTAGGTACACTTAAAAAAAAAAAAAAAATAAAAAGCATATTTGATACATCAGACTTTTATGGCTCATACAGTATAGTATGATATAGGAGAATATGGAAGAGGAAAAACAACATATACATTTTATTCAGTGGCCCAAACTCAGCAAAAATGTGCAATTTGGTGCAGATGCTGATATTTTTATGACGAAAAATTAAGATGGAATTATGTTGCTTTAACTGTAAATCAGTGTCATCTTTATATTAGTATAACAGACTACTTACATAAAACAATCAGTAAAATAAATATCACAATAGTCGTCACTCTATATCTGCAATAATGGCTTAGTAAGATAATATTTAAATGCTTAGTTTGACCAAAACATATAATGCAATGCAACACAGTGATGATTGAGAGATTGAATGTTTCTTAAAAGCCTGATTGATCATTACTGACGATTCATATTTTAACATGATTTTTCTAAAAATGATGTATCCATAACTTTCCAAACCTGTTGCTTCAGTCCAGTAAGTGTTCATCTTGAAGTATTACTAACAATATTATTAAATCTTACGTTTCCTTTATAAAAGTCAGTAGAGATTTCACAGCAAAAAGACACGAAGCTGAAGGTGGACGTTTTACTGGTTAAAAAAGTGTAAACTCTCAATCAACAGAAGACATGACGCAGATTGTGTACAACAGGTTTTCCAGCAAAGTTTTTATGTGGTTCAACGTTTTTTTGTTGTTTTTTTTCCGCATGTTTCGGTCACCTCAATCCTTACAACAACACTTGATTAGATTGCATGCCAAGACAGGAATATAGGATAATTACTTTGAATGTTAATGGGTTATTAATAAGAGAAAATCAACAGATAATCCTTTGGCAGGAGACTCATCTTTCTGACACAGAACATGGAAAATTAGGGAAAATGGGATATAGAGAGGTTTTTTTTTTTCCTTAATATAATAATGGTCATAAACGGGGAGTAGTAACATTAATTTCAAACAAAGTACATTTTCTGAAGTTACTGATAGAGAAGGGCGATTATAGCCTTGTAAATGGGACTATTGACCACAACAAAATCACATTAGCCAATGTATGCATGCAGACCACCTGGAGAAGACAAAGTATCTCTTAAAAAAAAAAAATTTAATATCATAGCCAAGGAGGCTTCTGGTACATTGATCTGTGGAGGAGACTGTACAACTCCAACCTGAATTTGATTCGGCTTCCATCAAGTAAATTAGTCGGGAAGCTAGACAAATGAGACCTATGATGAAAGAATTAGGCTCAATAGATCTATATCCCTCCAAATAAGAATATACTTCCTTTCCTCTGCTTGTATGTCTCACTCTAGAATTGATTATTTTTTTATGTTTGGTTCAGAACGACATGGAGTGAAGGACTGTGAAATAGGAGCAAGGGACATTTCAGACCGTACCTTACAGTGTTTCTGGACAGTAAACCTAAAAAGACATTCTGGCGGCTCAGTGTTAATCATTTAAATGATTTAGCATGTAAAGAATATGTTAAAAAAGAACTCTCTGAGTACTTGATACATAATGATAATGGAGAGGTGTGACCCTGTACCCTGTGAGAGGCAGCCGAGACTGTTATGTGAGGTAAACTCATAATGTGGGCATCACAGACAAAAAAAAAACATAAACAGAAATATTTAAAGAATCTGAACATCCAACTTAGAGAGTTAGAGACTAAATATGGTAGGAAAAATCATCCAACTATTTTGAAAAGGATAAAAGAAGTTAAATCAGAACTTAATAAGATATGTGATGAACAAATACAATTAAAACTGAAATTTATAAAGCAGAGATTTTATGAAAACGGCCCAAAAGCAAAAAAAAAGCTTATGGCTTAGAGAATAAGGAAACAGCAGGTGGAGAGGAGTATATTTAAAATTAGAGATCCCAGAACTAAAAAGATATGTCATAAATTGGAAGAAATACAACAGGTTTTTGATAAGGAATTATATCCTCAGAGAAATTATATTCACCCTGCAAGCATACAAGAAGTTTTACACACAGTGGATTTACCATCAATTGGATCAATGCTAAACAAAATATTAACGGGGATGTCGACCAGGGTGCCCGTTAAGCCCTACCCTATGTGCGTTATTTACTGAACCGTTGGCACAGCTAATCAGAGACGATACAGAAATATGAGGAGTTGTAGATAAGGATATAAAACACAAGATTAGTTTATACGCTGATGATGTGTTATTGTTTCACCCAAAGTGATGTATTCTCTTGAAAAATTTGGATTATACTCTGGATATAAACTAAATATGCACTCTCTCGTGTAATTATAATCCAAGTAATAAAATACCTAATGAATACACATTTAAATGGAATACATCCTCCATCAAATATCTCGGAGTTCAAATTCCTGCAGACCTATATCAACTATCTATAAAATGAACTATTGTCCCATTTACAGAAATTATAAAAAGTGGACTGATGGCTTCTCCTACCTTTTAAACCTACATAACCGAATAGAGATAATAAAGATGAATGCCATGATTACTTTTGCTTTTTCAAGCTTTACCAATAGAAATACCAAAAAGGCAATTTGATGAATGGAAAAAAACAAATATCCCGTTTCATCTGGAAAAGTGGGCGACCTGGAGTGCGATTTAACACTCTGCAGCTTCCTAAAGATCAGGGTGGGAGAGGTCTGCCATCGTTAGATGATTACTGTAAGGCAGCACAGCTAAGACGCTTGGTTTGCTGGTGTAACGATGAATATTGTGCAAAGTGGAAAGATTTTGAACAGTCACAACTTGAATTACGTCTTCAGGTACTCCTAGGAGATGCATAAATTGAACTGTTTGACAAAGATTCCGTTGGAAATTTTGTGTAAAGAATTAAGGAATTCTAAAATTGAAAGACAAGGAAGGATACGAAGATGAGTGGAACATGACTTACAGTTTAAACCAGCAAGACTGGATCTGAGATTTAATCAATGGAGCTTACAAGGTATAACATCCTTCTGCCTTATCTCTACCGAGAGTGGACTAGAGTTTCCAACAGCTTTCTCATAAATATAACTTAGCAATATAAACACGACTCTTCCCGTTACCTTCAAGTTAGACGTTATTTTAATAAAAATATCAGAGATCCAGAAGATACGGGATCAACAATAGTACAGATATTTGTAGATACTTATAAAAAGAAGGCGAATAAGAAACTTGCATCAAGAATTTATTCCTGTTTAATGTCAACAAAAAAACACTCAACAATGTATGTGAAACAAAAATGGGAAAAGGAAGCCACTATAACAGAAGAAGAAGGATGGTTAGAACAGATGATCACAACTAATTCAGATTTATGGAGGGAAATTACTTGGAAGAATATAATAAGGTTTTTCATAACTCCAAGAATAAAAAAATTCCAGACTGGAAATCAAAATGCTGGAGAAAATGTGGAAATGTAATGGCTGACCATTTTCACATGTTTTGGGACTGTAATATTATTCGTACTTATTGGCAGGGTCTGAATAGAGAGATAAATGCTATAATGGGATTGAATCTTGAGTGTAACTTTAAAACAATGTACTTTCTTCTTCAAAAATAACAAAGAATGATATATACCTCTTTAATATATTATTAGCAACCGGTAAGAAGACCATTACAAGGAAATGGCTCAAGGAAGATCCCCCATCTGTATGTGAATGGCAGGAAATTGTAAATTATTAATTTTATATGAATCTGAAGCAGAAAAAAATTAAAGTGAAAAATAAAAGATACTGTGGGCTCTATAGGGTTAAGCAGCTCACTCGCTGTTACTGTCGGTCTGGTGTGCATGTAAACGTTGTGAATGCAGCACAAGCTCAAAAGCCGATCACTGATTTGCATGCTGTGCACATTACTACAGCGCTTTACCATCCCGAGAGGACACGGCAGTGACGCAGCTGACGGTCACGTGACCGCATGGGGATGTAGTATGTCTGTAGAGAGTTCATACTACACAGATGCATTATTTATAGAACAAACCTTTTTAATGGTCACTAAGTAAGTTCTTCATCGACTATAGTACTTGCTGTACTCTGACAGAATGTGATTTTGGACACACAACTTTAGTAGGGCTACTGCCGTCCTGAAATGTGAAGGAGTTTTTGCTCCAGAATTGCTTCCCTTAAAATTGCTCTCCAGTACTAAAATGCTGTTAAACCTGTTGTACCTCATCAGACTTATGGTTTAGAAATGACAGAAGAGCATATTAATGAAAGGGCTCGATTGGATTTCATCCCTGATGATTTGAAGCATACTGAGATTTGTGTTCATATTTATAAGCACACATGCATATATTTCTTTACTAGCCTTTAGCTGCAAACTACTTTAATGTCTCATTTGCTGTTTGTTTTTTTCCCCTCTATGTGATGCGTCCATGATGAATGAAGTGTTGGGGAAGTACAGTGTTCAACTGAATATTGGTAAAGTATAAACACTATGCTATTTATGCAGTTTTCTCTTTATTGATGTGTAATAATAAGTGTAAAACACTGTGGTGCTCTCAAAACCTTGCTGTGTGTGTGTGTGTGTGTGTGTGTGTGTGTGTGTGTGTGTTTGTTTTTGTCATGCATGAACTCAACCAATGCAGTGAGTTTGGGTATAGACTATGTACTTTGACCAGTGGCAGACTGGGCTGTTTGAGAAACCAGTTGTTATTTTTGCACAAGGCTACGGGTTCAGAATTTACACACTAAACTAAAAAGAAAAAAAGTCACACTTTGGACCAGATGTACTGAAGCTTTTAGTAACAGCAATCAGCAGTTTTTCAAATAATATTTTTGTATTTATTCACAAAAAAAATAAATAACTCAGTACCAAGTAGTTATTCGCCATGAAACACTTTATTCCTACTCTTAAATACTTTTAGGCACTTCTGATATAATTGCATTTTTATATAAATTAGTCTAGACTCTAGAAGATGCTTTTTCTGTGTTGTACATGTCTTCTGTAAGCTATTTTTATTTTTTTTGGTTGGCAAAAGATGCCTATGATCCTTTGTTCTTAACGTTTAATTTTAAGAGGATTCTTTTGTTTCAGTAGGCCAGCTGTGGTCTGTCTCTCTGCTCTTGCGGTGATTGTCTTTTCCTTAGACTCCAGGGACTGTTATGTTCTCTTGTCTTTACACAGACGGGGATCTACAGTATTTTTTTTATTTTTTTTCCCCTATTGTATTTCCATATTTTCTGCCTTGAGAAGTATGACCCACATTAATTGTTTTTAAACCAAGGGGGGAAATGATGCATTTTCATATATATTTGTAATAATAATTTGTTTCACGCATGGATAGTGTAGTGTCCAACAGCATTGCTCAAGCTAGCAGTGCCATCTAGTGACTGTGTGCTGAACAACCTTAGCGTCTCAGCCAGGGTCCACTCCGCATTCGTGTGAATAAAAATCTGTGTTTGCGAGTATGTGAAAAGGTGATACTCACGAGTTCAGTGATTACTGGCCGTATATTTCAGAGCGAATCGTGGCACTGTGTTCATTTACACACGAGCAGCTCCTAATCCACTGCTTCCAGTGACCTGGAGTAGATCGCATCAGTTTGCTTCAGCTTCACACAAACTCTGTAATTTGTGCAACTGTTGTGAGTTTTGATCACGTATGACATGGACTATCATCCCAAACTTGAGAATAGTTCATAAATCTGTGGTCAACAAAAGAAAAGCTATAAGATCTCAATATAATCTATAGAACCTCTACAAATTAAGACATTAGCATTGTCATTATTGTTACTACTAAATACTTTATTTTTACAGTACAATAGTATTGTTGCTGTAGTAGTATTTCTTTATTGATTTTAATGTTTGTAATTTAATAAAAATATTTAAATTATTATTATTGTTGTTGCTGTTATTAACCCAAAACAAAATAAGCAATGAAGAAGAAAAATTAATTAATTAAAAAAAATAAAAAGTTTAATTGGGGGGGGGGGGGGGGGAGTCTTCAAGCCTTTCTGTCAGGTTTCAAAGCACTTAATTTGACAGTTGAATTTAATTTTTGTGGGCTTTTGCAATGGACACAAAAAATAATTGAAACTAAAAACATTGAAAAGTTATAATTTTTCAAGATATCCCCCTTTCAGCATTATTTCAGTAAACATCATTACATTCACATTTGATGAAAACATTTTTTATGAGCTATACACCATTTTTATATTGTGCTGCTTATGTGATGTTTCTTTCTGAGGAAAAAAAATATCAAATGACTCACCATGTTGTCTTTCTCTCTCCCCACAGACAACTCTGTTACGCTGAACTCCAAATTTTCAATGGCTTTCTCCATCATTGGCATGTTCTCCTCCCACGCTGTCAGCAACCTAAGCATCTTTTTTTGTGCTGAAATCACCCCAACTGTGATTAGGTGAGCTAAACCACATGGGCGACCTCTAAGATTATGGGAAAAACTTTCTTGTTTGGATTGTAATGTAATTTGCATCCAATTTGTAAATATGGGTGTGGCTGACCCTAGTGCTTATTTTCATAGTTGCTTTTTGTGGATATTTTTTCCAGTTATGCCAGATGATAAAATGTGCCTAAAAACCCCTTGATATTTAAAGTGTCCCTATTATGGGTTATGAAAGGTTCATATTTTGGTTTTGGGAGTCCCCAACAACAGGTTGACATGCATGCAAGGTCAAAAAACACATTTATTGTCTTATAATATGCATTTATTTTTACCCTATTTGCTCAACGATTCATTTTTCCAAACCCCTCCTTTGCGTGATGTTAATCTGCGGTGATTGGTCGATTTCATTTCTATTTCATAATAAAAGCAGCATTTGTGAGCACAGTGCTGCTTTGTTTACAGCCGTTACTGGGAAAACGGCTATTTTACTGCTCCAAAAGTGGCACCTAGTGGCAAGAATGAATTTGCATTTTCATTCAGACCAACTCGAAAATCAAGTTTTCCCAGGTCCGCGCATGCAACAAGTGGGCGGGCAATATGCTAATGTTTCATATTGACGTCAACATGAAACGGCTTGGGATTCGTTTTAAAAAACGACTGATTTCAACGATTCAGAGTCGACTCTTTCTTTTGAGAGACAATAACTTTATACACGGTGAACTTTTAGATTTAAAACTTTGCAGGATGTTTTCATTCACTTTGAGCTGTGTTACACTGCATGAAAGGTCATTTTCAAAAATCCATAATAGGGGCACATTAAGGCCAGTGTTTTGATAAATATCTTTTCCTTGTTTGTTTTGTGTGCTGTCTAGGGGTGGCGGTCTAGGCCTCGTCCTGGCCAGTGCTGGTTTTGGTATGCTGACGTCACCCATCATGGAGCTGCATAACCAGAAAGGCTATTTTCTGCATCACATCATTTTCGCCTGCTGCACTCTTATCTGCATCATTTGCATCTTGCTGCTGCCCGAGACTCGCAATCGACCGCTTCCAGAAACGTTAACAGATGGTGAAAGCTACACCCGCCAACCATTACTGCCACCTCGCAAACCGGGTGAGCAGCGCCTTCTGCTGACCAAGTCCGAGAGCCGCGAGTACGCGAGGGTAGGCGATACGCCTCTCCACGAAGCAGCTGCCACTGCTATTTCCACTATGGACTCCACAGCCTCATCTGCCATCGATCTTCAGATGCTCATTGATGCCCCTGTCCAGCAAGTGACCGGCCAGGCACAGCTGTTCAGTATGAAGTCATTGACTTCTACCCAAGAGCCAGATGAAATCCAGCAAGAGTATCCCAGATCTGCGTCCATGCCGGAAACCTCTGCCTCATCCGTAGAGCATCCTCTCCTTGCCTCTATCCCAAACACTTCAACCCCAATTGCTATTAATTACATTCAGACACCTAAACCAGAATCTCCAGCTGTTCTGCCTTCAACTGCGGAACCTCCTTTAATCACCGATCCTACCCTGGAGTCCCCTACTTCTTCCGATCTCCAAACTCCTTCGCTTTTAGATATAGGTACACCAGCTGCTGAATTCCCCTTGCCAGTTGCTAATGATATCAACATCCTAACTGAAGTGGACTCTGCAGGTCCCGCCCAAACCTTGCCTCTCTGCGCATCCACTGGACAATCACCCACTCCGCCTTTAAACGACATTCCTCCCTCTTCCTCAATAGATTCTCCCGTTCACCTAGTCACTGAAATTCTGTCCTCTTCCCCAACAGAACTGTCTTTGCCACCAATGCCGGACCAGTTTGGTCAAGTTAATGCCATCCCAGCTCAATCCTTTTCTTCACCCATAGATCCCGGCACTCCATTGTTACATTTAGTCGCCCAACCTGCGATTAACTCCATAGAATCTGGCCCCCCTTCACCAGCCATATTGGAGCCAACCTTAAGTAATGGTACTACTCTTCTTGCCACTGTGGGTTCAGCTGCACCTCATGCCACAACCACCGACTCTGTTACAGAATCCAGCCACCCACTTATGACGAACTTGACTGTTTCCTCACCTATTGACTCAGGTACACCTTCAGACGTTGATTTGCCCATCACAGAAACCAACACTGCCAATGGGGAGACGTCTTCATGACGGACACGTTCGCTCCATGAGACTTGGTGGACAGCCTTATTATCAAGAAGAAATTCTTGTCGTGGGGGCTCATGCCAGTCATTGTTAGAAGTATTTTTATTTTCCAGCAGCCATGACCCAAGAATGGCAATGCAAGGAGAAGGTATAAAAGGATTTGACTGAAAGGGAACAACCATAAGGTTTGATGCTCAAAGGGTTTTTACTCTCCGTTGGTTTCAATGAATTAAACAGCCTTCTTAGGGGTCATTTCACACAAAGCGCGTTTTTCCATTCCAAACCGCTATTTTCCATTGTTTTTCTATGTAAACACGTTAGACGGATGTGTATGATACGTCTCGCACATGATTTTGGACGTTTTTGCTTTATGTTAAGACAGTTATTAGACAGGAAGAAATGTGGGAGAGAGAGGGGGGACAGGATTGGGAAAGGTTCGTGAGCAAGGACTCGAACTTGGGATGCTTGTAGCGCAATGGCGCTATCTGTCGGCGTGCTGCCCACGAGGCTATTGGTGCCGACTAACGCCACGTCCTTAAGATGTGGTGTCAAAAGAATTTCAACTTTTACACACAGTGCCGCTCATCAATGTCAACTCCAAAACAGCGGACCAATCAGACGACCCGGAGGCGGGGCAAGAGTTGCAAGTATCAAGTTGGCATGGCAATTGTTTTATTTGACGGAAACATTGCGGAGGCATGTAAAGATGCGTTCTGTGTGAACGACCCCTTACTGTGGTGCCAGTAACTGCTTTTTGGGCAGCTAGATCCAAATTTCCATGTGTTATCATTGAGCTTGTGTTATTACGATCACTAAGACCAATAGTGACAAGTTCCCACTCTGGAATTTCATATAGTCTAGTAATTACTGATATCTGCTTGTTTGATGGTAATTAACAACAGGTAGGATCACATTAGTCAAATGTGATTAATTCGGAGTCATTTTCTCTCAATCGACTGTAATTAAGTCCATTAAATTTTGCAATATTCAGGTGGGAATACGGCATCTGTGAAGTCCAGTATCAAAGGGAATTTCTCAAAAGCCCAAACACTGTATATTTAACACTGGGAATGTTTGCCAATGTGTCTTGAAGTGGAAGGCAAATACCTCTATGAATTAGGTGTTGAAGAAACGCCGGTTTCTGTGTACAAAAGAGTAAGTGCAGACAAATATGCATATTTCCAAACCTGATGTAAAATAGACATTACACAGAGACTGCTCAAAATGGTATTCGTGTGGTATGTTTTATTAAGCTAATGTTTTTTTTTAAGCTAATCACTAGATTCTGGTGGGGGGAAAATAATTTTGAGGGATACAGATGATGTACTTCATGGCTGTGTGTCTTAACCACAATACACTCAATCAAGTGTATGCAACAGACGTATTGTGAATGTGAAAACTTTTGTAATTTATGCTATTGTGGTACTGATGTACAGTGGTACTGACTGCTTAAAAAAAAAAAAAAAAACAACAACAAAAAAAGATTTTAGGTTACTATGTCTGTATCAACGAGTGTATGCCCATTGGTATTTTGTTACCATGTCTGTGGCACTTTATTGTTCACAGTGACAAAAAAAAGCATGTGAACATGAAAAAAAAAATGAAACTTTCAATGAATGATGTTGAAGTAATGAGAACAAATCATAATTTGAGGAATGACTACAATTGTCATCTTTCATTTGTGGTGCATTTATACCCACAGCAATAATGTGTTTATAATGTGCGACCCATGCCATGAGTTTAAAACATTTCAGATTTTTTAAATTGTTAAAAATCAGTGAAAAATACTAATATTCAGTACTAATTTTTAAATGCTAAAAATATCCCCTAAAATATGGTATCAGTTGTGTGTGCTTATTCATAAGTCTGGCTAAAACAATTCATTTCGGACATGTACTTGGCACCAAATGTAACATTACTTTGGATAAAATGAAAAGAATGTTTTTCAATGACTGTGGCATATTCTTAATCATTCAAGCTAATGTTTAGTTTCTGTTTACTTTCAATAAATAGTATTATTGCCCTGAAGTATGTAAAATTTGTAGAAAGGTTTTTGATGATTTGTTCATTTAAATGACATCTTTTGTATTTCAAGTTATTCCAAGGACAGGGCATTTTCTTCTCAAATCTACCATGGCCTTCTTCTGCTGTTTCTGGTGACCTGCTTTAGCTTTTGCTACCGTTGTTACATTTGATATATATATACACATCCTGAATGACGACGAGTCATTCATTTTCAAGCATGTTGCATCAAAAGAACAGTCTCAAAAGAAAAATCACACTTTTACATTTGCAGTCGCAATGTGACTTGTTAGCATGATTTGGCTTTGAGATTTGTCCAGACTGTTTAAAGCAATACAAAGACTCACATTTTTAAGGTCTAAGTCCCAAAGGGGATTCAGCGTTCAATAAAACTTCATTTCCTAGCCAAGAATTCTGGAGAAAGATCAGGCCAAGTGTGCAAATACTGACATGAATGTTCGGCCAGTGCATGCTTAACATGAGCTCTTTTAATGTCGCTCTTAATAATTGATATTTATGAGGGCAATAGTTTTACCTTCAGTGCTTGTGCCATTGAACATATGAGAGCAGTTGATCTGAAAGAGTCTGCTATAATGCTTATTGCAGCAATGCTGAGAAAGAAATGCATACTTGCGATCTAAAGCGTCAAGATTGTAATTCAAAACAACCACATGTGAAATTGTGCTCGTGTAGCTAGAAGGATTTGTGTATTTACTTGGAGAAGGTATGTTTGGGTCAAATCTCTTCCTCCACAACGAATTCTCAGCTCACTATTTGACACTAGACATTATGAATTATTCATTAAGGTCAAGATCAAAAACCACGGTCCTGCATTTTGCTCTAATGTAACATTCTGAACGGGTTAAATGCTGTAGTTAACACTTAAGAATACACATAAGAAGGCTATACTGTGACGACTCTGCCATAGGCAACTCACGCACAAGTGTCACCCTAAAAACAACAATATTTCTCGTTTTCAGGTAGAATCACTTGACATGCCAGTCTTACGCATAGCATGCAAAGGTTGACTGTTAATAAAGAGAGAACTGCTGCAGTGAGGTGCACTTCACATCTGCAGATGAACCACTATAGATATGAACCACATCAAACTGACCTCTTTTAAACTGATCTGTCTGGAGTGATCTCGGAAAAATGAATGTTAGAGCCAATGCAAACTCTTTTAAATTCAAATTTGTGATATCTTGAGTATATCTCATATACTTGAAAAGGGTATTTAATGCAGGTATTCCCTTAGAATGTAAGAAACAAGAATACTGGCAAGAGGATGAATGTCAAAAAATGGATTGTTTTGGGGTTTAATGTACATTTTTTAACATAAATAATGCACATGTAAATACAGTCATATGTGTCGTAATATACGTTATTGAATAAAATATATTTATTGATATATTTATTGGTTTACTGATGAATGTGTAAATATGTTGGCTGATAAAATACAGTCTACAGAACATACAGAATAATGCAGAATTATAGGCCTATATATGCACAGCCACAGATGGATGAGCAGTCCAAACGGGCTGTGTGCTTGTTGAATGTATGTCCAATTAATTTACAAAGCAATTGTCAGCGCAGGGCCATAACCACCAGAATTAGAAATGGCCTGGTCTGCCTCAGCAACAGCGTTCATCAGTGTGGAAATGACTGAGATGGCCAATAAAATCAAAGATTTATTTACTCTCCAGAGAGGCTGAATATGATTTCTAGAGTGACGCATCAGTTTTAACGGGAATTAAGATGCAGATTGCCAGTATATTTTATCTTTGACAACTTACGATAGAAAATGTTAAATAAACAACAGTAACATCCAGTAATGCAAAATACTCCAGTAAATGGATATATTTTCTCAAGTTTCTTGTGAAGTATTTTGTGAACTGGGTGATCATGAGAAAGTCTATCAAAACACCGGTCAGATCCTTCAGTCATAGACACAGGATCATTATTCATTTAAGAAATGTTTTACATCGCATCTACCTTAGGCTTAGAGTAATGTCTTGTCTAACTGTGAATGAAAATGAGGCTGTGAGAGACTGTAGTGCAGTGTCTTCAGTGGATGGTACTGTTGTTTAACAACATGCCGATTCTTCAGCTGACGAAAAGTCTGGGAAAAAATAAAAAGTTCAGTAGAACAAAAACTCCAGAAAATAATTGGTGGAAATGACATGATCTAGGACCTTTATTATTTACGTACCATTGTAAAAACTGTAAGCCTTGGTTTAATCCACATTAAATTCAATATGGCATATGACTAAGCTCTATTCCGACTCTCTAACCATTAGGCTGCAACTCCCCTGACTTTAGAAGAATTTGACAATGATGCCACTTCATTGGTTTCTGATCCATTACTTTTAAAGTTTGTTTGTACAATGACAGGCTTAACAGCTGATTGGGAAGCCTGACCCCAGATTATCGCACAATAGGTCATATAGCATGCATAAACATTTGAGATGCTTTAAAAGATATACATGGTCTTATCATACGAAAACAGTTCAAATTTGTCTTAATAGTCTTAGACATTTTCTTAGTATGAGCGGCAAACCTAAGCTCAGAGTCTACAATGACACCTAAATATTTAAATTCACTCACTTCCTTGATTTCCTTTTGGCCAGCTTTGATTTTAAATACATCCAATGCTTTGTTCTTTAATGAAAAACACATTGAAAGTGTTTTGTTGTAATTTAAAGTTAAACAGTCACTGGGAAATACTGACCAATTGCCAGGTTAACATTTCAGCAGCCAGATGAGAAGTTTCCGCTGTTACATAAATAATTGTATCATCTGCATACATTTGACAACCAACCTCATTGCAACTTTCAGGTAAATCATTTATATATAAACAGTAAAGTAACGGACCCAATATTGAACCTTGTGGTACACCTAATTTGAATTTTTGAAGTGATGACTTCACACCGCTAATTTGAACACATTGCTGTCTACAACCCAGGTATGATTTGAGCCAGTTTAGAGCTTATTAAGAAAAGTTCATTTGTATCAGTTTATTTATGAGTACTTCATGATTCACAGTATCAAAATCTTTTTAACGTCTAAAAATACTGCTCCCACTACTTTTCCTTGATCCAAACTACTTTTTATGGTATCTATGAAATTACATATAGCCATTTCTGTTGAATATTTTGACCAGAATCCAAATTGCTTAGGATTTAGCAGATTATTATTATTTTTTCCACATAATTCATTAATTGTTCAACCACTAGCTTTTCTAAAACCTTGGAAATTACTGGAATGATTGAGATGGGTCTATAATAATGGTCTGAAAAGTTTGCATCTTACCAGTTCAACTGTCCAGGTGATGCTGTTACAGATTATTTTAGATATGGTGAGGAGTCATTTTAATCTGGTCTGATTTAATTCATATCTCCCGTTAGCCAGTGCACATGGGGTCGGATGCCTTATCAGCCTGCAGGGTTCCTTCACTGCTTTTAGCCTTTCAAAGCTCCTCAGCTCCTGAACTCTTCTCTCTGGGTCTGGCCTCTCTTCCTGACCCCAGTCCAACACTTCAGCCCATGAGAGAGAGAGGACTGCAAAGCACTATCCACTGCTGGCTTCACACCCTCACAGCTGCACAACTCAAAAATATTTCACAAAGAAATATGAATGCACTCAATTAATAATGTTGTGTGGAAAGCCCATTTATCATCATCACTGCAATACACATTTTATTAGCGCAGTCATTAGTCATGTTTGAAACATTCTCTGTGTGAAAATTAAAAATAATCTACACTACATACATCTGGTTTATGATTTAATTTGCAGTCATGTTAATAAGAGTTAGGTCTAAGTTGGCAAGTCTTAGCAGGTTTCTGTTTTATTTTATATATAACACCCAAGCAAGCTTTTCATCTGCATGTCAAGTGCTTTACTTCATAGCAGCCAAGATATATATATATATATATATATATATATATATATATATATATATATATTGTGCAATTTCAAGATAATTGTCAAATTATGCAAAATATTTGAAAATAAATATAAATATTTTTTGACATTAAATGCTAGTTATAAAATTAGCCATAGCAACAGAGTTTTCTTTTTAGATATTTACATTTTATTCTATGTTTGACTTAATCATTTGATTCTGTGTTGTTGTTTTTTTTGTAATTTCATCACCTCTAAAATACTGTTAAACATTGTAGCCTACATAATCTAAATGTGGAGGTCTGATTTTTGCCCAGCGGTGAGTAAAATAATTAATTCAGAGCAATCGATTTAAAACCCTTCTCAGAATATAAGGGCCACACTGAGCACTAAATTATTAAAAAAGGTAACCACAATCTTAACTGCGTGGCTAAGCATGTAAGCTACAGTTATTGTCAGTTATAAAAGTTATGATGAATTTAATTTTTCATGTTTATTTTTTATTTTTTTATCTACAGATAAATAAACAGAACCCATCACAGTCGCCATATAGAGTCCCGCTGCCCTCTGCAGGAAAGATGTGGGAGTAAATAAATAAATACATATTCAATTTGAGTGTGTAATAGAAACAAAAGTAGGATTACAACTAACTTGTACAATTATACTTATACTTAAGCAACATTTTGTGGCAGATGTATGTGTTTTCTGGCGTTTTCACGTAAACGCAGAGTCAGCTCTGTGACGGAGGAACACGCGATGCTGCAGCACGTCGTCCACTGCGTCAAACCCGCGACTCGTGATTGGCTGCCGGCGAGAGACAGAAGAGGAGAGGAGACTGAGAGCAGAGCCGCATCAGCTGCAGACACACGCCGCATCCGCATCCTCACACACAGCAGCACAATGAGGGAAATCGTACATATTCAGGCCGGACAGTGCGGCAACCAGATCGGTGCCAAGGTAAGATTATATATATCACATAAGGTTTAGTAGATGTGGAAGCAGCTTCTTCCATTTTTATTGTAAATTTTTATGTTTTACGAATCGCTTTGCTGTAAATTGCAAGAAACTCATTTCATTGCTTGTGTTTTATGTGACATCTGATCTGAATGGGTGTGGTGAAGGTCTGCAGTGGCTCTGTGCAGGACTCAAATGGGAAAACTGCTGCATCATTGAGTAACGAATGTGAATGGACTTTATGTATTCAGCATTCATTTGTAAGAAATTTTGTGCATTTCAGTTTTGGGAGGTGATCAGTGATGAACATGGAATCGACCCCACTGGCAGTTATCAAGGTGACAGTGAACTGCAGCTGGAGAGGATAAATGTTTATTACAATGAGGCAACTGGTAAGCAATTGAGTCATTGATGTCAGTCTGTATTTGCATTGAGTATTTTGAGACGCCAGTCAGTTTTTGATTAGATATACAGTGTGCATTTATTAGGTCATGGTTTTGCCAGCTCTGCTCCCCTGACTATAGACCGCAGCTGTCAGTTATTGACTATAACAGAGACGAGGCCCATCTGACCGCCTTCTGATAGGCTACATTAGATTTTCAATTTTAGGTTTAGGTTTCACCCGACTTAATTACTGCCCATCTTTTTGTCCACGGTTTGCTTAAAAGATGACAAATTTGGCTTGCATTTCTGTGGTTTTAAACATAAATCCGTCATAACCCTATGTGAATGCATTAACATTGTGAGATATTAGCACAATCATTCAAAAATACCCAGATGTGCTTTTATGATTGTAGAGAAAAATGTTTATCTGTAGATGTTGTTGTCCTCAAAAGGGTGGAGCAGGGCAGGGAAGATGCATGATGTTGCACTTATTTAAAGAGGGTCAGCATTTACTACACAGACATCATACCAAAGTAGTAAGGAAATAAATTATGCGTATTTTAAATTCATTTATAATTAGTTATATGTATTACATGCACCAACTGTAAAATCAAATTCATTGATATGAGTTTTCAAATTCATATGAAACTGAATGTTTTTTTTTTTTTTTAGATTGGATGTTTCCAACTTTGTTTGTTTACACCAAACCTATTTTATTTCACAGGAAACAAATTTGTCCCTCGTGCCATCCTGGTGGACCTGGAGCCTGGCACCATGGACTCGGTCCGCTCTGGCCCATTTGGACAAATCTTCAGGCCAGATAATTTTGTGTTTGGTATGTTTATTACAAATTATTAATCCTGTACAAATACAAGAGGCCGAAGACTTTACTATAACTATAAATCTCCTTCCGTTGTTGTCTATAAAATAATAAACTGGGCCATAAGATGCTGAGAGTGATGAAAAAGCACCATAAAAGCAGCCAATACAATTTGTGTGCAATATTCAATGTCTTCTAATGCTTTTGAACAGCACAAAATGAGAACCAGACTAGTTTGCTTTTTATTCACTGAAAATCCTACACTGCCGTTGCTCTAAACCCTCAGTCATGCTTGCATTCAATCCCAATATTGCACATGCATAAGCAAAAAAATAAAAATAAATAAATAAAAGCATCTTGCCCACATCAGCAATGCAGCATGATTTTTCTGTCTATGTCATGGACTTATGCACAAACAACAGCACGTGCTAGTAATTGAGTACTCAAATGGAATGATCCACTAGATAGTGTGCATGCACTGAATGCATCCATCCACACACTATCAGTTAAGTTTACTTTCAAAGACTTAAGACTCAGATATACTTGAGTGAGATCCAAGAACAAATGGATGCATCAGTTTTTAACTAAATCTGGTCAAATCAGTATTCATTTAGAGTTTGTTTTTCGGCTTGAAACAACTTCTGGCACCAACTCCCTAACACTGCACGGTTCGTCACACTCTGTTCAAGTCTTGTGATCTCTAGTAATGAGCTGATGAGTTGAATCAAGTGTAGGAGATGAAAGAGACTACCAAAACATGCAGTGAGGAGGGTACCCCAGGACAGCTTTAAAAAGCACTGATCTAAACACCACTCCCAACTGCGTAGGTGGCATCGGATTATTCAGACAGTATAACACTGTTCAAGTATTTCACATTTTGTTTACCACCTGAAACCTTTGCTGTTAGTATATTGCTGAATTTACTCAATGGAGTGGATCGTAAAAACACAGTACACCTATTTCTTAACAACCTCTGGTTTATCTTTTAAACCAGTTTATTGCCTACCTCAACTCGTCTTTGATGCATTCTCAAACCTGGTGAAACTTTACAAGTCAAATTTGAATGAGATGAACTTGGTGGATGAGAAAACTGTCATCTAAATAGTGACCTACATTTCCATCTATTTCTCACATAGCCAGAACACATCGTCTGGACTACTTTTATGGTGCTGTTTTTGTCATAGCTCAACAGCCCACACCCGTCCCCATAATGAAAAACCATACTCTGTAGAAAATGTTGTGTTCCACAGAGTGAAATGTCATATAGCTTTAGAGAAAAACTAGGATGAGTGAATGATAATTCAACTAACCCAGGGTTTTCCAACTCTTTTTCTGGAGGCACACCAACAGTACGCATTTTTGGATGTTATCCTTATCTGACCATTCATTTTAGGTCTTGAAGTCTCGAATAACAAGCTGATGAGTGGAATCAGGTGTGTTTGATTAGGAAAAGTTTGAAAATTTGTAGTTTTGGTGTGCCTCCAGGAACAGGGTTGGGAAACACTAAACCAGAGATCTCCAACTGAGGCCCCGTCCACACGGAGACGTGTTTAGCTGTATACGTAAAAAAAAATTATCATATCGCCATTTCGTCCAGACAGAGCCGGCATTTTGGGAGCGTGGGTTTAGTGTGTACGCAGATAATTCTTGAGACGAGGGAAAAAAAATAGATCGGATAGGGAAAGCTCTGGCTTCGTGTGGATGTAGCCTGAGAGTTACCATACTGCAGACTTCGGTTCCAACAATACTCCAACACACCTGCCTGTAATTATCAAGTAACTCTGAACACCTTGATTAGCTGATACTGGTGTGTTTGGTTGGGGTTGGAACTGAAATCTGCAGGAAGGTAACTCTCCAGGAGCAGGGTTGGAGAGCCTTGAATGAAACTAACCCTCCTCCTCCAACCAGCCGGAGTTGTTCATTTTAAATCAACCTCTGTTTTTAAACTGGGACACGTGGGCTTTCTTTCAGGTCAAAGTGGAGCTGGGAACAATTGGGCCAAAGGCCACTACACCGAGGGAGCAGAGCTAGTAGACTCAGTTCTGGATGTGGTACGCAAGGAGTCCGAGAACTGTGACTGCCTGCAGGGCTTCCAGCTCACGCACTCCCTGGGCGGAGGCACTGGTTCTGGGATGGGCACCCTCCTCATCAGCAAGATCCGTGAGGAGTACCCTGACCGTATCATGAACACTTTCAGCGTCATGCCTTCCCCCAAAGTGTCAGACACAGTGGTGGAGCCCTACAATGCTACGCTCTCTGTGCACCAACTGGTGGAGAACACCGACGAGACCTTCAGCATTGACAACGAAGCACTCTACGACATTTGCTTCCGCACACTTAAACTTACCACGCCTACTTACGGCGACCTGAACCACCTTGTTTCAGCAACCATGAGCGGAGTCACCACCTGTCTGCGATTCCCAGGTCAACTTAATGCTGACCTCCGCAAGCTGGCAGTCAACATGGTGCCCTTCCCTCGCCTCCACTTCTTCATGCCCGGATTTGCGCCCCTGACAAGTCGTGGTAGCCAGCAGTACCGCGCTCTTTCAGTGCCAGAGCTAACGCAGCAGATGTTTGACGCCAAGAACATGATGGCAGCCTGCGACCCGCGACACGGCCGCTACCTCACCGTGGCAGCCATCTTCCGTGGCCGCATGTCCATGAAGGAGGTGGACGAGCAGATGCTGAGCGTCCAGAACAAGAACAGCAGCTATTTTGTTGAATGGATCCCAAATAACGTCAAGACGGCAGTCTGCGACATCCCGCCGCGTGGGCTCAAAATGTCCGCCACGTTCATCGGCAACAGCACAGCCATTCAAGAGCTGTTCCGCAGGATTTCAGAGCAGTTCACCGCTATGTTCAGACGCAAGGCTTTCCTGCACTGGTACACTGGCGAGGGAATGGATGAGATGGAGTTCACAGAGGCAGAAAGCAATATGAATGACCTGGTCTCCGAGTACCAGCAGTACCAAGATGCCACCGCTGACGAAATGGGCGAGTATGAGGAGGACGATCTTGAAGATGAGGAAGACGTTCACCATTGAGACAGCTGATAGCCAAGTAGATGTAGTTTTCAAAACCATTGCTTTTAATTGATCTGAAATTTCCATAGCAACGCAAACAGTTCTGCTACACCATAATTCAAAAGGTGCTACTGTGTTTAATTGATGTTGAGGAAAGGTACAAGTTAACAGTCATTCAGCGAACAATCCATCTTGGGGAACAAAGGGTACATTAAGACATGTTTTGTAACATGCTTCAAACTGCAGCTGCCAAATCAAATAAAGTGCTCGCTAATATAAATTAGTCTCCTGTCAAAATGGTTTGATTCATTTTTATACATGCATTCATTCATTTAACTCAATCACGAAAAATTCTGACCTTTAGTCTGATGACTATAAGTAAGCCATTCATTGGTTGATTCCCCTAAAGCAGAGGTTCTCAACTCTGGCCGTTGAGGTCCAACTTCTTGCAGAGTGTAGCTCCAACCCTAATCAAACACACCTGAACAAGTTCTTCAGGAATTCTAGAGAGTTACTGGCAGGTTACAGCTAAACTCCGCAGTAGAATGGACCTCAACGGCCAGAGTTGAGATCCCCTGCCCTAAAGTTTTAACGCTGTGACTGTCACAACACTGCTGTTTGAGGATCCTGACCAGCCCGACTCAACAATGGTCTAAGTTTGGGGGAGGCCACTGGTTGACCAATTTGTCAACCAATGGTAGATGGAGGGAGGTTAATGGGAAACCTTTCTTAAGACATGCAAACAAGAAAGCAGGGTTGTCAGGTCAGCGAAACCATCCCAATTGCTATTCAAAACTAGACCAATCACTTTTTCTGTGGGTTTCCCCTCCGTCAGGGGTCTCCTCAGTTGGAATAGCATTCTGGGGGCGACTGCTTTAACCCGCAGCAAGAGTGTAAAATAATCCCCGGAAAGTGGAACGTCTGCTAACCTTAGTGTAAAAATAGCCCAATTCAAGAAAGCCACTTAAAAATGTAAATTCTGTCATTATTTACTCACCCTCATGTCGTTCCAAACCCGTAAGATCTTTGTTCATCTTCAGAACACAAATTAAGATATTTATCATCAAATCTGGGCACAGAAAATACGAAAAATACAGATGTCCTTGTTGCGTTTGTGGACCTGGGAACATTGCAGTTGCTTTGCTGTCTACGGAGGGTCAGAGAGCTCTCGGATTTCATCAAAAATATCTTAATTTGCGTTCCGAAGATGACCGAAGGCACATGTTTCTGAGTTTGTTGTGTTCAGAGCAACTTGAAAGTCTGATAGTGTGTGATCCTCAGTCATTAAGTGTATCATTTACACAGTCAGCAAGGGAATTTTTGTTGGCATTTTGAACATCAATTGTTGATTGGATTGTGCAAAGTAAGCGTCATACATCTGATTGTGATTGGCTCAACTGCTATGTGGCCTTACATATATCAGCAGAGAGAAGGGAGTCACGTCACTGGAAGACAAGTAACATTCATTACAGAAAAAAATAGGGTCAATTATGATTTCATGCCAACTTTAAAAACAGATCTTTATTTTACAATCTTTCAAACTTTATTGCACTGATTTAAAGAAATTGATCTTTAAATGTGTAAACATGTTCTAAAAGTAATTCTATCAAAGACATTCTTGATTTTTCAATATAAATATTCAGCATTCAAGTGGAAAAAAACCTATTCCTTGTCTTGCATTAAAAAAGATGTGATCAATACATAGCACTTAGCATCACTAAATTATAATAAAAGTACAAAACTAAATGTGAAACCTAACCCAAAATAAGTTTTTCAAATTATATTAGTATTTAAAAGCTACATTAAACATCTCTCCTCTTAAAAGTGCTTAATGAATTAATGTAACGCTTACAGCTCACACAAACGTCACACAACCTGATTTACTGTGTATTTTTAAATGACCTTATAATTACTACTACACAATGCACATTGGCCACTTTACATATTTATGAGATTCAATGGTGGCAAATGCGAATGATTGTCTCCGAGATCAATTTGATCCAGCAAAACACACCATCTGTTTTATTTAACCCTAAATCCCTAGAGGGACAACACAGCAAATCCGATGAGGAGGTAAAGGAGCAGCTGGTTGGTCATGCTGTGATGGGATGAACGGAAGACTCTTACAATTACGACAGCTTGAACAATGGAGTGTCTGTTCTGTAATGTTTGACCAGAGTAATACTGACATGCCATCAGATGGGGCTGTTCTCGTCTCTGACCAGCGAGATGACACTGCAGTCTGTAGAACAATTACGCAACCGTGACTTTGTCAACATCTCACCGCTTGGACATTTCCCGTGGCCTCTGGAGAGACAGAAAACAAATGACAGCTCCATTAACACAGAAAAGAATATCCAGCTACTACGTCATGTGGGTTACAGTGACATTCAGATATGCTAATTATTTGCTCAGACAACATGATTCTCCTGTACGTACTTCTAGGACTGTCTCTTTATCAGTGACTCCTGGTGTAGCTAAATCTGCTCTAATGGAGTAATCAAAAGGCAATCACGGGTAAACCTCAAACCACATTCATCCATGCAGTGCCAAAGCACATCAGACATCATGTTCCTCAGGTAACTACGTTGCAACCACAGATGTCAGTAAAGAGCACAGAATTCCACATTGTACATTAGACTAGATTACAGTGCATTAATGCATTCACACACACACAGTAACTGTAATGGGATTATAAAACACACCATACTGGAAAAATTACCAGAAGAGCGTCAATTTATCTATAATTTGGTGATTTAAACTGTCCTGCTTTGAATTTGTGAACATTTCATTTCACATTCTGAAATTTGATTTTTTTTTTTTTGCACACAATGTATAGCATAGCATACATTCAAAATACAACCATAAATTTACACGCATTGAATAAAATGCATTAGTTAGACATTTAATTTTCTCCAATGAATCTAAAGAAGACTGACAGATGAATCATGTCCAATGAGATCCTGATTTTGTAAATCATGATTATTTTAACTCGTGTGCCTCAATATCCTGAGTCAAGGAAAACTTTCAGTTTTATATATTACATATAATTTTGCTGTAGCAAAGCAAAGCATTTTATCAGTGGAGAGCAGGGTAATCATATTAAAACTAAAAACAGATTTAAAAATTAAAAAAACAAAACTAGTTGTCAAAGCAACATTTCTCGTTTTCATTTAGTTTAACTTGATGTACTAAAATGCCTAAAACTAATAGTGAAACAGAAAGTGAGTAAAAACTATAGACTTTTAAAGAATAACAACCAAATTACTAAAAACTATAATGAAATCAGAAAACAAAAACCAATTCAAAATGTTAATAAAAACAAAAATACTCTCTCAATGATACTAAAATAATAAATGTCCTATTGGGTAATACTAATCAAAAGTTCAAAACACACTTTGCATGTGTGGGTAACGAGACAGGTGCTTTGGCTTCAAAAGACTTGGGGCCCTATTTCAATGATCTAAGCGCAAGGTCTGAAGCGCACGGTGCAGGTGCACTTACGGCATGTCCGAATCCACTTTTGCTAATTTAACAATGGGAAAAACGGTCGCCGTGCCCGGCGCATGGTCTGAAAGGGTTGTCCCTCTTCTCTTCATGAGTAATGGGTGTGTTTTGGGCATAATGTGCAATAAACCAATCAAGAGTCTCATCTCCCATTCCCTTTAAGAGCCAGTTGCGCTCGCACCATGGCAAATTCGCCATTTACACGTTGGAATTTGCAAGCAAAGACTGAATGTGTCTCCAAACGGAGCTGCTCGTGCGCGAGCAAATGGGTAGCCTTATTCTGATACATGCAATGACTATCCATTATTATTTTTACATTTATGTAGCCTACACAATAATAATATTTTACATTGTAATCCTTTCATTTTTCATATTTAGTATGTTTGTGTGCTGCTGTGTAGTAAAAAGAGTGTACGCGCGTTGTGGACTCGCCTATTGGCGCATATTACTAACATGCTCTTTAAATAACAAAAAAAACACTGCGCCATTGACTAGACCAGGTTTTAGTTGGTCAACGGTGCAGTATATTTCAGATGCCTCAAATAGCAACACGCCAAACAATGCGCCTGAACACACCTCGTTTTCAGACCAGCACGCCCATGAACACACAAATGGACGCAAATGTATTGGCTATTTAAACAATGTGGCGCAGGACATAAAAATGATAACTACGTCGTGGTGAAACTGGCAAAAAACACTTGCCTGGCGCCTGGCACGTGAGAGTACCTGCTGTCTGGGACGAGGTGCAGCGTGCGGTAGAGGTCAGCAGTGGAGGGCATCTTCACCGGAGCAGCTTTAGGGGTGGAGAACAGGGACTTGGTCACGAGCGGTGGAGTGGACTGCAGTTTGGCCTCGGGTTCTGTGCCTAGAGATACACACACACACACGAACTGTGAACTTCAACCACAAAATAAATGAGTTTCACAAACAGAAAAGCGATGCATTTCACAGAATCATGTGACACTCACCGACTGATAATGCACTGTGAGGTTCAGACAATGCAGGTCTTTTACGGTCTACAAATGGAGTCATGTTCAAAAACTGGGTCTTCAGCCATGCAGCTCGATCTTCTTCAAATGTTTTCCTCTAAAGAGGGAAGAAAGTAACAGGAGTTAGGGGCTGTCCACAGAGAACATCTGCTTGAGTTAAAAACAGCCGGATGGAGTGTAATGATGCATCAACATTTCTGCAACCAAAAACGTATAGTGTTGGAGGGCCAAAAAAAAAAAAAAAAAAAAAAAAAAAAAAAAAAAACCACAGACCATGGTTTAATTAGCTCCTTATTTTTTTTCTCGGATGGTGTGTTTTGATTGTGTCAGTGTCTTTGGCATGCAAACAACAGACACACTGCAACAGGTAAACATGTCAGCTGTATGGATGTGAACAGCTTTCAGTTTATTGTTAGAAGAAGCTATGGACTTGAACATGAACAGATGTTTTACTCAGATGTTGAGTTAGTTAGTTAGCTTATTTATTTAGGCCATATCAGCCGCAAGGCTATCTTCAGGCATATAAACAAGTCATGCAAATGACCAATACAAATATAGATATATAAAAAGATATAAGTTTAATACTAGACAAAAATTCTAAAATATATTCATAAAATACATGATACTTTAAGTACGTCAGCTAAACACATCTCTGAACATTAAAAACAGTGACAGTCCAGTCCTGTTTAACAGACATTGTAGTTTGACAAGGAAGGCATGATGTTGGTGGTTCACCTTTTAATAAATAGCTTTGTGTCTTTTAAGTCTCGTATGACTTGAATGGCAACTTGATCATACCTAGATTTGAAACGAGTCATTTTTTAGATGTATACTTATTTCCGTGGCATTCATCCCATTCCATCTGCCACACAAGAGCTTCTCGAAACCATTCAAGGAAGATTTGATTTCTAAATTCCTTTAATGTTAATTGTAATAAATGTATTTGTATGCATTCAGTACCTCGTGTCCCAGACGAATTGCAGCTTCAGTGAAATTCTTCCTCTCTCGCTCAAAGTTCCTCTTCTGCTCATTGAAGAGTTTCCACTCCTCTTTGAGGCGCTCTTTCTCCTCCAGCGTGTAGCAGTCGTTCAGCAGAGCTGCCGTCTCCTCATCGCACGGCGAGCTCAGCTGCTGCTGCAAACACACACCGCAAGCAGACTCAGTACAGCCACACGTCTGCAGGCTTTCTGCAAGCTTCATGAAGGAACATTTAAGACCTTTTAAGGCCAATTAAAGAAGTTCAGGAACAAATTAAAGGGAAGAAAAGTTATGTTTAGATATTAAATATATAAACATAACATTTTTCTTATTATATATATATATATATATACATACATACATACATACATACATACATACATACATACATACATACATACATACACGTATTATATACACATACATACATATATATATATATACACACATATATGATATAAATATGAATATAAAAATACATGTAAATATTTTCTAAATATATGCTGTGTGTGTATTTATATAAACATAATAAATACACAAACATCATGCAAACAAAAACCTGTGTATATTTATTATGTTTATATAAATACACACACATACAGCATATATTTAGAAAATATTTACATGTATATTTATATAATTTAGATCATATATAAATATATTTAATATATAAACATATATAAAATATAAAAAAAATTCTCAAATATATACGTGTGTGTGTGTGTGTGTGTGTGTGTGTATTTATATATATACATAATAAATATACACAGTACACACATTTTATGTAAACAAAAACCTTTATTTTGGATGCGATTAATCGTTTCACAGCACTAATCTGCTCATACACAAAGGATCCATAAATCATTACACATAAGGCAATACACTGACAGCCAGTTTGGGTCCACTGACAGAATCTGATATTGGAGGTGATGTGAAGTGAACATTACTGTACATTAGTGCTGAGTGTGAACAGACACTGACCTGTAGAAGCTGCTGCTGCATGTGGATGAACTCTTTACACTGCTGTAACTCCATTCTCATCCGCTGCATCTCCTCCTCGTGCTCCTTCCTGGACATCATCTCCTCTCCCTCGCGCTCCTGACACGCCACCAGTGACGCTGCAGCACAAGCAGTGACATTCACGATCAAGTTACAAAAGAACAGACTCTAAAGAATGCGTTGTCTAGAATTCAACAAACACTACAGTTTGCAAGAACAGGACTATGTTATAACGGATTAAATATTTTAGAGCAAAGTGTAACTAGAAAAAGTTTCATGATTTAATTAAAATTGTAATAATCAAAATGACATCTAATTAATTGAATTCAAACAACTATTTATTTTTTACAATAATATGAAATAGTTTTTGTGTAATCAAATTACAGCATAAAACACTGACAACTGAATTAATCTTTAAAAAAAAAAAAAAAAAAAAAAAAGTGAAAACTGAATGTTACATGATGATTTGAAATAACGTTGTCACAGTTTTCCTCTTACATATGCATGTGTAATCAAGGCTTATTACAACTCATGTCTGTCCAATCATAAGAGCGATACTGCTGAGTAAAACTGTCCAGCGTTATTCTACCCCACCTCCAAAAACTAAACCACACATATTCCTATGAAAGATTATACCATTTGAAGTTTAGTTTTAATGAATGAGAAAGTTTTATGTTTCATTTCACAACAGACCTCTTCTGAATTACTCTCACCGTGCTTCTGGTGTTTCTCAATATGTTGTATTGAAAGCTACAGCACTGCCAAGTATTTTGTCCCCGGAGGCAATTATTGTGGTTGCACTGCTTAATTTTGGCCATTTACTCCAGAAACATTTATATAGAGCTGAAATTGCATTTAAAGAGGAAAGCAACAGCTACACGTTGTACCTTGGCTGTCGAGTCTCTCCATGTGGCTCTTGAGCTTCCTCCACTGCAGGCGGATGCTGTTGGTGAGCTGCTCGCGGGCCTGTTCACACGACTGCTCCAGAGTCTCTCTGCTGGAGTCACCAGTCTCCTCCTCAGCCTCAGACACGGCCTGATGATAAACGGACAGTTCATCCAAATATAAAGACTCTGCCAGTTACACGTCCTCGTGTCATGCCAAACCCATAAGACTTGAAACAAATAAAGATATTATTAATAAAAACCTTTTCATTGGAAGTCCATTCCACCAACAAGTTCATAAAGAGATTGTAAAAGTAATCCAAATGAATAGAGCAGTTTAATCCATTTAAAGAGACACATTCGCTTTACAGATTTTACATAAATATGAACATTGATCAACACATGTACTGCACATTTAGCACAAATATGGTAAATAGAAGCTTAACTCTTTGTATACTGATCAATGTCTATATATGAAAAAAAAGCCTAAAATAAATCTGTTCATCATATAAAGCTCATGCACTTCTCTCCGCCCGATTCATTTGGATTATTCTTACAATCTCTTTATGAACAGTAATCTGCCATGTGCCATTAAAATATCTTTGTTTATTAAAGATGAACAAAAGTCTTGTAGTTTTGGAACAACATGATGGTGAGAAAATTATACCAAAAATACAACAAGAATGCATGCATGTGTATTGAATTATTTAATTTAGATTATAACTCCAGGTAAGATTTTAGAAAGACATTTTCTGCATTATCTAAAGCAAGCAAAAATGGCTAATTAGGTATTGGTTAGTCAAAAAGGAAAGTTGATTCAGAGCCTTTTGGTTTCATGTTGACTTGCAACGATTATCAAGTTAAAACGACACTGTTTGATGCTTTAACATGCGATGCCATTTACAACTTTACACAACATGTCGTTGTTCACAGAGTGTGCGAGGAGACTTCTGACCTGCTCTAGGCTATCATCTGCTGGCTCGGTTTTGACGCAGGGTTTCTTTGGGCTCAGAATGGTGATCATGTCCTTCTTCATGTGCTGCAACACTTTTTTAAGCTCAGAGTTCTCCATCATCAGAGATCTCTGCCGCGTCTCATAATCACTCAGCAGAGCCCTGTACATCTCACCCTCGTGTCTGACAAAACAAGAGCAAACGCTTTACGCCGTGTTTCACTGTGAGAAACACAAATGCCATGTCAAACAGCCACACGAGCACAGCAGGTTACCTGGCCTCCATCTTGCCCGTCTTCCAGAGGCCTCTCTTGCCATCTGACCTTCCCACATGGTTTGAGATTTCAATGGCTGAACACAAATGAAAACAGAGAATATGGAAATACTGTAAACTTCAAATCTTTCTGGATTATGTGAATTGTGAATGTTTGCAGTCTAAAAAGGAAAATAAAAGAACACAATTGACATCTGGCTGCTTCACTGTATTAAAGCCATTGCCAGAAATGCAAGCTCACAGAGTTTCTTGTCTCTCTTGTCCATGAGCAGCTGGTTGAGACGTTCCTTTAGTTTGGTGCACTCTCTCTCTTTCCGCTTGGTGTCGTGGTTGTACTGCGTGGCACGACTAGAGATGATGCTCTGCAGTTTCTGTACCTGCACCATATTAATTACACGTAATATTAAGGATGCTGTATGATTATTATGCAGGATACATACACAGTAGCCTACACTAAAGTCTTACAAAAATAAAATTTAAAAAGTGAATGAAAGAATGAACAAACAAAAGATATCAACAAACTTGCTTTACAAAATAAACTAATATGCATCTATCCATCGGTCTATAGTATCTAATCAACCTATATAGAGTTTTTGTAAACCAGGAGGCGTATTACAGACAGTTTCTTATCTTAGGTCTTAACTTAAGATATGATGTGTTCAATTTGCAAAATTGTATTACAGAAGCAAATCTTAACTTGATTTGGGATTCTTATCCTCTCTTACAAAATGGTATCTTATCTCTAGTTAGGAAATCTTAAATGGCATTATCAGGTTCAACAATCCACTCTCAGGTGTGTTACCAAGCAACCAACACTGCGTGAGCTGTGGATGAGGTAAACAAAAGCTACTTCACTTTGAAAATCCCCTTTTGCAAAAAAAACGTAAGGCATTAGTCACTTGCACTACACCTGGTAATGCTCTGTGACGCTTTTGTTGGTCTCTGTACTGCTGGCTGCAGTTCCTGTTGCGTAGCAGTCTGTAATTTCTTTTATAAGCGTTTTGTAATCAAAATGTAACATCGTCAGGGTCCTCAGAGTCTTTCTACCATTAAACATCTCCTTTCTTCATTTTTTATTATTAATAAATGGAATATCATTGTTGGACAGCACAACTGTAAGCAGTTTTTCCATTAGCTTTCAAATAATTTTGAAGTTAGGACAGCTGTGGGGTTTCTCTAGAGTTAAGACAGTTTTTAGGATTTTTTGTCTAGTTAGAAGGTTTCTGTATTACCCTGTATTCTGTATTGCACTTAATACTGTTCTGTAACAGCTTTTGTCCTAAATGTGGTCCTAACTGAAGGATATTTCTGTAATATGCCCCCTGGTTTATATATTTATAGTCATGGCCAAAAATATCGGCACCCTTGGTGAATATGATCAAAGGCAGCTGTGAAAATGAATCTGGATTGTTAATCCTTTTGATTTTTGATTTTAAAAAAATGAACAAAAATCTAACCTTTCATTGGATAATAAGAATTTAAAATGGAGAGAAATATCATTACGAAATAAATGTTTTTCTCTAATACACACTGGCCACAATTAACGGCACCCTTTTATTCAATACTTTTTGAAACCTTCTCCTATAATGCCTGATGAGGTTAGAGAACACCTGACAAGAGATCGAGACCATTCCTTCATCCAGAATCACTCCAGACCCTTTAGATTCACAGCTTCTTCTCTTCAGTTCACTCATGTTCTACAGGGTTCAGGTCAGAGGACTGGAAAGGCCAGAAGAAGCTTGGTTTTGTGCTCAGTGACACATTTTTGTGTTGTTTTTGAGGTTTGTGTTTGGATTATTGTACGGTTGGAAGATCCAAACATGGCCCATTATAAGATTTCTAACAGAGTCAGTCACTTATTGATTTTATATCTGTTGGTATTTGATAGAATCCATGATGCCATGCGTCTAAACAAGACGTCCAGGACCTCCAGCAGAAATATAGGCCCACAACATCAAATATACAGCAGTATATTTCATTGTACACATGGGGTACTTTTTATCCCTGTGTTCACCAAACCCATCTTGAGTGTTTGCTGCTAAAAAGCTGATTTTCATCTGAGCATAGAAGCCAGTCCCATCTGAAGTTCAGTTGTGTCTGATAACTGAATATGCTGAAGTTTGTTTTTGGATGAGCGAGGAGAATTATTCTTGAAACCCTCCCAAACAACATGTGGTGATGTAGGTGCTGTTTAACAATTTTTAAGGTTTTCTGCCCCGAGACTCAACTATTTTTTGCAATTCTCCAGCTGTGGTTCTCGGAGAGTCTTCAGCCGCTCAAACTCTCCTTCTCACCGTGCATTAGGACGATATATACACACGTCCTCTTCCAGGCAGTTTCATAACATTTTATGTTGGTTGGAAACTCTTAATTATTGCCCTGATGGTGGAAATGGGAATTTTCACTGCTCTAGCTCTTTTCTTAAAGCCACTTCACTAATTTGTGAAGCTCAATTATCTTTTGCTGCACATCAGAAATATATTCTTTGGTTTTTCTCATTGTGATGGATTATTAAGGGAATTTGGGCTTTGTTTCCCTCCTGTTTATTTTTCTGTGAAACAGGAAGCCATGGCTGGATAATTTCATGTTCATAATCACCCTGGAGTGCTCAAAATTGTGAATATGAATCGGAATATACTTCAGATATATTTTAAGAATTTCTAGGGGTGCCAATAATTGTGTCCAACGTGTATTTGAGAAAAACATTTATTTCATAATGATATTTCCCCCCCATTTTAAATTCTTATTATCTAATGAAAGGTTAGATTTTTGTGAATTTTTTTAAATAAAAGATCAAAAGAATTAATGCAGATTACCTTTCACAGCCTTCTTTGATCATATTTACCAAGGGTGCCGATATTTTTGGCCATGACTGTGTGCGTGTATATATAACTAGAATATAGTCAGTGCATGGTCATGTACAAAGTAAAATCATCCCTGTTTCCAGCAGGTATTGAAGGGATGGTTTACAAAAAAAAATTGTTTTGTAACCAATCAGCTTTTGTTCCCAATAGACTGTCATAGTATTTTCATCCATGCTATGGAAGTCAATGGCTACCAGCAACTGGTTGGTTACCCACATTCTTCAAAATATCTTCTTGCAGGTTCATTTTTAAGTGAACTAACTATCCCTTTAAGATGCATTTTTCTTTATCCAAAGTACGGTCGGCCAATATGAATTGCCGTTTTCAACTGGTATTAACAGGCACCTCTGACACGTCTTTTAATCACTTATGATCGCTTCCTCATAACACGTCCAGTAATGATTACATGTTAAGTGGGAGGCGAGTAGGTGGTGCTGTCTGGGACACATTTAAGACAGACAGTGTTTCCACTGCAAGCGATCGGGTCACATTTGCCTTAGACACCACAGATCATGACATTCTTTTTGTTGACTTATTTTGTTTCTCAAACACATAGTTTGAAATGTAAAATGCAAAAAAGCAGTTTAGTTGAAAGAAAATGCTGGACCAAAAGTACATTAGCAGATATAGGGCAACATGATGGGGTGCAGTTGTCATGCCTATAGTGAATTGAGTTTCTCTTACTTCCTCTTTCTCAGACTTGAGGCAGTTCTGTAAGGTTTTGATCTTCAGCTGTAGCTGTCGCTCACCCTCATGCAGGCCTGAGTTCTCTCTCCTGGTGTGCTCCAGCTGATCCTGAGACACAATTACACAACAGTAGTAGAAATGACTTTGTGAAATCTGGTGAAAAGGCACTAATATTATTAGTATTCTTTTTTTTTTTTTTTTTTTAATTATTACTAATATTATATATATATATAAAAAATATATCGAAATCATAAAAATTCATATTCACTACAGAAATCTTCCATACTTTTACAGGAAGATTTTACTTATTTCCCTGACTATTCCAGGTCTGGAAATCACATCTTAAAATTCCTTAATATTTCCAACCCATTGTTTTGTCTGGAGTAAATGTAGAAAGCCGAGTACTTTGAGTCTACAGTTGCTGTGCTGCAGATGCTCGAGGTCACTGCCGTTCTTCAGCTGCTGCGTCTCCAGCTCATGTAGGGCACACTGAGCTCTCCTCTGCAGCTGCAGTACTTCATAGAGCAGGTTCACAACCGGCACAGCGCTCAGACTGCCTGATTTAGACTCGAAACTCACTCCAGTCAAGCCCAGCGAACACACCTCCTGAGGAGAACCAAGACAAACACATCATCTGCTTTGTCATCAATGAAAATTTTGTTATTAACAAGTTATGAAATTATGTTTTATGGTAGATATTTCAAATATTTTTTATTAGTAGAGTAACTTAATATGCATGACTGATTCAACGGAGCAGTCAAGACAACAGCTTTAATTTTGGTTAAATTAACATTTAATGCAACACTTAATTCCTATGCAAACTGACAAGCTAGTAAAAAGTCAGAGAACTTGCATTGTCCAGTCTGGACCCCTTTTAACTGTCCTTTTTTGTTAGTTAAATTACTTACTGACATCTTAGCCATTTTTTTATATCACTCATCTTGCACAAAATGACCATAAACACCACCGATAATGTCCAAATAAACAATTAATTTACAGACATATATCCTAAACACTAAATCCCTGTTACTGCTATGCTTTAAACCATGTCATTTTAGGTCAGAGTACTGGCTGGGAGTCGATGACCTCTGATGGATGAGAATCGCAATATGGCCGCTCAAAAACCACAAACGGTTTTACCTCAGTTTATAATTCTATGAGCAATCTATTAAGAAAATAGGTCAGTGGTTTATATTCTTTGTACCTTTTTTGTAGTGCATTTATATAATCTAAACAAGAACAAACAAGGTGGAAACATCTTTGTTATGTAACCCTGGTTCCCAGAGTAGGGAATGAGAAGCTGTCATTAGCTGACTCAAAGGGAACACCTTCCAGGAGTTACTACAGTGTAATACTACAGAGTGTCTGCCAGTTTATGAGCCTGTGAAACATATGCACACAATGAGAGAAAAATAACATCTGTTCAAACAGATAAAACCTGGGAAGCAAGAGTGAAGTCAACATCCAGATCATCAAATCTGATAAAAGTGGGCAGAGAGGCCCAACCTGCCGCCACACAAGTATCCTCTAAAGTTGCATCCTTTGATAATGCCTGAGAAGGTGCAATGCCTCTAGTAGAGTGAGCTTGAATGCCAAGAGGCGAAGATGTGCCACTCACACAAGTCGCATTTTCCACCCAATGCAACATCAGTTGTTTCATAGTGGCAACATCCTTGTCGCAGCCACCAAAACACACAAACAGCAGATCAGATTTACAACACTGGCTCATGCAGTCAAAGTTAAGCAGTAACACCCTCAGGACAAAGCATATGCGGCCTCTCATTCTCCTACGACTAAAAAGAATGGAGAAAATGACTGCAACAACATCCAGAGAGCAAAATGAAAGAGAAGCTACTTTTGATATGCAACCTAGCTTCGGCCGCAACAAAACCATCACTAAACTGGAAGCAATTGCTACTACATACACCTTGAGTGTAGCTGGAGCTGCACCCGTAGAAAAATACTCTTGAAGGAATGCCAGCACTGAACTAACAGGGCAGGGATCCGGACTGTGATTGTGCTCTCTGCACAGTGACGCAAAAAAAAGCACCACTTAAAAGTGTATAGTCTCCTAGTAGAGGGTATCTCCATTATCTCTGGTCAAAAAAAAAAAAAAGAGCCTGATTCAAAGACTTAACCAATAGTTTCCAAATTTCTTGCCAGTGATCCCACATGCTGCCCCGAGCCTCAGAGTGTAAGGGTTTGTCCAAATACTCACACTTGCAGTTTTTGCACTTGACCACTTACATGACGTATTTCCTGTATTTGGCTCAAGTGTTCAAGTGAGCATGAAGACCACAAATGTGTGCAGAACTTTTCATTATCCAATGGGACACACTTAGAGTATCGTAAAAATGCAAATGTTTACAGAGCTTTATGTTGATTTTCAATACTTTGCATTTTAAAATAAACTTCGGTCCCACTTTATATTAGGTGGCCTTAACTACTATGTACTTACATTTAAATTAATAATTTGATACAATGTACTTGTGTACATACATGTTTTTACATTGTACTTATATTTTTAAAAATACCTATATGTAGTTACATCTGTAATTAATTTCTGTAATTACATTTATAATTACATCCATCCCTTACACCTTAACCTACCCTTAAACCTACTCATACCACCCTAACCTTATCCCACCTCAATAGCAGCAAATGTGTTTTGCAATACAACATGACCACAATAAGTACATTGTACATATTTTTGATGTAAGTACATAGTAGTTAAGGCCACCTAATATAAAGTGTGACCTAAACTTCTAAACATCTGTTCAGTCTCTGTAACACATTACACAGTTTAGTAATTGTGGTGCTTCTAATAAAGTGATAAAATGCACTTGTACAAAATTAACATGCTCTTTTTTGCACACTTTGTTTTACTGCAAAACTTGATGTAATATTTATATTTACACTAAAAAGCTTGCCACAACCTCTCGCGAGATCTCGGCAAAAAGTCAATTTATTTGCAGACCATGATGCATGACAGGATACACTTAGCCTCGAATACAGTTCCAGAGCATTTTTTCACTCTCAAGTGGGCCAGACTGCAAGTGTGGGTATTTGGACAAGCATTTACCAAAAGCATCTATGGTCACAAGTTTTGACATTACCAATAGAGTTCAATGGAACTTGTGACCATAGTTAGCCAACAATGCTTTTGGGAAATGCTCCCCAGATCTCCCAAGGAAGCTCCTCCAGAAGAGACACCAAATCTGAGAACAATATGGTGAAATGGCCAAAATGGTGATACCAGCACACTGTCATCCCGGACCCTCATAAGAAGTGCCGGAAGCAAACTTATTAGTGGAAAAGCACTCAGATGGACCATCGGCAGCACATAAGTCAGAGTGTCCATCCCCAGAGGCAATAGAGGAGACAGAGAGAATGAAATGGAGCAATGAGACGTCTCGCTCAAAGCTAACAGAGCAGATCCACTACTGCCCTGTCAAACCTCTGCTGAATCAGACCAACGGTCTAAAGATGCAAACTCCATTCTACAGGCCTCAACCTGTACACTCAAACCACCTGGGAGATGCACCGCCCTCAGCGACAGAAGCTTAGGAATGGGGCATAAATTCAGTCCACCTAGTGGTTTTACCTAAGAGACCACTGATGTTGTCCATCCTGATGACCACATGACAGTCTCTAATGCCTGGAAGGAAATGGCTCAAGGCTAAAAAACCACCATCACCTCCATGTAATTTATGTGCCACGTGAGATGATCACCTTTCCAGACTCGATAGACTGGATGTTTTTCAAAAAAAAAAAAAACTGCACAAAGACATTTCTCATCGCCTTGCAGTGACAGATTTTGCCCAAAGGCGCAAACCTCCATCCTTTTTCAGCACTAGAAAATACTGAATGTAGAAACCAGATTCCCTCTTGGGAGGAAACATTTTCTCTACAGCTATCTTCTTACAGGGAGTGTATTTTCTGCCATAAAATCTCAGCTTCTGTGGTGAGTAAGGCTGTCAAAATGGCTGAAAAACTAAATTCGAAATTTTGTGCTTAAATATGATCAATATTCGAATTTAAAAGGCATAATTTCAGTTAGGGGGGGAAAAGCTTTTGTCTTCTCTCTTGAGACCACAAGAGGGTGCATGGAACAAAATATTACTAATGCATGTCTCTTCAAAGCAATACAATAACACTACTATCTTTGGGGAACAAAAAAAAAAAAAAAAAAAAAAAAAAAAAAGTACATAATGTTGAAATTGTTTATAAACCAAATATAATTAAGTTGCTTAGACAATTAGAAATAAAACAGCATCATGCATGTATATATAGTTTAATACAAAGGACTGAAAAACCCAATCGTGAGATAAAGTGGGATGGGGAAAAACCGGCATAAAGTCTTGAGATGCGTTTTAAAAAGTTACATTAATTTTACATGGCTTTCTAAACATGCGGCTCTACTGTGCGAGACGCGAGTGCAACAGTAATAGATGTCCCTCTAGAAAATGCGATAAATATGCGTTCTGTGTGAACTGCTTGTTTTTCGGTTTTGAGTTTTGACCTTCAGTGCTGTATCTAGTGGTTTCAACTGGATAGGCTAAGAAAAACATTAAAATGCAACGCCAATTACATTGTCATCGCAGCTTGTGTGCCACTGATAAGGCAGCCTGATGTACACCTAAAATTCAAATGCAATGTTTTTGCATTCGAATGTGGATTTTTATTTTAAATTCAACGAATTTTAAATTCAAATATTTATTTTTTTGACAGCCCTAATAGTGAGCAATGAGGGGGGTAGTGCCAACATTGGATAGTGCACCTCTTTTTGGTTTGCAGAACCCTACAAGAGACATTCAGCAGATATTCTGCCAAATGAACAGAGAGGAATCAGGAATTTTACAGCTGAAGCCTGTGAAAGAGGATCACTGAGGCTCATATGAGAGCAACGCAACTGCCAGACAGTGCTAAGATTAAAGAAAGCCTTCTATGTCTCCAATCAGTGCATGAGAAGCGTACCAAAACATCCTGTGCCTCTGTCTGTTGCAAGCCTTCCCAAATGGGACCTTTAAGTGGCTGAGAAAGCAGGTAAAACCCATCCCATAATGGGCTCAGTATGCACCATGGTGGCAATGCTTCTTAAAAGTACATCATCGTAAACTTCTATGCTCCGTAGGCATTTTTGAACAACAAAAAGATTGTTGTTCAACACATTGTCCGAGATGTGAAGTGGCAAAACTAACAGAACAAAATCTCAAGAGACTGCAAAGAAAAATGCAATTGTCTGAAGGGGGCCTGTCCTCTCTTTTGATACCCATTGTTCAGCAACACGTTATGTGTATATGAAAAGTCAAAGACAAATTTCCACATTAGTGGACAAGAAAGGGTAATCAACAATTCACCGCATCACTGAAGAGCCCTAACTGGGCAACAGGAGCATTCAGGATGTCTCTCTCACAGCCGTATGCTTCCTGATTTGAAGTGACTAAGCTCCTCAGCTGCCTCAGGAATCAAGCCAGCCTCTTCTTCAATATACTAAAGGGATAATTCAGCCAAAATTATGAAAATTATATTAATTAATTACTCACCCTCATGTCATTGCAAACCCGTAAGACTTCTTCGGAACACAAATTAAGATATTTCTGATGAAATCCGAGAGCTCTTTGACTCTCCCATAGACAGCAAGGGTCCTACCACGATCAAGGCCCAGAAACGAAGTAAGGTCATCGTTAACGCTGTCCATGTGACATCAGTGGTTCAACCGTAATTTTATGAAGCTACAAGAATACTTTGTGCGAAAAGAAAACTAAAATAACAACTTTATTCAACAATTCTTCTCCTCCGCGTCACCCTAGGGCGCCTTTTTGGAGAATATCACGACACATACGTATGCTCGCCTTTAAATGTAAACAAGGCGTGTTCAACGTCAGCTGCCTCATGCGCATTTGTTGTTTATGCGCAAGAAAATCATGCATGCATCGTGATACTTTCCAAAATGGTGCTCTAGGGTGATGTGGAGGAGAAGAATTCTTTCAGCCTAGGGTGAAGTCATTATGTACATTAAAGTCCACATGAACTGGAAGTTGCTGCCGACTTTCAGTACAGTGAAGTATTGCCAACTGAAACCAAGTATTGAGTAGAGGGCGGGGTTTTATTTTAGTGCTCCTCCTCTCCAAGCCATCAAACTTACATCATTCCAGAGTGGAAGCAAATGTTCAGATTACTAAAACAAAACGGATTTTTCATTGGATGAACTTGGATTAATTGTTCACCTCAAGACTAGAAATGTGCGCTAACAAAGTAAACAGAGTCAATTTGGATTTCATGAGGACTTTACCAGCAAATTGGGACATACACAGGTGCTGGTCATATAATTAGAATATCATCAAAAAGTTGATTTATTTCACTAATTCCATTCAAAAAGTGAAACTTGTATATTATATTCATTCATTACACACAGACTGATATATTTCAAATGTTTATTTCTTTTAATTTTGAGGATTAGAGCTTAACAGCTCATGAAAGTCAAAAATCAGTATCTCAAAATATTAGAATATTTACATTTGAGATTGAATAAATGACCATCCCTACAGTATAAATTCTGGGTATCTCTTGTTCTTTGAAACCACAATAATGGGGAAGACTGCTGACTTGGCAATGATCCAGAAGACGAACATTGACACCCTCCACAAAGAGGGTAAGTCACAGAGGGTCATTACTGAAAGGTGTGGCTGTTTACAGAGTGCTGTATCAAAGCATATTAAATGCAAAGTTGACTGGAAGGAAGAATTTGGGTAGGAAAAGGTGCACAAGCAACAGGGATGACCGCAAGCTTGAGAATACAGTCAAGCAAAGCCGATTCAAACACTTGTGAGAGCTTCACAAGGAGTGAACTGAAGCTGGAGTCAGTGCATCAAGAGTCACCACGCTCAGACGTCTTCAGGAAAAGGGCTACCAAGCCACTTCTGAACCAGAGACAATGTCAGAAGCATCTTACCTGGGCTGTGGAGAAAAAGAACTGGACTGTTGCTCAGTGGTCCAAAGTCCTCTTTTCAGATGAAAGTAAATTTTGCATTTCATTTGGAAATCAAGGTCCGAGAGTCTGGAGGAAGAGTGGAGAGGCACAGAATCCATGTTGCTTGAAGTCCAGTGTGAAGTTTCCACAGTCTGTGATGGTTTGGGCTGCCATGTCATCTGCTGGTGTTGGTCCACTGTGTTTTCTGATGTCCACAGTCAATGCAGCCATCTACCAGGAAATTTTAGAGTACTTCATGCTTCCTTTTTTGACAAACTTTATGGAGATGCTGATTTCATTTTCCAGCAGGACTTGGCACCTGCCAACACTGCCAAAGGTACCAAAAGCTGGTTAAATGACCATAGTGTTACTGTGCTTGATTGGCCAGCAAACTCGCCTGACCTGAACCCCATAGAGAATCTATGGTGTATTGTCAAGAGGAAGATGAGAGACACCAGACCCAACAATGCAGAAGAGCTGAAGGCCACTATCAGAGCAACCTGGGCTCTCATAACACCTGAGCAGTGCCACAGACTGATCGACTCCATGCCACGCCGCATTGCTGCAGTAATTCAGGCAAAAGGAGCCCCAACTAAGTATTGAGTGCTGTACATGCTCATACTTTTCAGTTGGCCAAGATTTCTAAAAATCCTTTCTTTGTATTGGTCTTAAGTAATATTCTAATATTCTGAGATACTGATTTTTGACTTTCATGAGCTGTAAGCTCTAATCATCAAAATTAAAAGAAATAAACATTTGAAATATATCAGTCTGTGTGTAATGAATGAATATAATATACAAGTTTCACTTTTTGAATGGAATTAGTGAAATAAATCAACTTTTTGATGATATTCTAATTATATGACCAGCACCTGTATAATGTAATTTAACAGAGAACTACATGAGCGGCGTGAGTCTGTAGCGTGGCAGGATTTTGAACAGCTTCTTGAGTCTTAGTTGGTCCCACTGCTGTGCATGTACTCATAGAATACAATATGCTTGAATTTTACATTTAATTTATCATGGCATGTGTCACAACACTCAAAGCTCTAATCCAAAGAGGGACTCATTTCCTTGAAAAGAGTGTCGCTCTGACTACTGCCTAACTCCTCAATACAGCAATAGGAAGAACCCTTTCCCCAGGCGAAAGCACAAACTCCAGAGATACACATGACACTTGATCTGGTGAGAGCGCAAGAAAAGGGAGCAATCCATCGGCTGACTCCTGATAGCCTCAAGCTCAACATTGGATCTCTAGAACCCACGCGTGGGTCTACTTACATGATGAACCAAGACCACAAGCGATGGCTGATTTTCCAATAATTCATAAAGAGGGCCTTAAATTAAGGACTTTAGTGTTAAATTATTGCAATGCGAGATATTCAAAAAGCCATTAAGTGTGGCTTGAGCATGACAAAGACCCAAACTCTTAATGCACTTATCGTGTGTCCTCACTCATGGTGAAACAAGGAAACAGAGAAATGCGAAGACATGGCAGAGGGAGGCGGTAGCGCAAGCAGCCAATGAATCCGCACCATTCTGTACGGACTTCAACCAATCGTCACACCTGGAGGGTGTTCCCATAGGTTCACTCGAAGACAGGAACATTACTCTAAATAATCTTAAGAACTAGAACTATGGTGCCTTAAAGGTACAAGTACATCTGCCCTGTCCCTCAAATTTATTCAATGGGACTGAAGTACAACTTGCGCTGTTCGTTTGATGTTACATGTGCAAGCCCACAATAAATGGAGCCTTGTGGGGACAAAGAAAACGCTGTAATAACATCACTCTTTACTTTGTGTTTAATGCTAGTAAAACATACATTTAAGTCCATTTAAATTGTTACATTATCCAAGTTGCTTTATTTTTGTATCACCAATCAGATGAAAGATAATAGAGAGAGTTTAACCCCTGAAATCATCATATCCAGCATGTGAGCAACTCCTCTTGTAGTGTACCTGATTGATGTATGCGAGGCACTGCGATATGTTCTCCTCAGTGCAGAATGCACTTAACATGCTGTAAGAGGTTTTGGGCAGAGCCATGGTGGAATGCAGCGAATGGTGCAAGTTTTGCCTGGAGGAAGACATGCTGATCCCAGAAATACTGGAAAGCTCTTTGGTGTCTGTACAGAAGACAAAAGAAAAGGCAGAGCCTGTTATTAAAGCCTGTCGAAACTAGACATGTCTAACGTGACTGTTTTAACATGGTGTTGTGTAGCCTGGGAGAGTTTAAGTTGAGGAAAAGCTTTATAAGTAAATAAATAAATAAATAAAAAGTTAAAAATAATAGAATACATAAATAATATAATATCTACATGCATACCTCAGGCACTAGTGTTGCCAAGATATAGTGTTTTATTTAATGTGGTGCATTTATATATTTGACAATGAGATGAAAATGGATTAAAAAAAAAAGAAAGAAAGTTTTTAATTAAATTTCAGGATGGTCAGATGATGATCTGTGTGAAATTTGGTGAAGATCAAACTAATGGTCTAGAAGTTCAAAAAACTAAGTTTTAGACATGATAATTCAAAACACCCGACAATCTAGTCAGAAATTGTGCAAAAATTGAAACCATGCTGGTTTTGACTATGCATTCAAGCTGGCATTAGTCCAGGGGGAAAAAAAAAAAAAACAAGTTTCTAGGCCTTAAGCCGCGGTCACACTACACTATGAGCATGTGAAATTGTTCCGCATGCTGCAACGGTCGTGATATGACGTCACGCTGTGCAGCATCTTTTTAAAAACTTAAATTCAACACGTAACAAATTATAATACATCTACACCACTTTCCTGCAGCGCTGCAGTTTTAAATTTATGTTCTTTTAATTCAGATAGGAGGTCATGCTGTGACGTATCGATCTGCTGTTGGTCATACGGTATCACGAAATAAGAAACTTGTCGCACGGGCTTGTGTTTCCGGTCTGACGCATTCGCATGAGTATGAATGGACGTCAGTGGAACGAAAAGTGCAATGTGACCGCCCCTTTACAGCTCAAATGTTACTAGCCTCGACATGACTGCAGATTTGACCTGTTGGTGGTGGTAGAGGGCCTTAGATAAAGATATAAAATTTGCTATGGTAACAGCATACTGTCCTCTATCTGTGCCAAATTTCATAATTTCCCCAACACAATAGAGCACACACAGCAATACAGTCAAATGTGGAGGAGGACAAGGATAAGACTAAAATACTTAGTGATTAAAATAATAGTTCACTGAAAACAAAACTTTTGTCATTATTTACTCTCATGTTGTTCCCCAATAAGTATGCTATTTTAATAAGTATGCAAGCATTTTTTAACAATCTTCACAAAGCTTTTTTCCCCATACAACAACTAATGCACATAACTGTTAATCTTGCAGATATGGTCACTATAAACTTTTTTTTTAATGGAAAAAAAGCAGCATGAAGATTCGTCAAAAATTACTCTTTTGCATCCATGAAAAAGAGTAACAGCATACAGGCTTGGAAACACATGAGGATGAGTAAAAACTGACAATTTTCTAAACTATTCCTTTCAACATATTACAGAGCAAAAAAAACAACAGGTTGAATCATCATTTAACACTGTAAAATATTAAATGAATACAAACACTAGCTTCAATATAACACAACGTTTCACAGATTAAATTACAAACCGTGCTCAAATTAGCTCAGTCTCTTAACAAGATCAAGCCGACTCCGTTCGCAGAGTTCCAGACACAACATTTCCATGTTTGCTGCTCACCGAGAGATGGATCTGGCATCATTGCAGGAGTCCACCAATCTCCCATGTCAACCTTCAGCTCGGATGGGATTCTCCAGCGTCCCGCTCATCCAAATGAGATGCAAGGCTGGACACAAGTGGCTAGGCCAGAGACAGAGGCTAGCATTCGGCCATCGCGCCTGAAATAGAAGAGAGGAGCACTGGATTACACAGCAGGCCTGTGAAGCCGGATTAAACAGCCGTGGAATCCCACTGCAGGATTACCAGAAGCAGCAGGGACGGAGGGGGTGGAGATCGCAGAGCAAGACGAGCATAAAGCACAGGAGGATTGAGGTGTCAGACAAGTGCATTTCCCCCCAAACCAGTTAAGTGCAAACCCCGCCCCACAGCCCACTTCATTGGTTAAGTAACTCACACAAACACTTTCAAGAAAAGGTAAGATTCAGTTCAGACAAAAAAACATGGATGCATCCAATCACGAAAAACAGTAAATACTTTGAGGAAGTGCTACCAACCCCACAATTGTGTCGTAGACGATCAGCTCTGCAATTAACATGACAAATGAAATGGGTTTGTGCCTAAAAAGAATAAATACAATAATAAAAATTAAAACAGAATTTAAAAAAAAAAAAAAACACTGTAAAAATGTTTTTCTATATATTTTTTTGTTGTTAATTATCTACACATTTTCAAATCAAGATACATTTACTTGAGAAGCAAAATGACTTAAGATATAATACTTAAGTGACTATGCTTAAAATAAAAGAATCTGCCAGTGGGGTTAAAAAACTAAATTCAAAAGGAAAGTTAGATGGTTTTTCTTAACCCATTGGGATATATTGTCAATAGAATGCTTTATATTATATGTTATGTTAAGCAAAGGAGTTATGACTAAAGCCCAAGACATTGTCCCTTTTCCCCTCCTGGAAAATTCATTTGCATACATTGATTTTTCATATGCTTTTTATCCACACCATTAAATCTATTGATATTTGCAAGGTACAATCTGTAAATTCTCTCTTTTTTTTTCTTGAATTAAGTAAAAATGCATTCGATTTACTTTTTTTACTGTTGTGACAAGTTTCCATTATGCATATTTACCAAAATATATTCTATATGAAGTGTAAATACATAAAGTAAAATATTTAAGATATATAAAGGTGAATTATGCGTTTCAATTTGCACATTGTTTGGTGAACGAGGATGTCCCCACTTCCTCTCTCTTTCCCGTCCATACTCAGAGAGACAAAACTAAATCCAAAAATAAATTGTGAGAGATCATAATGGCAGGGTTTGGAAAAATCCTATTTGTAAAAGTATAAGAAATTAGTACCAGATGCCTATCTTAGCAAACACTAGTGTTATTTTCACTGGGTATCTGCAGGTTTTGTGGAGTTATTAGATTTAAAACTTAAGACCTTTTTGATGCCACTTCAAGTGAAATTTAAGACCATTTTCACAGTAACAAATAGGCTCAGTTCTAGCATTTTCCCACCATTGTGTGCTAAATTTCTAATAAGAAAAAAACTAAGTATTAAGTTCATTATTATTTTAAAAAAATAAAAACAAAAACTTTTCTGACTAACCCAAGTATGTGGTTTCAGTGATCCGGTCACAAAATGTTTTAGACCTGATTTTTCCTTTGATTTTCATATGCTGTTTGTTCTGGCATACAGATTTATGGATGTGTGAACTAATGTGTTAATAATTAATCCTCTATGCTCTTTTGTTTTTCCTTATGTTTTAAACTGCACTTGGTTTCAGTACCTGTTATGATGTTAAATGAAAAACAACATTGCTTTCTGTAGTCAAGGTCATTCTGTTCTGAGAGGCTTGCGAGGCGGAGAGCGGTTTTATCAAGAAGACATGAGCACGTTCAGGGAGAGAGTAGATAGGGAGGTTATCTCCATGTCAGCAGCTGGAGCGATTCTCGTTCTTCTGATTTCACAAGAGCTCTCACGGAGGGTGGAACATTAACTTAGATAACATTACTCATACTGCATATTTAAAACAAGGCTGTAAAATATCCTGTTCCTCGACAAAGGCCAGAATTGATCGCCTCAGCACAGTTACAGAAGCAATACAGGACACTAAACAGTTTTACTCCAGAAAGAGTACCATGAATACCTAGTCCACAAATCCTGTACATCTCAAATAAGTTTTAGTTTATGTACATGCATTATATAAAATACAAATATATAGCCCACACGAGTCTACATACTCACTGTTTTAATGATTGTATTATTACCTTCTTAACAACTGCTATGTTGACATTACGACATTATGCACCTGCTTTCAGACACCAATGCTTCAAAACGAAGCGACATTATAGCAAAGCAAGCACATTCAGTCGGACTGTGTTTTATCACTAGGTGGCAGAAACGTGCACTGCGAGTAATACACCCAATTACATTTGAATATGAAGAATTGTGCCATCACTACTTAGCGACACCAGTTAAATCTGATTCTAATATTCTCAGTTCTAACATTACTTATTTGAAAATCATATTTCACACACATTTATTCGCATTCAGAGGATGCAGTGGGTCTGTTTTCAGTCAACTACATAGACAGCATTTTTTGGGCGGATTTTAACACGTCTCTTCGCACCTAGACGTGCTGTCTGTGTAGGCAGCACACGACAATTAGAGACACAACCGGAGCTTCAGCTTTAGCACAGCGGCTAACACACACACAGTCACACAGACTGACTTACAGCAGCCGCGGCTCCACGGATCCAAGAAACTGACCGATGAGGTTTTTCAGACTGATCCGTGTTTAAAGTGTTTGAAGATGCCGTGTGTTTGTGTGAGATCGCAGGGCGAGTATTATTCACCTGCCCTGAAGCGCAGGCGATGTTTGGATGATTTGAAGTGCACCTCTGTTCTTCTAAATTAACAAGCTCGACTCTCATTGGCCAGCCTGTTGTCAAGCAACCAGCAACTCGCCATTTGATTGGCTGGACCATCCTTCCCACCTGTCTGTTACAATACGCAACAGGTGTTTAACGCCTTCCTACAGAGAACTAACTGTAAACAATAAAATACACAAAGAAATTTTATTGATTTCTCAATTTACTTTTTTTTTTAACATTTATTTGTTATATTATATCTATTTAACCTATTTTCACTCGTCTTTTATTAACTGATTTATTTGCTTAAAGTATTTCTTCTGTATGGTCGAAACATGGAATATTAAAAAAATACTACATTTACATTTAGTCATTTAGCAGACGCTTTTATCCAAAGCGACTTACAAATGAGGACTAGTGCTGTCAAACAATTAATCGCATCCAAAATAAAAGTTTTTGATTACATAATATACTCTATATGTGTGTGTACTGTGTATATATATATATATATATAGACACACACACACACACACACACACACATAGACACACACATATATTTAAGAAAAATATGTTGTTTATATATTAAATTTATTTATATATAATATAAATTATATTAATATAAATATACATGTAAATATTTTCAAAATATATACTGTACGTGTGTATTTAGGGCCTATATATACATAATAAATATACACAGTACACACATATATTATGTAAACAAAAACTTTTTTTTGTGACAACACAAAAAATACGCAACTAAATAAATAAATACACAAATAGACTCCATTAAAATTGTATGCACATTTTTATTTATTTTTATAACTTTTTATGAATCGCTTTGCTCCTAAATATTTAATGTTGTGTCCTCAATACTGTTTCACCATGGCCTATAGCATAGGTTCATGGCCTATAGCATGTTTTACAGCAAGTGACTGGTTATCTTCTGCTGACGTCATATTTCCACGCGTGCACGCGCTTGATAGTTAATCAAGAACTCAAGACCAAAGTCTGAGCTGAGAGAAACTTGATCATTTTTGTTTTGTCAGTTTATTGACAAAATTGGATTCCTTTCTGAGTTTACGACTGTTTGCAGAAACCATATGAACAGAAGAAAATGCATTCAGTCACAGGCCTCCTTATTCTCAAGAAAAAGTCAAACCACTATTTTTAATTGTGCTATAGCCTACATATGCATTTTATTTCATATGTAGCTTGATTTATTATAATTCATTTTATTATTGTACACTTGCTATAACATATATGTTTGATCTTGCCAAGGGAACCATATATAATTCATTATATAATAATACATAAGTAAGTTGGATGCTACCTCAGCCTTTATAGGAGCTGTATTTAGCTCTTCCCAGAATCATTCTTTCCTTTTCAATCCATTATCAACATGTAATGTGTGCAGGCAGCATGTCAACACAACATTTAGCAAGATTTTCCTCCTCCCTTTCAAAATACTGTATGCATGTTTTATTATTGGTATTAATAATTTTTTCATGCCGTCCATAATCCTGTAAGAAAAAACCTGCGACACATTTCTGGTCACGGCCTCCGATCGAGAGCCACTGGTTTGCAGCAGTGCATGAGACGCTGAGCAATGCACAGTTTTCTCATCAGTTTCAGGTGCAGTTCACACAAGGAGCACAAAGGCACCAAAAGGTGGAGGATTCGTCATCCACCATGAACTTTCCCGAGTTCGGTGGGTCTTTGCATTCAGCTATGAAAGCCTGCAGCTCTGATAGCGGTGCTCCATGCTTCTGATAGTGCTGCAGGTAAAGAGAGAGCAGAGTCATGAGTCGTGTTCATTCACTGTGCTCGCTAAGACTCACAGTTAGTCAGTGTTTGGGACTGCTGTGTGAACGAGGGCCATCACTATTACTCACTACTAACCAAAGTATTAAACTTCAGCAAATGACTTAATCACATCCTCAGTGTGTTAGCTCACCACAAAACCAAAGCATGCGCTGGCAATGTGTTAAAAACCACTTAGTTATCATAAAACCGAAGCACTGTGATGGCAAGCTTGCATGGGAAATCGAAACATCTACTTGCTAGTTCTTGCACCGCGGCTTCTGTAGATGTGCTATATGAGCAGCAGACTCACCTTGATGGTTTCATAGGTGTCTGTGATAAGGGCAATGAAGAGGCTCAGAATCATGAATGTAAAGAGTGGGACGAAGGTGTAGATATACATTTTGCTGAACATCCACACCAGATTATTCTTGTCTCGGATCTTGGTGAAGGTCGAGTAGATTTCATCCCCATTAATCATGGAAAAAAGGCAGTTTGCTACCATATTAAATGACCGAAACTGTGGAGAAATAAGCATTATCATCATTTTCTTCATAAAGAAGGTATGTTATTGATTTATTTTTTTTAAATGCTTAATTTATTAGGCTTAAAACTACTTAATAAATGGGTAGCTGATATTAAATACTCAGCCTCCATATTTTTTTTATGCATGTAGCTTTTGTGAGCTCATACTCATTTATAAACTACACTGAATATTTTTTGTACTTTTAAAAATTAATTTGTAACACTGCATGCATAGCGATTTAATATTGTTACACTTGATCTATACAATATTTCTTTTCTTTCAGTTTTACTGTTGAAGGCAGGATTTCATTCTGGATTCGAGGTTTCGCACTAAACACCAGGTCAAGGCCTTTATTTGCACATTTGTAGTGTCAAAATTATTGATTGAATGAACACATCAAGCAATCTATTTAAATAATGGCTTATCTCGCAGCGTTTAGGATTCATTTAAATTGTGAAAGGTTTGACAACGTTTGAAGCAATAAAGGTAAAACTTTTCACAGTTCATGCTGGCTTTGGTATATTATAGTTTTGAATGTATTTTTTTAATATTGCTCACGTTTTCATGGTGTGGCCCCAAAACGATCCATCCGCAGAAGCAGTAGCTAAGAAAGATCATAACGGCGCAGAGGGAGAATCGGATGACGTTAGGAAGTGCTGCCTGTAAGGTGAGGATGAGGATCTGGAGACACAAGAAATAAACACTCATCACTGTCTAACATTAATTACTAAACCCACTGAAAAAGTGAGAAAAGGTCATGCTGTGTTTTACCAATGCCACTTTATTTTTTATTTCGTATTTATTTTTTAATGTGGCTTACTGTCTAAAAAAACACCAAAAAAAAAAAAAAAAAGAGAGAAACTTACATAATACTTCTGAAAGAAACTCAGGTAACGCATTACTCCAATCCACACGAGCATTGTTGCTGTGCCCAGTAAGATACTGCACACATCATAATTTGTCAGTTCCTGAAAACAAGACAATTACTGAACATTAGCGCATGCATCTCTTCACTATTGTGCCTGTCAGCTCACGTGATGAACAGAATCAGCCTGTTGCGCGTCTCTTGCTCACCTTGCTCTGAATGCATATTTTGAGAACTGATCCTGCAATAGTCAGCGTGTCACTGATGATGAAGAGAATGTACCAGCCGTTGATGAACTCCATTCTCTCAGACCAGCAAACTCTTTTACTGTAGTAAATGGATGCAAATGCAGTGTACTCCTGACGAGAAAGCACAGGCATATGACATCTTAATAGCAGGTATTTATTGTTTTTTTTTTAAAGTATGATATAACTCATTTGACGTCTATGATATATACAGGGCTGTGCTGCAGTCATTTTGCATAATTTTGGGTATCACTTTAGGGACAAATTCTCACTATTAATTAGGTGGTTATTAGCAAGCATATTAAAGCACATCTTAATGTCTTATTCTGCATGACCATATTGTAGATCCTTTAAACAAACAACCCCAAACAACTACCTTACAAACTATTAATGAGCAGCAAATTAAGAGATTACGGAGGCAAAAGTCATAGTTAATAGTTAGTTATTAGTGAAAATGAGTCCCCAAACTGAAGTGTGACCCAGAATATGGTTGTAAAATCTTTTCCATAACCTGCTGACTTTAATTTATTAATTTTATGACTTTATTCCTGCAATATTACAACTTCACAACATTACTATTTTATTCTTGTGTACTTAAACATAGAATAGAATAGAATAGAATAGAATAGAATAGAATAGAATAGAATAGAATAGAATAGAATAGAGCAGTGCTTTTTTGGATTTGTAATGGTAAAGTGACACTTAAAGGGATAGTTCACCAAAAAAAAAAAATTGCTGTAAATAATGTTCAGTTTCTTGCACAGACCAACCGTTTCACTGCATAAGACCTCAATATATTGTCAGAGCCATGGGGATTAATTTTTGTGTTTTCTGCATGTGCTTTTTTGAGTCTCAAAGTGCCATTGACTTGCATTTCATGAATCACCAACGAACACGGTTTCAGCTAAAAATGTCCTTTACTGTTCTACTGAGGAAAAAAGTCACCTATCTTAAATGGCCCGAGGATGAGTAAATTAACAGCAAATTTCATTTGTGGGTGAACGATCCCTTTAGTGGGATGGCCATATCAGACTTACAAACTGCAAGAGCATGCCGTTGTAGACTGAGCGAGTGCAGAGGATGAGCGAGAGCAAACAGGAGCAGATCACCACACAGTCGAACAGAACGATGAGCTGATAGTGAAGGTCTGCTGGAACAAACACAGAAAAACAGACTTTCAGACATTCTCACATACTATTAGTTAGCTGTGACATGGACAACACATTTTATTGGACAAAAAGCAAGAAGTAGCTAAACATTTAATATTTGACAACTGAGTTATGATAGAAATGTTAAAGAAGAATAGCACTGAAAAGGGGCGGAGCTACATAAGGTCTATATGTCCACTAAAAATCACCTGGACAGGAAGTGGATCATAAAAGTGAAGTCAGCTTTAAGAAAAGTTGTGGTATTACTTCTTTGATATTTAGTTTCCAAATATGCTCTAATTTATTTAATGACATGACTATGATGACTGCTGATTTTGTATAGAGGGGATTTTGTGTTCTTTTGTGTGTGTGTGTGTGTGTGTGTGTGTGTGTGTGTGTGTGTGTGTGTGTATCTGGTATTCCTGCGTTATGGGGAGCAACAAGGAGTATATTACCATAAGTATATTTTGTCCTTGTGGGTACATTCTTTGGTCCCCATGAGGAAAACAGCTAACAAATCATACAGAATGAAGTGTTTTGAAAATCTAAATATGCAGAAAGTTTTGTGTGAGGGGAAGGTTTAGGGGTAGTGTTAAGGTAAAGGAATAGAAAATGCAGTTTGTACAATATAAAAACCATTACGACTATAGAGAGTCACCGTAAAACATGGAAACCCAGTGTGTGTGTGTGTGTGTGTGTGTGTGTGTGTGAGTTCTATTTTTGGTCCTACACTCTTAAAAATAAAGGTGCTTCACATGCCATAGAAGAACATTTACCTTCTTTCCGTTTCACTGTGAAGAACCTTTTAAGCACCTTTATTTTTAAGAGTGTATATCACAACTTACTTGAGCCAGAAACATTCCAGTCCTTGCAGACTTTTATCTGAACATCACTGCTTAGAGATATCTTGATTCGTCCACTGTGTGCATGGTTGTCAAACTTGATCTGCAATCAGACGCAGCAGATTACCCGCGTTATCTATTTAACTTCAGCGTGTCCAAAGGGAAATCCAGCTCTGAGTCAGATATCCTCTGGCTGACACCGAGAAATACAGAACTCGAGAGCTTGTGACGAAACGGCAAGAAATCAAGGAACAAAATGGTTGACATGAAAGAAATGAAAACAAAAATGAAGGAGAAGAGGGAAATGTCTAGTTTTCATGTGACAGACCTCTATTAACCAATCCTGGAAACTGTGTGGTTATGGCTAGTAAAAGGACTTTTGGAAATGTGCTTTTTGAAACCTAAAGCAGAAGCAGCTGTCTTTTGATGTTAAGCAAGACCGTTTTGTTTCAAGACAGTTGTGCTTTATGCCTTTTAGGCATTCTACTATCTATAAGTAAGTTTGCAGCTACATGTCAACTAACTCTCGTTAGAGTATTAATGACTGTTAGGTTAGGTTTAAGGTTCGTAGAATAACATTCTTGCAAAGTTACTTAAAGTCAGAATGTGTGTCGTTGGACCATCAAGGCAAAGTGTTAGCAGACAATCAACTAATGACTGCTAGCCGACATGCAAACTTGCAAAACAAAGTGTTATCTTAAAGACACGTATGTGTGAAATTTAACACTTACATTAATGCTAAAGTCATAGCAGTCCGGTAACTCCTTATGACGTACTGTTTGAAGGTTGATCGCCTTTACTTTGAGATAGATGTTTACTGCTAACAACCTGGAAAAGAACCAAAAATAAGGCACAAACTCTAGGAATTGATCAATGATTTCAAAGACAAACGTAGTTTACACACCTTTGAAAATCTAAAGTGAGGTTCATGTCATTTTCCAAATCATCCTTCGTGTAGAGTGAAATGGGGTAAATAGAAAGACATTCTGCAAATTAAATAAACAAACAGCAAACAAAAAGCTATAAGAGACCAAACATTTTGATAATATTAATACAGCACATTTAACTTCTGTCACAAAAGCCTTTGGTTCTTCATCTTAACTTGACAGTGGATGTTTACTCTTTAGAAAATAGCACGCAATAGCTGTATCACTTCTGTCATCCTAACCACAGTAATTAGGCTGCATTAGATCATATAGCTGTATTATTATGACAAATGATGTTACCTGTCTCTACACGTGGATCAATATCAAAAGTCTCATTGGCTGGTAAAATGTTAGCATGCCGATATAACTCTTGACAGATGGACAGAGGAGTGAACACGTCATCAATCCTCTCAAACGCGTGATTATCAACCGTCAGGTTTTGTAGGTGTAGATACTAAAAAAACAATCAGACAATGAATCAGATGCAAACAATAACAGAGATTAAATCACGCCACCTCTGTGAAACTCAAGTGAAATGCAGCCGCATGTAGTGCTTGTTTTGCAAATTTATGCATTTCATGATTAATATTTAGTAAACTCCACAGGTCTGTACAACTCCTAATTTAGAGAACGATGTTATCCAGCTTGATTTCAGCATGTTCCAACGTCACGTTTGCATTCGTAGGAGATGAGGAGTAGATTTAAGCCTAGTTAAGCATATTTTCTGCTTATTTTAATCTTCCAGTTCTCACTGTACATTATAAATATGCACTGAAAAACTGAAACAAAGTCATTTATTTAAAGTGCATTTTTATATTGGTCTAATCAGATAATAATGGAAAATCAGTTGAAACCTTTTCTGTTTACTTTGTCTAAAAGCAAATAACACTCTTCATAGAAAAATTAAAAGAAACAATTATGCCGGAGTGTTGATGTGCGGAACACATACTGGTTTATAGTTTTACTGACTGCAGAAATTACTGTGGGCTGGTTTATTTATTTATGATAGATTTTTTAATATTATATTTTTAAAAGACATCACAATAAACATTGAGGTCTTTCAAAAACAATGTTACTATCTTTAAGTGAATTAAATTAAACATTGAGTAAAGAAATGTTTTTAGTTTACCTTGAGTAAACATTTGACTTCCATATTATAAGTAATTTAGCTTATGTTTATGGTGAAATAAATAAATAAATGTATAATAAGTTAAAGGTTTTTAAAGAAGTTTCTTCTGCTCATCAAGGCTGTATCTATTTGATCAAAAATACATTTTTGTGAAATATTATTGCAATTTAAAATAACACTTTTCTATTTTAATATACTTTAAAATATTATTATTTCTGTGATCAAAGCTGTATTTTCAGCATCATTACTCCAGTCTTCAGCGTCGCATGATCCTTCAGAAATCATACTAATATACTGATTTATACTCAATGTTGGAAACCGTTGTGCTGCTTCATATATATATATATATATATATATATATATATATATATATATTGGGACCTGTATTTTTTGATTCTCTGATTAATAAAAAGTTAAAAATAACAGCATTTATTTAAAAAAAAAAAATTGTGTTGCTATATACAATGCAATTCAAAAGTTTGGGGTCAGTACATTTTTTCTTTCTTTTTTATCTTTTTTTTTTTTTTAAGAAATGACTTTTATTCAGGAGGAATGTGTTAAATGAATAAAAAAAAGTCATATTAAAGACTTATATTGTTAAAAAAGATTTATATTTTGAACAAATGCTGCTCTTTTTAACTTTGTATTCATCAAAGAATCAAAGAAAAAAGTATCACATGTTCCAAAAAACAATATGAAGCAGCACAACAGTTTCAACACTCATAATAAATCAGTATATTAGAATGATTTCTGAAGATCATGTGACACTGAAGACTGGAGTAATGATGCTGAAAATTCAGCGCTGCGTCACAGAAATGCTATTTTAATTCTATTTTAAAGTATATTAAAATAGGAAACCAATATTAGAAATTGCAATAAGATTTCACAATATTACTGTTTTTTCTGTACTTTTGATGGAATAAATACAGCCTTGATGAGCAGAAGAGACTCCTTTAAAAACATTAAGAATCTTACTGATCCCAGACTTTTGAGCAGCAGTGTATGTGTATATATATATATATATATATATATATATATATATATATATGGATTTACATTAAGTAACATTTTGGTTTGTATCTAAAGAAAATAAATTAAGTTTATGGTTTTATATAAAATAATCTTCTTACTTTGTATGAATGTAAATTTTTGTCTTTGGGAAAATAATTATTTTTGAGTAATATTAAATCAAAATGTTGGTTTTGAACCAAACCATAAATTTACTTTGAGGAAAAGATTTTCTGTAACAAATTAGAGTCTTTATTTTTATTTAATTATTTATTTTGAAGTTGGTCGAAGTGTGCTTCTTGTCAGCGTGTAATCCAAAGCACTTACCCTTCTGATTATGTACAGGATGTGGTCATGAACCTCGTGTCTTGTGTACAAGGCATAATCTTTATTTCTGTCCTGGTAATTTTTCAGGAATAAATGTTTGAAGGCGATGATATTTTCCTCTTTGAAGGTGACCATCATCTCGTTGCTCAATCCAAACGAAACTAACTGTGGAACAAATACAACACGCAGGCAGGTCATAATCAATTTTATAATCAATATCATCAAGAACTGCTTGTGTAGACTAACAAATTGACAGTAAATGAAGTGTGAAATTGAGACACATGGTTACGGTCATATTTCCAGTTTTACGAAACAACTGAAATCTAAGGATGGTGAGACACTATTACATTTCAAGTGTAAGGCACTCTGAACACTAAAAGATTTTCAATGGTTACTGAATAAAAAGTCATCCGTGTAACTTAAAAGATTCTCCTGATGTGGCAGACTACTAAAAAAACTGATTACTTAAGCGTAAATATTTATAATAACATGGATTTCAGCATTAAACTAACTTATATTGACCATTCAAACTGCAGTAGTTCTGGAGTAAATCACATACCTGGAAGGTAATAATGGCGATCTTGAGTATCTGCAGCATCATTTTCCATGGCTTACGACTTCTGGCTCTGTACTTCTGGCATGGACTCATGAAGAAATATTTCAGTTTTCTCCTGAAGTTTTCCACAGACTGAGGGTCCACATGTGATTTAGCTGCCCTGTGGCATGCCGGGTGATTATTTGGACCACCAGACATAAAATGCTGTCCGTCAGACATTGTGCCAGCTCACTCTGAATCAGGACGACGGACTGACTCGACACTTAACACAGACTGGGTTTTTCTATGTTTGAGGAACTGAAGCTGTTGTCTCGCACTTTTCAAACTGGTAGAACCAGAGCTCATCTTCAAGTTGAAGTGCTGCTAAAAGTTCTATCAGATAATTTCACATTTTTTAAATCGCTCCGTGCTGTACATCAGATAATGTGCAGATTAAACATTTCTGAGCAGGTTGCGCAGCATTCACTTCATTTGTCTGCCACTATTTGTGGGTGTGGATGCATAAAAAATAAGAAAATGCTGCAGTAACTAGCTACACCATGTCTCATCTTTAAATAGGAGGTAAATAATTCTCTTTAACATATTTAAAGATAATTATATTTCATTGTTATGCTGATGATACTCAACTATATATCTCAACAAGACCAGATGAAACTTCTGAACTATCTAAGCTAATAGACTGTGCTAAAAATGTAAAAGATTGGATGACCAATAATTTCCTCCTATTAAATTCGAATAAGACAGAGACATTACTTATTGGACCAAAAAACAGTGCTCAGAATCTCTTGGATTACAATTTGCAACTAGACGGATGTACTGTTACGTCCTCTAAAGTCAAAAATCTGGGTGTTATATTAGACAGCAACTTGTCTTTTGAAAATCATATTTCCAATGTTACAAAAACAGCATTCTTCCATCTTAGAAACATTGCCAAGCTTCGAAACATGTTACCTGTTTCTGATGCAGAAAAGCTAGTTCATGCATTCATGACCTCTAGACTGGACTATTGTAATGCACTGCTAGCTGGTTGTCCTGCATCTTCAATAAACAAGCTACAGGTAGTGCAAAATGCAGCGGCTAGAGTCCTTACCAGGTCAAGAAAATATGATCATATTACCCCAATTTTACAGTCTCTGCACTGACTCCCTATTAAGTTCCGGATCAGTTACAAAATATTATTACTTGCCTATAAGGCCCTAAATGGTTTAGCTCCTGCACACCTAAGTAGTCTTCTACCACGCTACAATCCAACCTGAGGTCGCAAAACTCTGGACTTATGGTAGTTCCTAGGATAGCAAAGTCCACTAAAGGAGGTAGAGCTTTTTCACATTTGTCTCCCAAACTCTGGAATAGCCTTTCTGATAACGTTCGGGGTTCAGACACACACTCTCTGTTTAAATCTAGATTAAAGACACATCTCTTTAGCCAAGCATTCACATAATGCATCTCATAATCTTGTACCGCATTTATATCTGATCAAATGTACATTATAATCTTTTAGCTAGGGTTGAACAAATCATTTTTTGCTTGAATAGAACAGCAGCTACACTAATTATGTCTCTATTTGTTTCTCTGATTCTAGGAATTACTGAAACGTCAGTCTGGATCCTACCCTTAAAAAGATCTGACCAAACACCTGAGAAGAGATGATGGCAACCCCTCAGAGGACCACGGAGGATGCCAACCCAGAATTACCAAGTTAAGTTTCTCATAACTTAAATATATTGGGTTTCTGCTGTGTGTATGTGTGTATATATATATATATATATATATATATATATATATATATATATATATATATATATATATATATATATGTATGTATATAGTATATATAGTAGAAACTTAATTTCCTGTAAAGCTGCTTTGCAACGATTGTATTGTAAAAAGCGCTATACAAATAAACTTGAATTGAATTGAATTGAATATTTGAATACATTTTGTAATTTTTTGTGAGTGTCAACCAAGCCGAGGAAAGGGCTTCCACACTTGATATAGTTAACCCTGGGTCATTCTAATCCTGGGTTATCTTGCTTCATGTTTTACACTGCTCATAATTTACACAGGGTTAACAACTAATAGTAGGCTACTGTGTTTTCACGAATTGATGTTTCACACATTCCTAAACTGCGGGTTAATATTCTTATTTGCATATTTATGGTGCCAGTGTCACTGATTGGACGAATGCAGCACGTGACCTGTTTATGTAACGGCTCTAGCATTGGGACTGTATTATATGTTGCTGTATTATCAAGATTTCTACAATGGGCGTCTCGGACCGTGAGGTAAGAATTAAACGGTCTCTTCTTAACTCCATTTGACGTGTTTTCACGTACAGTCATGGTTTTCAACCACCATTTGAAATTTTCCCCCCAAACGCAAAAACGATCGTTTAACGCGCGGGGTTTCCGTCACTGTTCAAAGTGAAATGCGAATAGCATGCTAGCATGCTAGCCGTCACCAAAGGCGTTGAACATTTCTAAAAACTGTAATTCTAAAAATCATCCTAAAAACTGTAACATTATAAAACTGCATTAATTATTTCACACTTTTCACGTTTGACACAGTGTGAAACTTAAAAGCGGAAAAGTGCCTTAACCGGGATTAAACGCGGAACAACGATAATAACCCCGGGTTGCAGTGTGAAAAGCCCTAACGAGTTCCTGTATCGTTTTAAAGCTGCTTTTCAATTCATCAGTGAAACATGTTGTTTTTCAGACATGCTGTGGCTAGCGGCAAAACCAATTTTCAGAATTCCAAGCTGACAGTTTCATAAAATTGTGTTGACAGTCCATTAAAAAACCGGAAGCTGGTTCTTTCTTCTTTTATTGTAGGAAACGTTTAAGGTGTTTTAACATTTTAGGTGAATCAAATGAAGTGTTTACACTTTATATTAGGTGGAGTACACTTTACATTTAGGCTACTTTAAAGTACTTGCATTTAACCCTAACCTTCCCATACGTCAAACTCATTAATGTGGTAAACTCAGTAAATGTGGGAATTTTCCAGAACAACATGCAGTTACACATTAAATCCAAATTCTTGTATGTCCTATTTAATTTTAAAGCCACCTAATATGTGACCAATTAAGTTATGCACTTTTATAGGCTACTATAAGCTGATGATCTGTAACTATATATGACTATAACTGTTTAACAAAATATGAACACAATGCACATCATCATTAGCATCATAATTACATAATTTAATAATATTTATTCTTCCTACTTTCACTGTCATATACCCCGTCAGAAAGAGGCTCCTTGTTGGATCTTTGTGAGCAGTGAGTGCTCGGACACAAGGGACACATATTTAAAAGTTAAAGGAATAAAAAAATAAAACTAAAATAATTAATCACTCAACCTCATGATTTCATCTTTTTTAATAGTATAGCATAATATTCACTCTTCTTCTTTGTAGAGTGGAAGTGAAAGGTGATCATGGCTAGTGAACAGTGACCATAAATTACAATGGGTTCTGCACACAAAGCTTCATTAGGCTTGATGGGTAATGCATGAATGCAATCATATGGACTCATATGGTATTTTAAGCTGTTCTTGTCCCTTTATGAACTCAATATTTATTTATTATTATTATTTTTTTGTAAGTTATGGCCAGTCTTAAAGAAAAAATATAGGCTATAGATGACTAAATTGCAAGACTCTACAAATTTTACGCAGTTGGACACAGGTCTTCATCCACTTTCACGTTATGGAAGAGAGCAGTGAGAAGATTTTTTCAAAACTTCTCTTCTGGATTTCCAGAAGTCAGACAAGTTTGGACAGGATTTATAATTTATTAGTTGAGTAGACAAAATTAACAAAATGCTCAAAGTTAAGCAATAACCAGCTTTTATCATTACATTATTTCAAGGATCCTCAGTAATGCACTGAGGAAAAACTGACCCATAGAACGTAACAATTTGCACTCAATTTGTTTAAAACTACCTACATTTATCAGCACACTACTTAAAGTCTAATATTTGTCAGTAAGTTACACAACTGTTTACCTGTAAGATTGAGTATTGGGAACTCTTGACTTTTACTGTACGCTTAAAACACTTTCTGTAGTCGGGCAGCAAATGTTTGCAGTGAGCAACTCTACGCTGTCGCTGATGTTATCACTGCATTATTGCTCATTGAGTGGAACAACATACTATAAAACTTAAATCACGGATCCACCCACAAGCTTTACTCTTCAGCACAATGGTAACCACAAAAACACAATATAGAAACTTTTTAAATGTCACCATAACAGCATTACACACCAACAGGTTTTTCCCTTTACTCAGAATAACACATTTTATTCTCCTATCAGCTAAGCAACATTTACTGTCCTGATCCAGCCTTATGCAAAATACGCAGGGAACTAAAAATGCACTGCCCAGTTTGAGTTAATGCTAAAAAAGAGATTTTTAGATGTAAAAAAAAAAGAAGCACTTTACTTGAAGCCTTAGTTTTAATGCATTTGTAATGCACCTTATAATGCATTGTATGATTTCATGAATAATTGTAACCACAGTTATAATACTATGCTTTTCTATTCATTGTTACACCTTTAGAAAGTGTAACACATGACAAACAAGCCTTCAAATATTTCAATGCATTTTAATTTGGTTACAGTTATTTATGAAATGACATAATGCATTAAAATGAATACCTTTTTAATGCATTATAAATAAAGGCTTTAAGTAAAGTGTTAACCAAATGAAGTTCTTCATGATTGGATGCATTTAAAGCAAGCAGAAACAAAATGTTCAGCATAAACTTGTTTTAATCAAGCAGAAAAAAAGATTTGCAGTGTGACAGTGCTGGTGAGAGACATCTGAAAGACTATTGTTTTGGAGAATGTTCTGCATCTCACACATTGATGGAATGCAGGTGATTGCATCGAAAGGTTGCGCTATGACATGGAGGACATCGGAGACAACGAACGTGAGCGCAGCGGCTGGAAATTAGCATCCCCGCTACTTCCTGTACTTCCACAAACAGCAGCATCTATATCCTGGACGTCCATATCGGGCTCCTCGGGTAGCGCTGGAGCTCCAGGGTCTCCAGGTTTAGGCAGGCTTGATGAGATGGTGGAGGACACATTCATGCTCCCAGCGCCTCCGCAGATCGACAGAACCTCGTTCCCTCGACCCGATCCGTAACGCAGGTTAAAGGATCCCGTAGCGACAGAAGACGACGGACTTCGTTCTCCTTCTGGATGATAGCATATAGTGGAGTACTTGTCATAGTCCGAGTCCATTTTGGAGAAGTCATTGGTTGCTCCTTTTGTGCTTGAATACCCTGAATTTGCAGAGGACCCTGCTGCAATACATGAAAATATTAAGAAAACATTGATCAGAAGAAAACAAGAAACTAATTACAAACACTTTATACATTACTCTCATCAAACCATTCAATGTTACTTGTCAATCAAAGCCATTAGACAACTTTTTTATCAACCACAGTCTCCAGATGTTGAAAGCTTTGCTTTGTCTACTATTACAAATTCAATACCTTGAACCCGACTGCTAGATATTGCTATATATTCTAAGATTAAATATATACAGCAAAATGATGCATTTAGAACATGTTACAGCTGTGGTATAACAAACCATCTGTTTCAAGATAAGATATAAATCTGAACAATTTTTGCTGCAAATTCTAACCAGCACACTGAACTAAATCTGAACAATTAAAAAAATTACTGACAACATGCACAAGCAAATCACAGCCAACTGCCCTCTAAAATCAGTTTTATTTTGATATTGCAAACTAGTTCCGTACTCATGACATACTCCAAATCAAAACCACTTCTGCTTCACATTGAGTCACTGTTCGGCAGCATCAGCTCATCTTTTATTCACTTCAAGCTAATAAGACAGATGAAGAGGCAGACAGACAGTATATGTCTTATTTTCCAGAACGGGACAGTGATCTTGTAGGCAATAAACATCAGTTTCATTTGGTGAGAGCTCAAGCTCTCAATGCTGTAATCTATTAATAAGGAAGAAATATTTGTCCATGTTTACATCTGATATTAATATGCATTTTGGTTGATCTAATCTCAAGGGGAAGATGTAAAATACAGGTGTAAATGGGGGTCCAAAACCCTTTGAGTTTTTACTCAATTTAGACATTTTGTATTTCTTGCATGGTTGCTTTTAAAAATAATGTTAGCAATTTGTCAGTGGCTGTTTTCTCTCAAATTTTAAAGGAGATGTAGCAATAAAAATAAATAAATAAAAATCAAGTAAAATTTTTTGGATTTCATATTATAACCCCTTTAATCAACATCTTTTGTTTCTTACCTTTTAAAGCTTCCAGTCGCTCGTTTTTCACGCGCTGCACCTCATCAGTGATCTTTGCGATGATGAAGTTGAGCGTTCGGCCCCATTTGATGGACTCAATGAGCATGTCTAAACCCTGTGGGTTTTCTGCGAGGATATCCAGCAGCTTGCTAGTGCGTTTCCCTCTCGTGGTTCTGCAGCTGATCTCCTCTGTATCCTCTCTGGTCAGGATTTTCTTCGAACGCAAGTAATCAAAGTGCCGCTCTGCGATGATCTTATCCACCAGGTATGGTCGTAACCTGTCTATGGCCTATGATGAAACAGAAACACGAAGACAAAATATTTAGTGGTGAGCAGGTTTTTTGTTTGTTTGTTTTTTATTCCACCATCCACCACAGGATTAAAAAAAAAAAAAAAGTAACTGTTACTTTTTTCTAGCAATGCTGAGTTTATATAAGAAAAAAAGTCCAGATTTGCAAGGCATTAACTCACAATTGCAATCGTAATAAACTGGTAAATCTGAGAAGAAAAGTCTGAATTGTGAAATATCAAGTCAGTATTGTGAAAAACAAAGTTCAGATTTTGAGATATAAACTCAGATTTGAGAGAAACAAGGTCTGCATTTTGAGAGACAGTATAAACTCAGTACAGTGAAAAACACAGTCAGAATTGTGAGATAAAGTCACAATTACCTTTTTTTTTTTTTAATCCCGTGGTGGAACAAGTTTCCATAGTTTTTAACACATATGGGCAAATGACATTTCCAGAGTTACCCCTGTTTTCCGTTGTTTGAAAGACTCCTGTTCCAGATTCACAGTTCAATCAGGTCCAGCTAGGTTAGCCAGGGACAGGCCTTTAGTCAGTCCTCTGTTGTGTTAGAGTAACATGATAGCTCTGCTGTATGCTGTACTGCACAACAGTATAAAAAATTGTATTGTTTACTTGTCCTTAATCCAAGATAACATGAGATTTAAAGTCACCATCAAATGAAAGTGGACAATTCTTGTCTTTTTAATTAAATATTGCAGTGTTTATTATAAATGATGTAGGCCTATCCATGCATATCATTACTATTCTTTTTTTTATTATTTATTTATGTGCTTTCCTAATCTTTAATCAAAATAACTCTGATGACAAGGCACGAGGGCGAGACAAGCTGTCACTCACATGAGATTACAGCAATATGAAACGATCCAATCATTTCCTGGAGGACAAAATCAAGTCCCGCCCCGCATTTTTTCCCTTTCAAGAGAATAGGGAACAATAAAGAAGAAAAGATGATCACAACTTCTGTTTCATGTAGACTTAAATTAACTAGAATGCTAAGCTAGTACACAGAAAATTTTATTTATCAATGTATAGTTTACCACTTAACCTTAAAAGACTTTAATGGTCATATCAAGTGGAAAGCCTAGCTGTAGGTTTTCTAATCAGACCACGAATAGAATACATCTTAAAGGGATAGTTCACTCAGAAATGATCAATTTTGTAATCATTTACTCACCCACTGACTTCCATACTTTGCATGAAAGTCAATGGCTACCAGCAACTGTTTACCCACATTCTTTAAATATTTCCTTTTGGATTCAACAGAAGAAAGAAACTTGGCTTGAAACAACATTTTTAATTTTTGGGTGAAGTCTCCCTTCAAAAGTCCTTTGTACCGAGGGAAACGCTCAACTGACCCACTTCTGCTGCATTCAACACCTTCACTCCTTCAATGGTTGAAGAATTTAAATCATGACTCTTAAAAACTATATTCTATAAAATATGTGTTGCATGGATGCAATCCAGACATACTACAATTGTTTCCAGTCTACTATTTTATGAATACAGTGAATACAGTCTAATTTCACATATATGCTTTTCTGTCTACAATTTAGTAGGGAAGTAGGACCAGGAAGGTCTCCAGGATTTGTAATTGAGAACACGTCTGGGTGACTGTCAGATGCTTGCTCAGAAACTATGCTGTGATTTCCCCCAGAAAACCTTTTTTTTTTAAGTGCAATTTACAACTTTTCTTCCTTTCTTTTCTCATAAGAGAACCAGGAAAAATGCTCTTAGAATTGTTTTTGAAAGCAGATGTACAGTGAAACATTTAACATTTAAAACTTAATTATCATGTCTATAATATGATTTATCGCGTTGGCCTATTTAATATCCTAAGTACCCTATGCCTGAAAGTTTAAGTGTGTACTTCATAGTAGCCTATGATACTTTTAATAGATTATGCACATTCCAGAAACAGATTATGCGCTAAGTGGAGAGTGTATAAAAACTTAATGAACTGCCTTCCGAGAAGTCATTTAATGAGACCCATTAGTCTTTGGCATATTTAGCGGTTCGATCGTGTTTATGGTCATCGGATCAATAGAGATCTGGCACCGCTTTCACTTCCACCTCGCGCCACCTGGCAAACCCACTAACATGTTCACACACACACATGGCATCTTTGATCTGTTTAACCCACCTTAATGCACAAGATACTTACTTCCTTCTTTATATCGGCCATTTCGTCCTCCGTCAGGTGAGTAACATCCATCCTGTTGTCTGCTTTTCACCTTTTTCGAGTTCTCAACTAGTTTCGGTAAACAAATCTGACTACGAGCTCAACATTAAAGACGGGAAACGCATGAAAAGGCTAGACTTTTTGAACATGCGATGGCGAAGCTTGAACTGGTTTTTGACCGAACTATCTTAATAGTTCTCTTACAGTTAAGGGGAACTACCGGATCTACGACTTCCTTATTTGATGCATGCACAGGCGCACTTGCGTCACAATGCACGCGCTTCATCTCCGTGCAGCGCTTTATGAAGGAGTATATATCACACGTGAAGTGCAGCATAACAAGTTACGCACGGCTTTTTCCGATTTATTCCGCAACATTTCACCGAGCTGAATAAAAGGACTCACCCAGAACTGAATGTCATAACTGTTTATAGCTCAGTGTGCAACATCAACATACCTTTGGTGTGTTTTTGCACCTCATGAATCATATGAGGACACATTTGATGATTTTTCTGATACTTCTGAATGTTCTTCTGATCTGTTCCTTTTATACCATATTTCAGGATTCTTTATTTGTTTATTTACATGCTTGGAATATGGCAATTAGGTTGCATGCATGTCTTTGTTACAGTGTAATTAGTACTGAGCAACATGTACTTACTATATAGGGTTAGATGCTTATAATTATGCATATTGTATTGCTATTAGTAATACTATGGTAATCCTAAAAGTAGCAGACCAAAACTTTCTAAAGATTCAGTCTTGGGGTAACAATGTCTTTATACTTTACACACACTGTTCACAGTCTCTTTCAAGATGTTCAATTCATCATTTTTACTTTAAGAATTGACATAAAATATACATTGCTATTAAAATTGCTTAATTTATTTTAGAATAATTCAGCATACGTGTTACGGTGCTTTCTTTAAATTATAATTGTACTTTATAAATTATTTTTATTTGAATTAAGCATTTATGCAAATGTGATGCAAAAGTTCAGATATGACACAATGTAAAAATCACTTATCAATAAACAAAGCTGGCCAGAGGACATGGGCTCCCCCTGCTGGGCTGTGATTCATTGCTATGTTTTTTGTTTTCTTTTGTTTTTTTTTTCCTTCATCATCATCTCACAGGCTGCTGTTGCAATCAATCAATCAATCAAAAACTCTTTCACATCTTTCCATATAATAGAACAAATTTCACTAATAATCATTTCAGAATAGTAATGTCCTATTCATTATAGCTCGTTACTCATTTAGTGGCTCTTGTGGTGATGTTGGGGTACATTAACACTCATTGCATTATTTTATCATTCCTTGCAGTTTGGTTTATTTTGGCACTGGATAGTGAAGATTTCAGAATTATGGCAGAAATGTTTAGGAAGTACATCTGCAAATATTCAAGGACTTTTATCCAAGTGTGGTTGAACCTTTTTGGTAACACTTTATTTTAAGGTGTCCTTATTACACGTTACTTGTACTATAATAACAATAAATTATGCATAGTTACATGCAAGTAACCCTAAGTCAAACCCTAATCCTAACCCTATAACCACATAGTAAGTACTCTTAAAAGCCATTCTTAAAAGGTTAGTTCACCCAAAAATGAATTCTGTCATTAATTACTCATCCTCATGTCGTTCCAAACCCGTAAGACCTTCGTTCACCTTCAGAACACAAATTAAGATATTTTTGATGCAATCCGAGAGCTCTCTGACCCTGCATAGACAGCAACACAACTGCAATGCATGTGACATCAGGGGTTCAACCGTAATTTTATGAAGCTATGACAATACTTTTTGTGTGCAAAGAAAACAAAAGTAACCACTTTATTCAACAATTCTTCTCCTCTTCATCCCATATGCTTTGGCGCGCCACCATATCACTTTGCAGCCCAAGACTGGTTACCCACTGAAGCTATGGGTTGAGCCTGGTCAGTATGTGGATGGGAGACCTCCAGGGAAAACTAGGTTGCTGCTAGAGGAGGTTCTAGTGAGGCCAGCAGGGGGTGCTCACCCTGTGGTCTGTGTGGGTCGTAACGCCTCAGTGACGAGGTTCCGTCTTTCGGATGAGACGTTTAACCGAGGTCCTGACTCTCTCGTCATTAAAAATCCCATGGCACTTCTTGTAAAAGAGTAGGGGCGTAACTCCGGTGTCCTGGCCAAATTCCCTCCACTGGCCTTCATCAATCATGGCCTCCTAATAATCCCCATCCACTTGACTGGCTTTATCTCTCTCTCCTCTCCACCTGTAGCTGGTGTGTGGTGAGCGCACTGGCGCCGTTGTCCTGTGGCTGCCGTCGCATCATCCAAGTGGATGCTGCACACTGGTGGTGGTTGAGGAGAGACCCCCCCCCCACATGATTGTAAAGCACTTTGGATGTATGGCAATATACAATAAAGCGATATATAAATGCATCGTTCATTCATTGGGGAGAGAGTATCACGACACATGCGTGTACTTCTGCATCATGTAACGATGCCTGCGCATGGTGCTGCTGCTTAAGTAACACGCTTACATGACGCGGAAGCAAGCACGTGTGCAGTGTTGCCAAGTCCGTAGTTTTCCCATGGAAATGGGCTACTTTAACACTGTTGCCACGGGTTGTTTTTCATGTCCACGGGTTGAAGTGACCCCAATAATGTGATATTTAGCCCCTGCAATGCAAACTTTACCATGGGAACCTCGCCAAAAACGTGTTTTTTACCCCCCCAGAAGGCAATATTTACCAGGGGACCTCCCTCAAAATGCCATTGGGCTTGATTTGGGCTAGTTCTGAGTAGCAATTGGGCAATTATAAACATCCCGCAAGTAATCTAGAGCTAGTGACGCGATGTGCACATTCACTTCGGGTCTGGTGTGAACACACCATTACTGAGACTTGTCAGAACACTTGCATGTCGTTGCTCTTTTGTTGATTTTAATTGCTTCCATTGTCCTCATTTGTAAGTCACTTTGGATAAAAGCATCTGCTAAATGACTAAATGTAAATGTAAATGTAAATGGAGCATCAGAAATAAAGCTTTATCACTAAGTAGAGCCAATAGCTAATTCAAGTTAATTTTATTGGTCACATACACATTTATACACAGTATATATACAGGTGCATCTCAATAAATTAGAATGTTGTAATAAATTAAAAAGTTCATTTATTTCAGTAATTCAGCTCAAATTGTGAAACTCGTGTATTAAATAAATTCAATGCACACAGACTGAAGTAGTTTAAGTCTTTGGTTCTTTTTAATTGTGATGATTTTGGCTCAAATTTAACAAAAACCCACCAATTCACTCTCAACAAATTAGAATACTTCATAAGACCAATAAAAAAAAACATTTTTAGTGAATTGTTGGCCTTCTGGAAAGTATGTACATTTACTGTATATGTACTCAATCCTTTTGCTTTAATTACTGCCTCAGTTCGGCGTGGCATGGAGGTGATCAGTTTGTGGCACTGCTGAGGTGGTATGAAGCCCAGGTTTCTTTGACAGTGGCCTTCAGCTCATCTGCATTTTTTGGTCTCTTGTTTCTCATTTTCCTCTTGACAATACCTCATAGATTCTCTCTGGGGTTCAGGTCAGACGAGTTTGCTGGCCAGTCAAGCACACCAACACCATGGTCATTTAACCAACTTTTGCTGCTTTTGGCAGTGTGGGCAGTTACCAAATCCTGCTGGAAAATGAAATCAGCATCTTCAAAAAGCTGGTCAGCAGAAGGAAGCATGAAGTGCTCCAAAATTTCTTGGTAAACGGGTGCAGTAACTTTGGTTTTCAAAAAACACAATGGACCAACACCAGCAGATGACATTCACCCCAAATCATCACAGACTGTGGAAACTTAACACTGGACTTCAAGCAAATTGGGCTATGAGCTTCTCCACCCTTCCTCCAGACTCTAGGACCTTGGTTTCCAAATAAAATACAAAACTTGCTCTCATCTGAAAAGAGGACTTTGGTCCACTGGGCAACAGTCCAGTTCTTCTTCTCCTTAGCCCAGGTAAGACGCCTCTGATGTTGTCTGTGGTTCAGGAGTGGCTTAAAGGAACACTCCACTTTTTTTGGAAATAGGCTCATTCTCCAACTCCCCCAGAGATAATAAGTTGAGTTTTACTGTTTTTGAATCCATTCAGCCGATCTCCGGGTCTGGCGAGAGCACTTTTAGCATAGCTTAGCATAGATCATTGAATCCTATTAGACCAGTAGCATCGCGTTCAAAAATGACCAAAGAGTTTCGATAGTTTTCCTATTTAAAACTTGACTCTTCTGTAGTTATATCGTGTACTAAGACCGGCAGAAAATGAAAAGTTACTTTTTTCTCGGCCGATATAATTAAGAACTATACTCTCATTCCGTTTTTCCATTATAATCACTTGTCTTAGTTCATAGTAGTATATTCATACTATAATATTTTATTAAAACCATATTGATAGGTCTATAATAGCTAAAAAGGTAATATAAATGTTCTAAATGAGCTGTTTATTGTATAACTTAGATTTATGATATATAATATTAAATGAAATGTCTAATACTTATACTTCCATTGAAGATGAGGCAGAAGCATACTCGGAGAGTGAGGGAGAGCTCACTCTATCAAAACATCTATAAAGTCTGAAATTAGTACAGAGTGTGCTGTCTTCTCTTTTAATTGTAGACTACCACTCAAAAGTTTTTGAATAGTAAGGTTTTTTTATTTAAAGAAGTTTTTTCTGCTCACCAAGCCTGCACTTTTTTGATCCAAAGTACAGCAAAAACAGTACAATTCTGATTTTTTTTTTTTTTTTACTATTTAATTCTATTTAATATTCTATTTAAATATATTTTAAAATGTCATTTATTCCTGTGATTTCAAAGCTGAATATTTAGCATCATTACTCCAGTCACATTTCTTTTCAGGTTTCTTTGATGAATCAAAAGAAGAACAGCATTTATCGAAAATAGAAATCTTTAGTAACATTATAAATGTCTTTGTCATCACTTTTGATCAATTTAAAGCATCCTTCAGGGCTGGACTGGTAATCGGGCATACCGGGCATTTTCCCGGTGAGCCGAGGCACTGAAGGGGCCGACAGATTTTTTTTTTTTTTTGCCAAGGACCATCAGGCAGGGACAGCGAGCAGCCAGTGGCCCACATTATAAAAAAATAAAATAAAAAAAGTTGAGCCAACTTAAAATTTTAAGGCAACAAACTTCAGCAGATTTTTGAGTTTTCTCAACTTGTTGTTTTAAGTTTATACAACAAAAAATTTGAGAATCTCCCACAAAAACAAGTTGAGCAAACTCAAAAATCTGCTGAAGCTGATAAAAAAAGTTTTTTTAAGTTCGTTCAAGTTTTTTTTTTTTTTTTTACAGTGCATTGGTTTGTCTTCTCTATTGACAGTGTAAACCACCCAATCACAATGCGCTATAGACGGAGCCATGAAGTGTTTTGCTCCGCCTATAAAGAACGCTTCACCCCAACTTCTTCCTCGTCGGCTTTTCTTACGTTTTCACAGCAGCTTCATCAAGAACAGGCTTGCTCTGCGGTGAGTGATGCGGCGTAAAGAGCCAGGAGGAGGAGGAGGAGAGGAGAGCAGTTGAATCGGTAAAGTGCTTGATCGGCACTTGCAGCGGAGGCAGGCATCTATCCTCTGTGCGCGCAACATTAGTGCAGAATACGCGAACACTTTTTAATAAAACGTAAATTCGTCCACCAGCGATTATTTTTGTTTATTTATTTTTTTGGCCAAGTCATGTCAAGTGTGTTCATAGAGGTTTTCATGAGCCAATGCGAATAAATCTAGATTTAAATTCGAAAAGACACGATATTGTCAAACCTGATGTTTTATTTTATTATCCAAAACAACTAGATGCAATGATACATATCTACACTACATGTAAAAAGTTATTGAACAGTAAGTTTTTTTTAAATTTTTTTAAAGAATTATCTTCTGCTCACCAAGCCTGCATTTATTTTATCCAAAATACAGCAAAAGCAGTAATATTGTGAAATATTTTTACTATTTAAAATAACTGCTTTCTATTTGAATATATTTTAATGTGTAATTTATTCCTGTGATCAAAGCTGAATTTTCAGCATAATTACTCCAGCCTTCAGTGTCACATGATCTTCAGAAATCATTCTAATATGCTGATTTGCTGCTCAAGAAATATATATTTTTTTTATTATTATTAATGGATTCTATGATAAATAAGAATATCCAAAGATCAGCATTTATCTGAAATAAAAAAAAGCTTTTGTAACATTATACAACACACCATTCAAAAGATTGGAGTCAGTATAATTTTTGTTTTGTTTTTTGGGAAAGAAATTATGGAAATTAATACTTTTATTTGGCAGGGATGCTTTAAATTGATCAAAAATGATGATACAGACATTTCTAATGTTACAAAAGATTTCTATTTCAGATAAATGCTGTTCTTCTGAACTTTCTATTTATCAAAGAAACCTGAAAAAAATATATATACTCAGCTGTTTTCAACATAATAATAATAATAAATGTATTTTGAGCAGCAAATCAGAATATTTGAATGATTTGTGAACGATCATGTGACTGGAGTAATGATGCTGAAAATATAGCTTTGATCGCATGAATAAATTACATTTTAAAATATATTCAAATAGAAAGTAACTGTTTTAAATAGTAATAACTGTGTAAAAATATTTCACAATATTACTGTTTTTGCTGTATTTTGGATCAAATAAATGCAGACTTGGTGAGCAGAAGAGACTTCTTTCAAAAAAAAATAATGAAAAATATTACTGTTCAAAAACTTTTGAATGGTTGTGTGTGCGTGTGTGTGTGCGTGCGTGCGTGTGTGCGTGTGTGTGTGTGTGTGTGTGTGTGTGTGTGTGTGTGTGTGTGTGTGTGTGCGTGCGTGTGTGTGTGCGTGCGTGTGTGCGTGTGTGTGCGTGTGTGTATTGTGACGGGGTGGAAGAATCACGCGACAAGGAGAGCTCAAAATAAATACCCCGGAGGGCGGATTTATTAGTAAAGGTGGTGTGCAAGGTGGTTGGTGGCTGCGGTGCGGTGCTCTCCGTGCGTGGATCCAGTCGTGCTGTGACAATCTTCGGCTCCGGTTCTTCGGGGCTGGGTCGGTCGCTCAGTCGCTGGTCTCTGCAACGCAAAAATAGAGAGTGCACACATAAGCCTTCATGGGACAGAAGCCTGGCGTCTTCTCCTCTCACCCAGCCGCGTCCGGCTTATATGGTGGAACCTAATGAGGTTCAGGTGCGACCGGCCCAGCCCTGATGAGGCGGCGCAGGTGTTCCGCCTTTGTCTCCAGGGCAACGCTGATGAGCAATCGGGATACTCGTCACACTCCCCCCCCCTAGGCGTTGTCCTGGTCCTGGAGGAAAAATGACATAACAGTAAGGGGGAATATGGGGGTGGGCGGGGAGTGACCCTTGACAGACCTGCATAGGCTGACCAGATCCGGGAGAGTCCGTCAGCGTTGGCGTTGGAGGCTCCGGCCCGGTGCTGGATGGTGAAGCAAAAGTCCTGGAGCGCGAGGAACCACCGCGTCACCCTGGCGTTGGTGTCCTTTGCCTTTGCCATCCATTGTAGCGGGGCGTGGTCCGTGAGCAAGGTGAATCTTCTGCCCAATAGGTAATGACACGCTCAGGCTGCCCCTTCTTGGTCAGGTCTGTCAAGGGGGCGGCTATGGAGGAAAAGTTGGGGATGAAGCAGCGGTAGTAGCCCGCCAATCCCAGGAACGCTCGTACCTGGGTCTTCGTGATGGGCCGCGGGGCATCGCGGACCGCCTCCACCTTCTTTTCCTGGGGTCTGATCAGGCCCCGTCCGACTCTGAAGCCCAGGTACTTGGCCTCGGAGAGCGCTAGGTGACATTTTCCCGGGTTGGCGGTGAGTCCAGCCCTTCGTAGTTCCGCCAGCACCCTCCGCAGACGGTCTAGATGGTCCTCCCAACGCTCCGAGTGGATTACCACATCGTCGAGGTACGCGGCGGCATATTGCTGGTGTGGCCGGAGAACGATGTCCATAAGCCGCTGGAATGTTGCGGGGGCCCCGTGAAGGCCGAAGGGAAGGGTCCGGTACTGCCAGTGCCCCGACGGAGTGGAGAAGGCCGTCTTTGGCTTGGCTTCGGCGGAGAGGGGAACTTGCCAATAGCCCTTAGTCAAGTCCAGGGTGGATATATACCGGGCCCTTCCCAGGCGGTCCAGTAGCTCATCCACTCGGGGCATTGGGTAGCCGTCAAACTCCGATACTTCGTTGAGGCGTCTGAAGTCGTTGCAGAAGCGGAGGGTGCCGTCGGTCTTTGGGACCAGGACGATGGGGCTGGACCATGGGCTGCGTGATGGTTCAATCACCCCCAACTTTAGCATTTGTTGGATTTCCTCCTCGATAGCCTGCCGACGAGCCTCTGGGATCCGATAGGGCCGTTGCTTTATGACTACTCCTGGTGGTGTGCGGATGTCGTGCTGGACCAGCTGGGTTTTCCCGGGGACTGAGGAGAACACATCCGAAAACTGACCGACCAGGTGCTGCAGCTCAGCCTTCTGGGTCGCCGATAGGTCGGGGTTGGTGTCTACCAAGACGGGTGTTACGGCGGCCAGGGCTATGGTTTCTTCTCTGGTCCCCACCCATTTTTTTAGTAAGTTGATGTGGTACAACTGTTGGGGACTTCGTTTCCCGGGCTGTTGTACCCGATAGGTCACCGGTCCGACTTTTTCCGTTATTGTGTAGGGCCCTTGCCAGGTGGCCAAGAACTTGCAGGCGGAGGTGGGGACCAGTACCATAACCCGGTCGCCCGTCTGGAACTCCCTGGGCTGAGCTGGCCGGTTGTAATGGCGAGCTTGGGCCTGTTGGGCTTTGGCCAGGTGTTCCCGGACTAATGGCATGACACGGTCTATCCGGTGCCTCATCTCGGAGACGTGCTCGACCAGGGACCGGTGTGGGGTGGGTTGTTGTTGTTCCCAAGCCTCCTTAGCGACGTCGAGCAGTCCCCGAGGTTGCCTTCCGAAGAGGAGCTCGAACGGAGTGAAGCCGGTGGACGCCTGCGGAACTTCCCGAATTCCGAAGAGGACGTAGGGCAACATCTGGTCCCAGTCTCGCCTGTCGTCGGTGGCAACCCGTCGCAGCATTTGTTTTAGGGTCTGGTTAAACCGCTCCACTAGGCCATCTGTCTGGGGATGGTATACAGTCGTCCGCACCTGCTTCACCCGGAGCAGGCGGCACAGGTCAGCCATTAGCCGGGACATGAATGGTGTTCCCTGGTCGGTCAGGATCTCCGAAGGGATGCCAACCCGGCTGAACAACAAGAAGAGTTCCTGCGCTATGGCCTTGGAGGTGGCTTTCCTGAGAGGGATGGCTTCGGGATACCGGGTGGCATAATCCACGATGACTAGGATGTGTTCGTGTCCCCGGGCCGACTTTGGCAACGGCCCCACCAGATCCATCCCGATGCGCTCGAAGGGCACCTCTATGATGGGCAACGGAATGAGCGGGGAGGGGGGAGGATGGTGCGGCGACGTCTTTTGGCATTCGGGGCAGGCTTGACAATATCGGCGGACCTCGGCCTCCAGGCCGGGCCAGTGGAACCGGTCTCGGATTCTTTGAATGGTGTTGCCTGCCCCGAGATGGCCGGCTAGAGGGTGGGCGTGAGCCAGATGCAGGATCGCTTCTGTCTGCGATTTGGGGACCACTAGGAGTCTTTTTGTCTCCCCCCTCCGCTCGGCGACACAGTAGAGCAGGCCGTTCTCCACAAGGAAGTGGGGGAGAGGATGGGGCTTGGGCCGAGTGTCCTTCCCCTCCAAGACACGTACTTGGGTCCAACAGTGTTTTAGCCTTTCATCCTCTCGTTGAGCCCGGCCAAATGAGCCCCCTCCCGTAACCTGCTGGAAGACATCATAAAAGAGGTTAGTATTAAGGGGAGGGGACTCACCATCTCGCCCACTGTCGGAGGCCAGGAGAACGGGGCGGCCGCTAGGCTTCTTGGTAGCGGGCCGTCCACGGCGACCCCCGGATGGGCAGGCAGGTTCGGGCTTTGGGAGAAGAGGGAGCCGTGGGCATAGATTCATCCTGTGGTTCGGGGGCCGCCGTCCTGTCCACTGGCCCCGAGATGCCCTCCGGCGCACGCTGCTCTGGAGCCGCCCTCCGGGGAAATGGTGGTACTCGCTCCCCTGCCTCGCGTCGTTGGGCCGCCTCCGCCAGCTCGATCGCCTCCACTAATTCTGCGGTGGTGGTCGGGTTCCTCATGCCTACGGCGGGGCGAACACTTCGGGGCAAGGCTCGGAGGAGACGATCGACGACCACGCGTTCCGTTACCTGGGCGGCAGTGGGGTTGCCTACCATCAGCCAATGCTGGGCTAGACGTGAGAGTTCGGCGACTTGGACCCGCGCGGATCGACGGGGTTGGTAAGACCACTCGAAGAAGGCCTGGGCTGCGCACGTCGGGGAGAGCCCCACGCGGGCGAGGATCTCTTTCTTCACTTCCGCATAGTTCTCCGCTGTTTCTGCGGGCAGGCTGAAGAAAGTGCGTTGAGGTTCGCCCGTGAGAAGGGGGGCCAATGCCCGTGCCCAGTCGTCGGGGTCCCATCTCTCTGTGGTCGCTGTAGTCTCAAACATTTGCAGGAATGCTTCGACGTCATCGTGCACGGTCATCTTCGGCAGTAGCTGAGTGGCCTGCACGCGCGGGTCGGGTAACGGAACGCGCTGGCGGGCGGCCGTGCGAAGGGCGGCGATTTCTTGGTCAACCTGGCCTTGGCGCGTGGCCAGGTGTTCAACAATTTGCTGCTGGCGCAGGCTGACGTCGGTCAATTGCCGCAATAGGTCTTCCATCCTGGGGGAGGAGTACCAACCGTCCTAAAGTGCACACAAAAAAAAAACACGCTGATTAGAAGGTGGAGTTCACTTGCCGGTGAAATCTTCCACTCATGCCCGCATTCTCCACCACTGTGACGGGGTGGAAGAATCACGCGACAAGGAGAGCTCAAAATAAATACCCCGGAGGGCGGATTTATTAGTAAAGGTGGTGTGCAAGGTGCAAGGTGGTTGGTGGCTGCGGTGCGGTGCGGTGCTCTCCGTGCGTGGATCCAGTCGTGCTGTGACAATCTTCGGCTCCGGTTCTTCGGGGCTGGGTCGGTCGCTCAGTCGCTGGTCTCTGCAACGCAAAAATAGAGAGTGCACACATAAGCCTTCATGGGACAGAAGCCTGGCGTCTTCTCCTCTCACCCAGCCGCGTCCGGCTTATATGGTGGAACCTAATGAGGTTCAGGTGCGACCGGCCCAGCCCTGATGAGGCGGCGCAGGTGTTCCGCCTTTGTCTCCAGGGCAACGCTGATGAGCAATCGGGATACTCGTCACAGTATATATATATATATAATATATGGTGGTGGGCCACCACGACCAAAAAATGCCAGGGCCGATTTTTTTGTCCCAGTCCAGCCCTGATTTCTATACTTCTTTCCTATATATGGTTGAATGGTTATAGTGTATAAATGCTGATCTTTGGATATTTTTATTCATCAAAGAATCCTGAAAAAAATCTACTCAACTGTTTTAAATATTGATATATATTTAAAAAAAAAAAAAAAAACATAAAAAAATCTTACTGTTTAAAAACTTTTGACTGGTAGTGTGTATATATGTATAACAACTGGATAATTTGTATTAACAAGCACCCACCCCCTCAGTGCCCCTTTTTTTGGTTTGGGCCACTGCCCCTCAAAATGTCTGTGCACTGGCCATGTATATGTCATATATTACATTTCCGTATGGGCTACGCCCCTGGAGACGTCCATTCTCTTATAGCTCTCGCGGTACGTTGATGTCATCCACCGATCGGTCTGCGCAGCAGCTCTGGCTTCAGCCAGAAACATTTCCAGAAGCCACCCCCCGCTTCGCCCATGCATTTAACAGAAGTGCATCACTTTCGCTTTTGATTGAGAGCCGCAGTCCTTCAAATGGCGTTTCAAGAAGGTGAGTATGATTCATTGTATCTTAATTTTAAATGTTACGTAGGCCTATGTGGCGGAGTTAGAGGGGTGTCCAAAAACATCACAGAGCTTTTATTAAGTTTTATTAAGAAAATTCAAATGATAAATACAGTTTTGGGGCTCTTTTTTTAGTGGCATGACGGTTCGTGCGTGCTCCCGCTTTACCTCAGTTCAAGTGAAGCAGGAGTGCTTTCTAAATAGCATGAAATAAACATTAAATAAACATCTGATCCATGTTAAAAGATATACTATGACTTACTGAATGTATAGTGTCTCATTGCATGTAATCGTCCAATTAACTCATTTAATCCCACCGGTCACAAGTGACCTTAAAAAAGTTTTCATTTATAAAGCTCTAAAAACCTTTACTGACTGATGTTTTAGTGCACGTCCTGCAAATATGGAAACAATAAAGGGTCTCAATTAAATATGTGCAGCGTCACATGATTAGTGCAAGTTGTCACATGACCAGAGCAGTTTATTTCCTGTTTGCACCTTGAGAAGATGATAACTGCATCAAAGCTCCAAAACGAAAGGCTAGCAAAGTATGTTAACAAAGATATGACAAATATTTTTGGTACACATTATCTTTAGGTTGTTTAGTATTAATATATGAATTCACATATATTCAGTTTTGTTGAGTAAAACATGTTTACTCAGTTCATAGAATGAGTAAACATGTTGATGGTCACAATAGTGACCGGTGGGATAACAGTGAACTTGGGTATACAATACAAATCCAATTGCAGTTGTTGGTGAAAATTTCAATACAATGTTGCAATTACAAAATATTGCACTAAATAAAAAATTCAAATGTTACAAAAAATTTACATGTTAGTATTATGTTGTAATACTGGCAGCACTAATATAAAAATGTGATGTTATATTTTACAAAAAAGTAACAATTTTGAAATGCATTGATGGTTGAATTTTTTTTATTATTTTTATCTCAGTGTTCCTATCAATGTGTAAGTTTTTTTTTTTTTTTTTTTTTTTTTTTTTTTTAAATGCATAATAGTAACCCTAGAATGTGATCAAACAATTTAAAATAGCTGGGATAAGATATATAACTATTTTTATGACTGCAGAAATATGTGATTTCAGTACTCATGCATCATATCCGACCATAAAACATGATTTAAAAAAATAATAATAATAATAATAATAATAATTAGTGATTATTTCAAAGGGACATCATTTGGATATTTTCATGTCTGGGAAAAATTTGGGATTAAATGGGTTAATGTTTGGACTGCGGAAAGACAGCAGCTAGAATACATTGTCACATAACAGAAGAAAATCCGTGTCCATAGCGAGAAAAATTTGGCAAAAATTACATTTATTATTTATTTACAAATTTTTGCTCTTTTTTTTTATTGTTAATAAAATGTATAGATATGGCCTGCCCTGCTGAAAAAAAAATGGCTAAAACCAGCCTAAGCTGGTTGGTTGGTTTTAGATGGTCCAGCCTGGTCTAGGCTGGTCATAGCTGAACATCAGGCTGGTTTTAGAGGGACTTTGGCCACTTCCTTAGCTTGTCAGGCTGGGAGACCAGCTAAAACCAGTTTGACCAGCTTAAACCAGCTAAGACCAGGCAAAAAGCTTAGGCTGGTTTTAGCTGTTTTTTTATTTATTTTATTTTATTTTATTTTATTTTTCAGCAGGGTGTTATTATAAAAATGGTCTAATATGAACTTAAATACAAATTAATTACTTTAACCTTAACAATAGGGTTCCCCCCCTGTATAATTTAGTTTAGAAGATTAAAAAAATAATGTACTTAATTGCAAGCTTGATAATTATTCCTGAATAATTCTCACTCAAGGCTGAACTCACAAGTTGGCAGCCCAGATTGAAGTTTTAGGTTTCATGAACAACATTTACAAAATTCACTGTAACCACAAGTTAATGTTAGGTCTTCTCTCCTAACCACTGGTTAATGAGATGATAGAAATAAGACTAACCATTGGTCTTATTTCAATAGACTAACATTTGATGTTACAGTTTATAGTATTTCTTGTGGAGTTTCAGTCTAAAAGCAAGCTATATCAAAACAACATTACGCTTCCTTATAGGCCTATTGTGTATCTTTGTCAAACTGCTTATTTAAAGCTCCAATGCTTTACTGACAATAACTAAAATTCTACCTGATATAAATGTGATCACATTGTCAAATAATTCTATCCCAGCTTCCTTGAAATGTGATTGTTTTAAATTTAACCTGATGTGTTTGCAAATTTACCAGCAGCATTAAAAGGAGAATTTTTAGCATTATTTTTGTATTATTTTAAACCTAAATCTAAACAACGTGTCACTTCCTTAATATTGAACATTTGTCTTCAACTTTTTGTTTAAATTCACATTCAGGGATATGTAGAGAGTTCCTCAGGGGCAGGGGCTCAAATGTAAAATAGGGGAAATGTAAAGAAAAATATATATACACACGTGGTCAGAATTGTTGGTACCCTTGGTAAATATGATCAAAGAAGGCTGTGAAAATGAATCTGTATTGTTAATCCTTTTGATCTTTTATTTTAAAAAATCACAAAAATCTAACCTTTCATTGAAGAATAAGAATTTAAAATTGGGGGAAATGTCATTATGTAATAAATGTTTTTTCTCTAATACACATTGGATTCAATTAACGGCACCCTTTTATTCATTACTTTTTGAAACCTCCATTTGCCAAAATAGTATAGGAGTTTTCTCCTATAATGCCTGATGAGGTTAGAGACACCTGAGAAGAGATCAGAGACCATTCCTTCATCCAGAATCACTCCAGACCCTTTAGATTCACAGCTTCTTCTCTTCAGTTCACTCATGTTCTACAGGGTTCAGGTCAGAGGACTGGAATGACCAGCAGAAGCTTGGTTTTGTGCTCAGTGACACATTTTTGTGTTGTTTTTGAGGTTTGTGTTTGGATTAATGGCCCATTATAAGATTTCTAACAGAGTCAGTCACTTATTGATTTTTTTATCTGTTGGTATTTGATAGAATCCATGAAGCCATGTGTCTAAACAAGATGTCCAGGACCTCCAGCAGAAATATAGGCCCACAACATCAAACATACAGCAGTATATTTCATTGAACACATGGGGTACTTTTTATCCCTGTGTTCACCAAACCCATCTTGAGTGTTTGCTGCTAAAAAGCTGATTTTTTTAGTTTCATCTGACCATAGAAGCCAGTCCCATTTGAAGTTCCAGTCGTGTCTGATAACTGAATATGCTCAGTTATATTGAAGACTATATTCTTCAATTCTCCAGCTGTGGTTCTCGGAGAGTCTTTAGCTACTCAAACTCTCCTTCTCACCGTGCATTAGGACGATATAGACACACGTCCTCTTCCAGGCAGTTTCATAACATTTTATGTTGATTGGAAACTCTTAATTATTGCCCTGATGGTGGAAATGGGAATTTACACTGCTCTAGCTCTTTTCTTAAAGCCACTTCACTAATTTGTGAAGCTCAATTATCTTTTGCTGCACATCAGAAATATATTCTTTGGTTTTTCTCATTGTGATGGATGATTAAGGGAATTTGGGCTTTGTTTTCCCTCCTATTTATATTTCTGTGAAACAGGAAGCCATGGCTGGGTAATTTCATGTTCATAATCACCATGGAGTGCTCAGAATTGTGAATATGAATGGGAATATATTTCAGATATATTTTACTCATAAGAATTTCTAGGGGTGCCAATAATTGTGTCCAACGTGTATTTGAGAAAAAAACATTTATTTCATAATGATATTTCCCCCCATTTTAAATTCTTATTATCAATGAAAGCTTACATTTTTGTGATTTAAAAAAAGAAAAAAAAAAAAAAGATCAAAAGGATTAACAATGCACATTTATCTTCACAGCCGCCTTTGATCATATTTACCAAGGGTACCAAAAATTCTGACCACGTGTGTGTGTGTATATATGTGACCGGTGCTGGCCCACCCAATCAGAAGCTTGGCCCACCCTGGCCCCACACATAATAGCCAATCACAAAATTGTTGTGATATTCAATTGAGGTTCATATATTTTTTCTTTTTTCTTTTCTTACCGCCCACACCACATACGTGCTAATACTGTATTTTACAGCTAATACAGGGAGCCGCTATCAATATGCGCGGAATTGAAATCCTTTTGAATGAGCGCTCGCGCCTTTTACTTTCACTTTCGATTTGGCGATCACGCGTACAGTGCTCTGTGTAAAGGGAGAACATCTTACAAGATCAGATATTTGTCAATGAGCTAAGAATCTGTTGATGCATGGTTTCGTCAGTCTGAGTGGTGTAGTGCAGGGTATATTCAGGTATATGGCTTATCAGTCAGCTTTGCGTAGCCTATACCTACTTATAAATACCCTCTGATGCGCATTCAGTGGTGTCTCGCATTAGCCAAAATAATGACAGTCCACCACATGATTTGCTAATCAAATCGTCTGTGAATAAATGCAAATATACCCTAAAAACACCCAGTAATGCGGTCAGGACGCTCCGGCTTCCCTTTAAACATGATTGATGATTGCGACCGCACTTGCTTCGTCCCGAGACAAGATGCTGACAGAGATGCTGCCTCTTCAACAACAACAACAACTTCGAATGAAGACAGCCAAAGTGAACACTCTTTAATAACAGAACCAGTGCTCGATTACGCATTAACTCCGTTACGCATTACCGGCACTTTTATATTTTAATCTTTATCGCTCAGAGTCAGAGCGTAAGTGTCAGGGTAATTAGAAATTATACTATAAAAATCAGACTACCCAGGAGGAGGGGGCACCGTGAATTAGGTAGCCGGGGACTACTTTCAGGCGCTGCGTAATATCACTGCGCCTGCTGCGGACATGTTACGGCAGCAAAGTTCCTTGATTATTACGCCGGAATGAGAGTAGTTCCTAATCATATCAGCCTAGAAAATCGCAACTTTTCATTTTCCGCCGATCTTAGTACACGATATAACTACAGAAGAGTCAAGTTTTAAATAGGAAAACGATCGAAACTCTTTGATCGTTTTTGAACGCGATGCTACTGGTCTAATAGGATTCAATGATCTATGCTAAGCTATGCTAAAAGTGCAATCGCCAGATCCGGAGATCAGCTGAATGGATTCAAAAAAGGTAAAACTCAACTTATTAACTCTGTGGGAGTTGGAGAATGAGCCTATTTCCAAAAAAAGTGGAGTGTTCCTTTAACAAAGCTGGAATGCTGCGCTTTGCAACAATAGACTTACAACTAGGGATGCACCGAAATGAAAATTCTTGGCCGAAACCGAAAACCGAAAAAGAGGAAACCAAGGCCGAAAACCGAAACACCGAAAGAAATGCCAATTATTAGTACCATTGCATTTATGGCCATGACTGTGTACTAACTTTACTAAAATCAAGGCATTGCAATTGCATAAATTAATATTAAAGTTTCAAAGAATAAATCAATTACAAATTCTGCAAATATTTATTTAGCACATTGCAACAATGCACAGTATAAAATAAAATTCAAACTAATATGTTTAACTTGACCCCACTCATGTGTACATTAAATAATAATGTACTGGCCTGCTGAAAGGTTGTAAAATTAAATGTTCTCTCATAAAAACAAAGTGCATTTAGGTCAAGTGCATTTTAAATTTTTCTCTGTAGGACTACTACAAGAAAGTGCATTCAGAACAAGTGCAACTGCTTAAAGATACAATAATAATTTCTCTGTAGGCCTTCAACATAATAGTGTATCAAAACAAAGACTGCCATAGCCCATATGTTAACTTTTGTGTATGTTTATGCCCTTTGCCTTGACACCATCACTGGAAAACCTCCTTGCCTTTTCAAAAACGTCCGCCACAGACGGAGTGGGCGTGCTCGGAGGCGTTTTCCTTTTCTGTGCCGCGTTCCTCATATTCAGCGTAGCGATCGGAATGTTTGGATTTCAGGTAGGGCTGCACGATAATTTGCGTGCGATATTCATGCGCATCTCGTCAGTAAAGCTGGTTCCGTGATTAGCGCTAAATCTCCATCACCTGTTTTCAAATGGAGCGGCATTTAATACACAGAGCCGTAGTTCACTGACAAACTATGCAATTCGCACTCAGAATCGCAGATGAATCGCCTGCGATATTGAACGTGATATTGCGTAGCTTGTCAGTGAACTACGGCTCTGTGTATTAAATGCCGCTCAATTTGAAAACATCCGTCCACACCGCAGACATGTTGCTTCAGACAAGCACGTGCAGGTCGCGGTTTCTGTTTGCTTCATCACAACATTTCGGGTGTATTGTTTCGGTGATAAAAGTCTTTCGGCCGAAAACCGAAAATGCACTTTTGGGCCATTTTCGGTGGCCGAATATTCGGTGCATCCCTGCTTACAACTTTTGGTGAGAAGCACAAGCAGCTGTCGTCCAGAAGTGCGCAGAGAAAAAGGTACTCCTCTCAGAAAACGTACAAATAAAGATCATTTTAGATGTTTAATTTCGATTTGGAGCATTGTGATCGCTAGAAGAGGGCTTAATGAACTCATTTTTTTGAAAACCTCAAAATTTGACATTTTTCACTTCTTTTGCCTGTAGCTCAAAATTAACCCGTGCGACTTCCGACTCATTTCGCCAGAACGGGTCACACACACACACACACACACATATATATAATAAATAATATATGAGTGAGTGTACGGCTTGTATAACACTGTAAATTTGCTGTCCCCTCAAAATAACTCAACATACAGCCATTAATGTCTAAACCGCTGGCCACAAAAGTGAGTGAAAATGTCCAAATTGGGCCCAATTAGCCATTTTCTCTCCCCGGTGTCATGTGACTCGTTAGTGTTACAAGGTCTCAGGTGTGTTAAATTTGGTGTTATCGCTCTCACTCTCTCATACTGGTCACTGGAAGTTCAACATGGCACCTCGTGGCAAAAAACTCTCTGAGGATCTGAAAAAAAAAGAATTGTTGCTTTACATAAAGATGGCGTAGGCTATAAGAAGATTGCCAAGACCCTGAAACTGAGCTGCAGCAGTTTAACAGGCCAGGTTCCACTCAGAACAGGCCTCGCCGTGGTCGCCCAAAGAAGTTGAGTGCATGTGCTCAGCGTCACATCCAGAGGTTGTGTTTGGGAAATAGACATATGAGTGCTGCCAGCATTGCTGCAGAGGTTGAAGGAGTGGGGGGTCAGCCTGTCAGTGCTCAGACCATACGCTGCACACTGCATCAAATTGGTCTGCATGGCTGTCGTCCCAGAAGGAAGCCTCTTCTACAGATGATGCACAAGAAAGCCCGCAAACAGTTTGCTGAAGACAAGCAGACTAAGGACATGGATTACTGGAACCATGTCCTGTGGTCTGATGAGACCAAGATAAACTTATTTGGTTCAGATGGTGTTAAGCGTGTGTGGCGGCAACCAGGTGAGGAGTACAAACACAAGTATGTCTTGCCTACAGTCAAGCATGGTGGTGGGATTGTCATGTTCTGGGGCTGCATGAGTGCTGCCGGCACTGGGGAGCGACAGTTCATTGAGGGAACCATGAATGCCAACATGTACTGTGACTTACTGAAGCAGAGACTGGGCCGCAGGGCAGTATTCCAACTTGATAACAGCCCCAAACACACCTCCAAGACGACCACTGCCTTGCTAAAGAAGCTGAGGGTAAAGGTGATGGACTAGCCAAGCATGTCTCCAGACCTAAACCCTATTGAGCATCTGTGGGGCATCCTCAAACGGAAGGTGGAGGAGAGCAAGGTCTCTAACATCCACCAGCTGTGTGATGTTGTCATGGAGGAGTGGAAGAGGACTCCAGTGGCAACCTGTGAAACTCTGGTGAACTCCAGGCCCAAAAGGGTTAAGGCAGTGCTGGAAAATAATGGTGGCTATACAAAATATTGACACTTTGGACATTTTCACTCAGGGGTGTACTCACTTTTGTGGCCAGCGGTTTAGACATTAATGGCTGTGTGTTGAGTTATTTTGAGGGGACAGCACATTTACACTGTTATACAAGCTGTACACTCACTAATTTACATTGTAGCAAAGTGTCATTTCTTCAGTGTTGTCACATGAAAAGATATAATAAAATATTTACAAAAATGTGAGGGGTGTACTCACTTCTGTGAGATACTGTATATAGGTCAAAAGTTTGGATACGTTACCATTTTATATTTTTGCAAGAAGTCACTCATGGTAATCAAGCCTGCATTTATTTGATCAAAATTTAAATATACTTTAAAATACATTTTATGTAGTGCTGATTTATTATCAGTGCTGGAAATCTGTGATACTTTTTTTTAGGATTCTTTGATGAATAAAAAGTTAAAAAATAAGAACTGCATTTATTTAAAACAATATACATTTTGTAACAATACACACTATACCATTCAAAAGCTTGAGGTCAGTATTTATATTATTTTTATTTATTTTTTCTGAAATAAATTTTTATTCAGCAAGGATTTGTTAAAAAAAGTGATAGAAAAAGTGATGGTAAAGATTTATATTGTTTATCTCTATTTTGAATAAATGCTGTTCTTTTTAAATTTTTATTTATCAATGAACCCCCAAAAATGTATCAAAGGTTCCAAAAAAACAAAAACAAATAAGCAGTACAACGGTTTCCAACACTGATAATAAATCAGCATATTAGAATGATTTCTGAAGCATCATGCACTGAAGACTGGAGTAATGACGCTGAAAATTCAGCTTTGCATCACAGAAATAAATGATATTTTAAAGTATATTAAAATAGAAAAACATTTTAAATTGTAATAATATTTCACAATATTATTTTTTTTTCTGTATTTTGATCAAAATAAATACAGAATTGATGTGCATAGAAGACACTTTCATAATCAAAAATGGTAATATAATAAAGTCCTTTCTCGTCACCATTTCTCCAGCCTACACTTCACATAATAGGCCTGTAGGTGGCACTTGGGCTTCATTAACTATGATAATTTCATTAAAATAGTAAACGGTGTAGGCCTATCAATACATAAATATAAGTTAATTGAATACTGCTTACCATTATTGTGACTTTTGGTGCAAAACTGCGGTTTTGTGCAGTGCTTTTGTAATCATTTAGCATCCATTTTCTCAGCGATGCAATTTGATTTATAAAAAGAGACAAACCGCAGATCCAGATTGCTCCACAAATATAAGCTTTTCTGTCCCATGTCATTTTCAACTGATTTATGAATAAGAACAGAAAATGACTGCTCCACTTAACATTATTGTCCAATTGTTTGGTTTATTTTTAAGTTTCCGAACAGACTGTGGAATATCAGTCGATCAAGGAAAACGCACCCAACCCATAGCGACACCTCAGATTGACAGATATGTAAAAAATAAACAGGAATTTTCCAACTTTTGAGCAATTAGCCTAGTTACTGTTTTGTACACATTGTCATGTTAATTTATAATTCAAATGCATTTTGTTTTATTCACCACAATATCATTGCTAATTGTCTGAGAGGGGCACTTTTGAATAATTTTGAAATTATTAGGCTAAACAAATGTTTGTGCATTGTCAAGTAATTCAGCCACCACATACTGTGTTTTAGATTTAACACGTTTTTGTAAATAATGAACAGCCCCATCTAGTATAGAAAGGAAGATATCAGAGAGAAGAAGCAGCATGACTCCTCCTCCGATGTGTAAGTGTAACACACATACATTTTGCAGTTGTTTTGTCACTGAATAATAATAAATGCATGGCTGTACAGAATGTAAAACATTTCACAGAATTTTACTACAAATTTCACTAAACCTTGATTGTACACATGATTGTATTACTAGATATTTACAACAACAACAACAAATTCATTACAGCTTGATCTGTCATAAAACACTGATATTTATTTATTTATTTTCAGTATCTGAATTAAGGATTTGGTTGTTGGGAGAAGACTGGGCTGATAAGAGTTCAGTGGGAAACTTGCTCTTGGGAAGAAATGAATTTGAAACAGAAGCTTCTCTCCCACTCCATCAGCGTGCTAAACCAGGCAGAGGACAGATTGAGGATCAAAGCGTCTCTGTGGTCATCACACCAAATCTGTTTAACAGAGATGTTCCTGCAGATGAAGTTACTCGGGCCCTAACAGATTGTGAGGCCATGTCTGCTCCAGGTCCACATGTACTTCTACTAATTCTACAACCAGATACTTCCAAAGAGAAGATCAAGTATATGAGTAACGCCATGAACTCCTGGTCAGAGCACACAATGAATTATACTTTGGTACTGGTGATGGAGGGAGAGACAAAAATCAGTATTGCGAAAGAGAAAAAACTGAAAGATTTTTTTAAAGAAAAATTCCACAAAATATTGACAGATGACACTGACCTATTTGAAAAAATCAAGAACTTGGTGAAGGAGAATGAATGGAATTATCTCAGCTTGGAAATATATGAATCACCACCAGAGATGCCATCAAAGAAAAAAGTGGAGAAATTTGCCAGATTTTGTAAGTTACTTAAATAAGACAGTTCTGTACATTTGCACCACATTAATTTCAAATTACTGTCACTTGTTTTTCATTTAGACTCATATCCAATATTAATGTTTTTAACTAATTAAGGAATGTGTATACAATGCTATTTTAATGATATTGTATGTTATCTCCAAGCATCGGACGTTAAACACAAAATTCAATCATTTGTGCAAACATCATCTCAGAGTACAAGAAACAAAGAAAGTAAGTGATTATTATTTTCATGGTATCAAATCTTCAGTCATGACCCTCATGCAATAGAACTTATAACTTATATATAGAACCATAATAACCAGAATTTCTTTCATTTCTTTACAAGCCTCATTCCTTCCCGGAGAAGCAGACATAATGACTTGCTTTACGAATGTAAATAATATCATTATGGTAGATAAGAGATGTCTTTTAAAAAAAATTAAATAAATATAAAAATAAAATAAAATCTTTTAAATAAAAGTCCACAAGTCATAAGTTTTATGATGATTTTATAATAAAGGATGTAAGTGCTTTTTTTGGAGATATGGATGTTTTTCACTGAACAATGTAAACTCCTGAAAGACCTAAAACTGTCTTTCTTTGAAATTAAAATGTTAATATTTGTGATAACACAGCTGACCCTGATCTTGTTTGTTTCAGTGCCCGTTCTCAATCTGGTGATGTTTGGAAGTAACAGTTCTGGGAAGACTTTAGCAGTGAACACAATACTAGGAGAGTCTGCAGAAGTGTCTGAATTTGAATCCCATCATACATGTGTCAAGAGAGATGGTGTGATATGTGGACACAAGGTCATCCTGGTTGAAATGCCGAAGCTAAACAAAACATCTCTGTCTCGGAAGGATGTGCTGCATGAGGCATACCGTGCTCTGTCTTTATGTTCATTTAACATAAACGCATTTCTCCTGGTCCTTACTGTTGATCCTCTCACTGACGATGATAAAGGAGAACTTAAATTAATGAGTGACATATTTGACACAGCTGATGGAAAGTTCTGGAATTGTCTGATGATCCTCTTCATATATCAAGGGAACAGACAGGACAAGATTGTCGATGAATTCATACATGTAAACAAAGACATTCAGACATTATTGAAGAAATGTGGGAACAAATATTACATTCTCAGTGTTAAACAAAGACCTGATAGTACACAGCTCTTAGAATTGCTGCAGATGAGCTATACAGTTACTTGCTACTCATTTCCCATATGTCTGCAAGCTCAGATGGACAACAGAATTCAACTAGAGGCCAGAATTAAAGAAATGGAGAAAGAAATCACAATGTTAAAAAAGATTAATCAGAAAGGTAAGACGTCATTTAGTCTGAATCTTAGTATCTAAAGGATTGTTTTACTCAAATATTAATTATATTTTTACATTTAGATAACCATTAGTATGATGTTATTATCATGACTTTTACACAGAAAAATGATAATTTTATGTTAATTATTTAATGTTATTTTTTGACAGCAAGGGGATGTTTAATATGTGCATATGTTTATATTTCTCTTCTCTGTACCATAGCTGAGACTGGGAGATTAAGCACAAACTGTGTGAGGATTGTGCTTATTGGAAAAACTGGAAATGGGAAAAGTGCCACAGGAAACACTATACTCAACAGAAAGGCATTTAAATCTCAAGCCAGTTTTAAATCAGTGACATCCTCTTGTCACAAGGAAGTGGGGTTTGTTAATGGACATGCAGTCACTGTTGTTGATACACCAGGTCTGTTTGACACACAAGTCCCTACAGATGATGTAAAGCAAGAGATACTGAAGTGCATCGGTCTCCTCTCTCCAGGACCTCATGTGTTCTTGCTGGCGCTTAGAATCGGAAGATTCACTGCTGAAGAAAAAGAAACTCTGAACCTGATCAAGGAAACTTTTGGGAAGAACGCTGGAATGTTTAGCATCATAATATTCACTCATGGTGATCAGCTGCAAGATCAGACGATTGAGAGCTGTCTGGAAGACACAGATTCACAAATGAAGAAGCTGATTAGAGATTGTGGAGGAAGATATCATGTGATTGACAATACAAAACCAGACAATTCCAAACAAATCACTGACTTACTGGAAAAAATCAATAGTATGGTTGAAAAGAATGGAGGAGGGTGTTACACCAATGAGATGTTTGAAGAAGCAGAAGCTGCCATAAAACTAGAAATGGAAAGAATATTAGAGAAAAAGAAAGAAGAGATGGAAAGAGAGAACAAACGTTTATGTGACAAACACGAGATGGAGATGGCAGAGATGAAGAAAAGAATAGCAGAACAAAGAGAGTTAATGGAAAGAGAGAGGAAGGCAAAGGAGGAAGAACTCCGAATCAAGGAAGAGTTCTTGAGAAATGAACTTAAGAGAAGAGATGAACAAGAAGAGAAGGAGAAGAAAGAACGACAAGAAGCTGAAGACCTAAGAAGAATAGAAGAGGAGGATAAACAGGAACTATGGAAAAGGAAACTACAAGCAATAGAAGAGAAACGAACAAGATTAGAAGAAGAACAACAGAAGAGAGACCAGGAATACAGAGAGAAGTATGAGAGAGAGAGGAGAGAAATGGAGGAACTTCATAAAAAGAGACTGAGGAGAGAACACGAGGAAGAATACCAGAAAAGACTTAAAGAGGAGAGGAGTGAATGGGTGCTGAAAGAAAAGAAAATGATTGAAGAATTTGAACAAGAAAAAAGAAAAAGAGAAGAAAAGGAAAATGAGAGGATTCAGGAGGAGCTTAAAGAAAGAGAGAGAATAGAGCGAGAGTATGAGAACAGTAAAATAGGGATGAGAAAACAGAGAGAAGAATGGGAAAAATCATGGAAGGAGGAATGGGATAAAAGAGTGAGAGATGAGAAGAAGAGACGGGAAGACGAGAGAGAGAAACTGAGAAGGCTTGAAGAAGCATTTGAACGAGAGCGTAAAGAGGAGGAGGAGAAGAGGAAGAGAGAAGATAAAGCCAGACGAGAACAGGAGGAGAAAGAACGAAAAGAAATGGAGGAAGAATATGAAAGGAAATTAAAAGAAATGAAGAGAAAGTATGAAGATGAGGCCAGAAAACAAGCAGAGGAATTCAATGAATTCAGAGAGAAATATACTAAAGACTTTCATACTCTCATGTTAAAGCATGATTTAGAGATGCAGCAGCTAAAGCTAAAGCATGAAAGAGAGGTCTTTGAGAGTCAAAAAGAGTACAGCGTATTGAGTGAACTCTCAAAGCACAAAGAGAAAAATCTGAGTGAAAAAATGAAAGCAATGGAAGATGAGCATCAAAGAGAGGTTGATGCGCTGAAGAAGAAGTATGAGTCCAAATGTGTTTTACTGTAATACTGATATACTGCCCTGACATGAGTAATGCTCGAACTTTAGGTTGCAGTGAGTATCTTGTGTGTCCAACGGCTTCTTTAAAGGAGCCATGAACTGATCAAATTACCCTTGCTCTTTTGACATATACAAGGTCATTGTACAATAAAAACATCCTGTAAGTTTCAGAGCTCAAAACTTCCTTGTTAGTCTAAAAACAGTTCATATTGAAGCCAATTTGCGGTAATAGTGTGGATAAACACCGCATCCTCAGAAGAAGAGCGGCATCGCTGTGTTTAGTCCCGCCCACCGATTCACGCATGAAGTGTTTTCAAGAGAAGCGAATGCGCAGGTCTACGCAGAAACTGAACGATAAAGATGTTTCTGAAGAAAAAACTGGCTGTGCAGTGCTAAGCTGTGGAAAAACAGTGCTTGCTTGGCCTTCCTTTTGATCCCAACGTCAGGAAAGAGTAAATGGAGATTCAGACTGCGTCAGTAAGCAGCTTGGTCCTTTGTTCACTTCATTTTCATTTCATTCGTTTACAAACAAGGCACAATTCAACGTGGGATTTTCAGACAGATTGAAACTAAAACACGATGCTGTGCTGACTATCCGACAGTAATGTCGCAAGACTCGCAACACACACAAGTGTGAGTAACTCTTTTCATTACGTGATCACTATTGCTTTGTCTCTTCTTACAGATCATATGATATGTATTATTCATGCAGTTTTGAGAAATGTACACTGTCACACACACACAGCTAGCCAATCATAGCAGTGGGCGTTTGCTTCTGAGTCTACAACCTGCCACACCTGTTCAAACAGTGTTCAGATGAGGGAGGTTAATAACAGGATGGAAAATAGCTTATTACTTCTAAATTATGATGTTTTTTGATGTAAAAATCTTGATAACATTATAAGAGGACCTCAGAGAACAGCTGAAAAAAAGAAGAAACCTTTAAAGGGTTAGTTCACCCAATAATGAAATTTAGCCCACGTTTTACTCACCCACAAGAATCCTAGCGACTGTATATGACTTTCTTATTTCAGACTCATCCAAGTTATATAAAAAATTATCCTGGCTCTTCCAAGCTGTAGAATTTGTTGTCTCATTTTAAATTAACACTAAAAATTGAAATGAAAAATGTACTTAAGCCAGAAATGTACTTTTATGCTACTGTATGCTTTTGGCTTAATGGTTATATTTGCATATATCATGATGCACTTTGTCATTGTTAGTAATTATGCCACTTTAAATACAACTCTTTTTTTAATTGTTTGTGTTTTTAAAATAAACAATTACATTCTTAAAATACTGTGTGTTTGTGTGTGTGATTGGGTTGGATTGGGTTCCCTTTCAGGAACTCGAGCTGCGTCGAAACGCTTTGGAAACGTCCTGGCGAGACCACGTTCTGAAGCTCGTGTGAAATCTGTCCAATAGAGAAGCGAGACATCACAAGCGGGGTGACGTAAGCGAACAGGAAGCATTAAGGTGCATCTGGCAAACACACATGTTAGCTTCTGCTCTTCAGCGAGTGTATCTATAGTGTGTGTGTGTGTGTGTGTGTGTGTGTGTGTGTGTGTGTGTCTGCATAAGCAAGTCAGGAGAATATATGAACTGCTTGGAGATGCAGGCCATGTTTCGAGCTCTGAAACACTTCCTTCCACACCTAAAGGACATCATGTGCTTGTCCGCACAGACAAGACATCGGTAGTCTTCGACATCAACTGACTGCGCTCGTGCCACCTTTACAGGCTGGCGCACCAGATCCTCCTGTGGGCTCAGGGAAAGCTCCTCTCACTCAGAGCAGTCTACATCCCTCAATCAGGGAGCAGGCATCCTGTCGAGACGGGGGCTGAGGCCCGGGGAATGGAGGCTCCACCCAGAGGTGGTGGAGCTCCTCTGGAGGGAGTTTGGCCAGGTGGAAGTGGATCTATTTGCGTTGCAGAAAACGACACACTGTCCGCTCTGGTTCTCCCTCACGCATCTTGAGCTGGACGCCATGGTGCAGACTTGGCCGAGGCTTTGTCTGTACGCATATGCCCCAATTGCTCTGCTCCGATCAGGGGAGAATATGCCGGGACAGGGTCTATCTTCTGCTAGTAGCCCCGTTCTGGCTGGGCCGAGTATGGTTCTTGAATCTTGTGTCCTTCCTCGACGGCTCTCCGCTGGAGATTCCGATCAGGAAGGATCTCCTCTCTCAGGCAAGGGGCACCATCTTTCACCCCCGCCTGGAGTTATGGACGTTGTGGGTAGTGGTCGACCGATATATCGCCAAGGCCGATATATCGGCCGATATCTGGCATTTTTCAAATATCTGCATTGGCCGATGCGTTTGAGGCGGGACTTTTATTTTGACGGCACTGAGAGCGTCAGCGCCTGAGCACACAGCTCTCACATTCTCCCTCTAGTTCAGTCATCGTTCTGTCTCATATGGATAGAAGTCTAATAATTAGATAGAACTGTTAAACAAAGGAATTGAAATGTATATAAAAAAGTATTATAATGATTGCTTTTATATTATTAGTAATAGAAAGGCAAATATTTCCTGTTTCCCTTCAGCATTCAGCAAATGTGCTTTTATATCATTTAAACAAATCTTTGAATGACTAATGAACATTTAATTTCACAAACCTTGCAAACTCAGTCAAATCCAGTTGTGAGATCTTGTGAAGTGTGCATTTGTGTCCTGTATGATCGTGTTCTCTGCGTGATGGTCTGTCCATGCGAATTGAATGCGGACAGGAGGAGAGCAGACACGCGACCGACAAACTCCTAATTTAAAATTGTGCAGCGCTTTATGCATTTGCCTACTGTCAGATTCATGTAATTTTCACGGTGTGCTGTATGTAAAATAAGTGTTACCTTGGCTTTATTTGAAAAAATATGATTCCCAATGCACACCAACATCCCAGAATACGGAGTTCCCTGTTGGTTACAGTGTTTATTTCCTTTTAAATTATATTTTTATTAAATATTTATTTTTGAAAAATGCTTTGTCAACTAAAGTATAATTATGTTTATTTTACATTTATTTTTTAAATCCATTTTCAAATTTCTTATATTAATTAAAATAAATAAAATTATATCTGTTTTATATATCGGCCATCAGCCACCCTGCTTTCCAAGATATCGGCATCGGCTGTCAGAAAACTAATATCGGTCGACCACTAGTCAAAATCAGCTCTGTTTTCAACAAGCCGTTTCTTTAGTCCATGTTGCTTTAAATGCTAATGAGCTCTGCTGACCCCACCCCTCTCTTCCTTGGGGTGACCAGCAGACTGTAAACTCCAGCTGCAAAACTGACTATCACATTATTAGGAAAGGCGATTTGCAAAGATTCATAAAAACCCTTATACTCATTTCTTCTGTAGCTGAGGCTGGATCACGAATGATTTGCGCGAACATAGACACATTTCGGCAGATTGGGGATCAGCACATTCACTTCAAAGCAAAAGTAACGTTAATCCTCTGCGTCTTCAGCGGCTCAGATGTCAGGAGTTAATGTTGACTGCTTTATTCATTATTACATGCAACAACTAAACGCCTCAATCGCTTAATCTGAGACATCTTGTCTTCCTCTGCACTGGAGTTGACACAATGGCGGACAGCTCTCGGCTCACTCAGGGCGGGTCTAAGGTAAGACAGTCTTGTCAATCAACTATCGTGGGAGGGGCCTGCGCAGAACTACGTCATTCTGACAGGACTCTCAGAACAGCCTGATTTGAGAAAGGGGATTTTAAAATAGGGATTTTAAAAAAAAAATCACTGGGTGGATTTTTATCATTATAAGATGTGTGTTGGAAGTGTGTATACACATCCATTTATGTTCAAACAACTTTTAAAGTGAATTTTGCATCCAATGATCCCTTTAATGCTATTGGACCATAAAGGGACATCAACACCAAACTTTGTTGCAATTTCTTTCTAGGAATTGAAGGCTTTCTCTGATCATTTAAATGTGCCATAGAATGCATTGATACAATATTTTAAATTGTTCTCTGATATTTCGTTTTCGTTTTAAGTATATCAGGGCCTTTAGGAACAACATTTATGATACAGTTGTTGTCAGATTTCACTGGTGATTTCAAATATGAAATTTAATCGTAAGCTTGGTGATCAGTTTTGGAGAATTTGATGTTTCCCCATTCAAACAGATAGGAGCTGCTCTTGCATGCCAGAGTCGCGTTTCAAAGATGAAATGAATTGTCTTAAAGGTACTTTGGCATTTCAACCTTAGATTTTAAAATGATTTATTTATAATTGTTTATTAAATATTTAATTGTATTATTTAATTACGATTCATTTAATTAATAGCTTTTCATTAACTCAGAAAACCCCTGGTTTGATAAACCCTGACTTAAGATGTGTTTATTCAATGTTTGTTGCACATAAAATACTGGCAGTACAAAATAGATGTGGAATAAATGTTTATAATCTATTAGCGGGGAAACAACAATGATAGTGTACAGAGGTACACAAAAGGAAAAATTGTTGTTACCTGCTTAAAAACATACCAAAACCTTTTTATGAAAACTCTTTCAAAATGGAGACCTTTATTATTACAAAACAGTTTATTGTAGACATTATATATGGCGTTTCATCAGTCAAATCTGTCACTTCAACCAAACGTAAGCTTCATTCTACAATGATAGCACAGTCTGTTTCAGGGAGTTAACAAGACATTTTACAATCAAAGCTGCTCTCCTTCTCAATCTCTGGTCAGAACTGAAACCTCTTCCAGATGCTGACGCACAACACTGTCCAGGACTTTGCTGAGACCTTTACATGCCGTCATGGCTGCCTCTATTAAAGCGTCCAAGTGGTCCTGGTGGAGCCGGGCGTCCATCTGCAGCAGGGCGATGTTTCCGCTGCGGGGCAGCAGGGCCAGCGCCAGAGACGTTCCTCCTCCGCTCTCCTCTGCGTGACACAGATCGGCCAGCGGTGTGTCCTCCACGAATCCGGCAGTGCAGGCGCACACATAGTCACGCATGGGAATGCCAGCGTCCACCAGAGCCAGAGTCGCAGCATTCACACAAGCACTATAGTTCCCACCATCTGCCTGCAGAATCTACAGCACAGGATGAGAGACAGGGATTGTGGATATTATAGCCAATAAAATGTGATATGATCTGTATTTTAAGTGACTCTGGAAAGAGAGCAGCTGCTAAAAACTACTGTAAGAAATTTCTTTGTAATCTTTTACAAATTCTGTTTGATTAGTCAATTGCATTCACATTTTAAACAAACAAACAAAAATAGACTCTAGGATATAGGCCTACATAAACCAATTTGGTTAATGGGAGGTGAATTAAGGTAATATAAATCAATAAAGACTCTGAAAATAGGCTCTGGATACATTTGTAGAAACCACAGTGGGCCAGTTCTTGAAGGAAAAAACTTTTCTGTATTAAGACTTGTCTCCTTATGAACATTTTTGTCTTTTAATTTTGTTTTTTTTTGACTCAGGACATTAAATGTCAAAAAAAAAAAATGCACAAAAAATGATAATGCATCTAAATTAATGTTGTTGCTAATCACTGACATATCCAAGACTATAACAACTCGCAAAAATGCTTGGCATTGAGCATATGGGAAAAAAATAAATAGTGTTTTTCATAAAAAACAACAACAGTGGCATCATGTAAACAAACTGACATTTAAAGGGTTAAAATCCTGAAAATGAATTAATTTTTGGTAGTTACAGGAAAAAACACATATCAGTGACAGCAGAAAAAAATCTTAATATATGTGACCCTGGACCACAAAACCAGTCTCAAGTCGCTGGGGTATATTTGTAGCAGTAGCCAAAAACACATTGTATGGGTCAAAAATATAAATTTTTCTTTTATACCAAAAATCATTAGGATATTAAGTAGAGATTATGTTCCATGAAGACATTTTGTAAATTTATTAATGTAAATGTAGCAAAACTTAATTTTTGATTAGTAATATGCATTGCTAAGAACTTCATTTTGACCATTTTAAAGGTGATTTTCTCAGTATTTAGATTTTTTTGCACCCTCAGATTCCAGATTTTCAAATAGTTGTATCTCAGCCAAATATTGTCCGATCCTAACAAACCATACATCAATGGAAAGATTATTTATTCAGATGATGTAGAAATCTCAATTTCGAAAAATTGACACTTAAGGGTCACATATAATACTTTTATAACTTGTTACTACAGGTTAACACACACAATTAGCACTTCTAGATTACATTTAGTGCTCTTACCTTAACGTAGATGTCAATTTGTGATCGTGGGTAGAGGTCAGTGAGCACCGCAGCTTCAAAGGTCTGTTTGAGGTGAAGGCTCATCTCGCTGGACTTGCGGTCTCCGTGTGGACGTCTCTTCCTCTCCGCCGTGCTGAACGTGGCCATACTGTACTGACAGTTAATGACCGCACGGTCGTGCAGAGATTTACTGCGAGAGCCTCGTGTCTACAGGGAGCCAGAGAAATCAAATGTGAGGACAATATGGATAAATGACACAAACAACAGGTTTCTTAGTGGTGTCTGGAGCAGAATTTGTTTTTGAGTACCTGCTGAGACATTGTCATGGATAATACTGAAAACAAGACTTAAATCCTAGCCGTTTGGTAAAAGGGAATTATAAAAACGTCTAAATAGTAAACCTAATAACTGTGATGGTGTGTGTTCGAAAACTTTGAATCACGTTGCAGTAGTTTGCATGTTGACAAAACCCACAAATCTTCAAAAGGTTCTCCCGTCATAACTAATAACCAGTCCTCCTGATCGATCAATATGCAAGGTGACCAGATTTCTGAAATGGAAACTGGGGATATTTACTACTAGTTTTGTGCTCAAAAGAAATCTCACTTATTTTTTATGAATTAAAAAGCAGTGATAAGAGATTTTTCTTTTTTGAATTGTGTATTTTCAATAATTCATCACTAATTCAGTGTTATTATAGTGTTAAATCACATAATGACAAATAGTGAATTGCAACCATTGAAAATACCAGATTCGAACAGTATTATAACAAGATTATGAGTTTACAAAACACATTACAAGCTAAAGAAATATAAGCACAAATGATAAATAAAACTGCATTTAAAAACGAGTCAATATTTTCTAACTGCATTCAATATTTTCATTATCACAAACTTTTAATAGTATTTTACACAACAATTAAAACTTTTCAAGTGCTTTTGAAAATGAATCTTTACCCATTTTGCATTTTAGGCTCATTTTGAGCACAGCATTGTATCTTACCTGCTTTCAGCAGATGTAATTGTTTAGTTTTAGGGTTTTTTCCCGAATGCATCACTCGGATGGTAACGTTAAGATATTAATTACTGCGTTACGACAGAGAAGCTTTCGAGAAAGTTTACAATTGTGTTCAAAACAAAGTTTTTCAGGCCCATATAAAACAAACTACCCGCATAGCTTAAATTATATATATATATATATATATATATATATAGTTATATATGATTACTGGTCTATCAGACAGACATGACATAAGGCCTGACCTCATGCGGTCCATACACCACGGCCAGCGCTTTAGTGTTGCCCTGCTCCAGATACGCGGATCCGTCCGCCTGCGCGAACACACTCATGCGGGCCTGCACCTTGCGCAGCTCGGACGCTTTCCGTCCATCGAGTCGGTATCCCTGATCCGACAGCAGCTCGAGCCCCGCCATTGAGCACTGCTCATTCAGTAAAACACACGCGTTGGCTTCTTCACTGATCTTCTTCTGCTGTTGATTTCAGTCTCTGAATGTAAATGCCTCCACCTGCTGGACTGTGGTAGGTTAGTATTGAAGTCGGGATATTTCTTGGCGGTCGGTGAGCTGGAGCTGGAGAGTGAAACAGATGCATGTATAATAGGCCTACTAGGCTACAAAAAATAAATAAATAAAAATAGGACATTCAAATAAAACACTTCTCGTTTCTAACTTGCTTTTTAAGCCCATGCATCTCCTATGGCTGTTTTTTAGTCTGCAATATTTTTTATTACAACAAGCCATGCAATGCATATCAAGTTTTAGTAGCCTATTAAAAAACAAATTGTGTATTTTGAATATACAGGCCCCAAATTAGAAGCCCAATAACAACGATTACACCTGTGATTTGTTAGGAAACCAGTAACAATTGAAACCAAATTGTGTACACCTAGTTTTCCGATATGTGATTCTAGAGCACAAAAGCAGTCTTAAGTCGCTGGGGTATATTTGTAGCAATAGCCAAAAATACATTGTATGGGTCAAAATTATTGATTTTTCTTTTATGCCAAAAATCATTAGGATATTAAGTAAAGATCATGTTCCATGGAAATATTTTGTAAATTTCTTACCGTAAATGTATCAAAACTTAATTTTTGATTAGTAATATGCATTGCTAAGAACTTCATTTGGACAACTTTAAAGGTGATTTTCTCAATATTTAGATTTTTTTGCACCCTCAGATTCCAGATTTTCAAATAGTTGTATCCCAGCCAAATATTGTCCGATCCTAACAAACATTTATACAGATGATGTATAAATCTCAATTTTGAAAAATTTACGCTTATGACTGGTTTTGTTGTCCAGGGTCACAAATATTAATATGATTATAAAATGACCTTTTGAATATCTCTGCTTTACTGCATCATTGAAAAGAATTGCTAGAGGAACTGGAAAATGCAGAAGTCCAGAATTGCTGATGTGCTTTATGTTGTGAAATAAAACATAAACGATATCTTGATATCTTGTAGCCTATTTCAGGCATTAAAAACAACAATAACAACAACACTGACTTCAGGACGATGGAGCTAGAAGTGGACTCTGTTGAGTTTCTACAGGACCTGTATTTTTAATATAAGAAAATCTTATCTGTTTGTGGGTGAAAAGCAGTGGCGAAGCTATGGGTGGGCTGTGGCCCACCTACTTTTAGCTGTGGCCCACCCAATGAGAAGTTGGTAATTTTCCAAATGAATATAATTTATTAAAAGATAATAACAATAAATACTTATTTCACTATAGTTTTATATATTTATTTAAAAAATATATTTAACGCTGGTTTTCATGGTCAAATACCAGTTTCTTAATTTTCCCCCTTCCTATAGGTGCAAATCCCAAATCACACGGAAATTGATGATTCGTCAGTTTCTGTTAGTCCCACCCACAATTTTGTTGACGTGAGGACGTACGCGTTTGATAATAGTGTTGAATTTGAAAGGTGAATTTGAACATAGTGGTACAAACATCAGTCAGACTTTAAAAAAGTATGAAAGATAAAAACTTTAAAAGATAACCCAAATGAAACTTAAGTTAAACTTACGAGATCTGCAGCCCCGTTGTCTCAGACCTAGGCAATGCTTTACAATAAACCTCATTCAGTAAATGTTAGTTAATGCATTGAATAACATTAAAAGTGATCAATACATTTGTTACAATATTAATTATGTTTGTTAATGTAATGTAGTTAATAAAAATACAACTGTTCTGTGGTAGCTCAGGTATGAATGCTAGATAATACTTTTAATTTTAATAATGTGGGCCATTAGGAAATCTTGAAATTAAAATTAATGTTAATCAATGCTTTACATGTATTGTGTATTTATCTGTTTTGCTGTATTTTCTGTTGGCAATTTTATATGCAGTTTTTATACGCTACACTTGGCCCACCCACTTAAACATTTCTGGCCTCGCCCCTGGTGAAAAGCACTCCTGTAAAGTGATACAAATCTGAATCATTTGACACTTACATGATATTACACAGGGGTGTAGGCCTACTCTCTTCTTTTGTACACTGGTATATCCATATTAGTTTAATTATATGGATAAAACATAAAAACAGACAAAATAAACCAAAAACAAGAAGAAAAACCTCCCTGTAGAGGAAAACACAGGAAGACCATATGGCACATAGAAACAAACATGTGCTCACACCAAACATGCCTATACAAGAACACATGGCCAACGAAAACAACCACAAGCCATGAGCTCAACAAAAACAACACACAATACTACAGACTACCAGAGCCATGTGCTCACAACAAAACATATGTGTGACCCTGGTCCACAAAACCAGTCATAAGGGGCGATTTTTCGAAATTGAGATTTATACATCAACTGAAAGCTGAATAAATAAGCTTTCCATTGATGTATGGTATTATAGGACAATACTTGGCTGAGACTATTTGAAAATCTGGAATCTGAGGGTGCAAAAAAAAAAAATCTAAATATTAAGAAAATCGCCCTTAAAGTTAAGTCCAAATTAAGTTCAATGCATATTGCTAATCAAACATTAAGATTTGATATACTTATGGTAAGAAATTTACAAAATATCTTCATGGAACATGACCTTTAATTAATATTCTAATGATTTTTGGCATAAAATAAAAATTGATCATTTTGATCCATGCGATGTATTTGGCTATTGCTACAAATATAACTGGCACCAGTTCTAAATTAAGCATTCTATCTGAAATTTCAGATAATTCTATTAATCCTCTTCGTCCCATGAGAGACATAAGGCCGCTCTATCAGATACGCTCGTGGACAATTTGCTTTCATGATCTCTTGATCTCTATGATGTTGGAGTTGCTGAGATTTAATTACGAGGAACGTCTTGCCTTCATGTTGAAAGAGGCCAGCGATTATTTGTGTCCTACCACAAATGAAAACTCAGAGGAGACAGAAGACGCTGTAGGATCCATGAGCAAATCGGTTTAATGTGGTCTGTAAACCAGTGAGGATCAAAACCAAAACAAACTGCTCACACAACAGTCCAAACCACGAGGCAAGCGAGAATCAGAAATCCAAATAAACAGACAATATCCAGTAACAACATGAAACTCTCAGAACTGCAGTCCAGAGAAAGACAAGAGTGAGTGAACCAGAGTCTGTTTATCTTGCCTGTATAGTGAATCCTTTAAAAGCAGGAAATCATAACCCTTCAGAGAGCTGCTCATGTGGGAATAATGCATTTCATTTTTCTCTACGAATCGGCCAAAATTCTGTGATTTTCCTTCTGTGATTCTGTTTTATCAACAATTTGTCGTGTCTGTTTAATAATGCAAACTGGACTCAAGTTTGGACGTTGCCTTAAAATTCCCTCCTTAGGTTAAGAAAATCTCATTCAAAATAATTCATCCTACCAGACAATTTCTACAAAATTTAAAAGTTATATTTTCTGCAAAAGTTCTACTGAAACAATTTCCCATTTGTTTTGGTCCTGCCAAGATGCCCAGTGTTTAAAAAAAAACTAAAACATTTTCTTGCCGACAATATTTTAAAAGCATTTCATTTAAATTATCCTATACATCTAAGAATCATTACTCTAATTATCCTGGTTTCATTATTTTTGTGTAAATTCCACATGCATGTGCATACTTGAGAAGAGCTTCAAATGTGCATAGATGCACATGTGTCAAAATCTAAAAACAGTAAAGCAACAATAACAGGTGCAATATGCACCTGTTCCTTTAACTTTTTTTTTATAGAAAAAGAATGCTTAATGGTGCTTAATCGCCCATGTGCATCTTTATATAATAATTATATTATAATGTCTTATGTAAATTTGAAATCATTCTATAATATAATTAATACAACTAATGTGCCCTCTCTTTTATTTATTTATTTTAATTTATTGATTCGCTTTTTTGTTTCTGCTGTGCTATGATGCATGTGAAATGTTGATTTGTTCTCGTACATGCTATTTGTTTATAATACAGCATTTATTAAAAAATTAATCAAATTCATTCATTTAAAATCATTAAGGCAGTGTGAAAAAGTTGTATGTTGTTATTAAACCGACAATCTGATTTTAAGCTGTATTCTTAAGCCAAAGTTCTCAGGAAGTAAGAAAATTTGAAACTGAATTCCTACACTTGAATGAAGCTAATGGGAGATTAGCAAACTAAAATGACACTTTTAAAAGTTAAAGTGTCAGTTTTGAAAATTGTCCCTCAAAACATTTGCATAAACACAATAAAATGGCTCATTGTGCTGGGATGTGGAGCACAGCTGCAGGCCATGGAGATGGTGACCAAAACACAATAATTGTGAGTCAAATTTTTCTTGACACAGATCCTGTCTTGTATGGGGACTGTCCCGGATCGTGAGGCGTCCCTGGCAGCTTGTTCCTGTCCTTCCGTATCGTTACACGTCTGCATGCTGTATAATTTCCAGGCAGCCTCATACCACACCAGCAGCCGCTGTATTGTTCGCTGTGACATAATCTATTTGTCAGCAGCCACTCCTCAATCTCTGCGCTGCATATCAACCTGACACTGCTTACTGGCTAAATCTACCAAACGGTTAGCATTCATGTAAATACAGCTGTCAATAGTGCAGTTGTTGCGGGCAGTACACAAATATACACAAAACACCACACGCCCGGCGAGCGTTTCAGAGACATAATACAAAAACAAAATAAACGGCGGAATGTAAGCAAGATGCTAAACCAAATGAACACAGCAAGGATGTCACAAAATACTATATCCCATTTACTGAGATTAGCGTCAAGTCTTCTGTCAAGCTTGTTTGAGAGATAACAATGGTGAACTCTATAAGTCACCGCTACACAAATGTCTCGCTGCTGACAGAAACTATCCACTTTTAAGGCGCCATTTTGTGACAGATTTCTTCCAACCAAAAACGTTGTTGTGATTTACACATAAACATGCAGAAGAAACACACAGACGACATCAAGAATAGCAGAGGAAATGTGTGGTTAAAGTAAATAGAAGGCAGTTTGTACAAAGACAAAAAATAAAAAATACGTTTTAAGATGGCATCAACATTTGAATCTATTTTTGTTTAAAACAGCAAATGAGGAGTATAAGTGCAAGTAAGATTTTACTTTTAAAGTCATTTATTGACATTGAAATCAGCTGTCAACATCAGAGAGTGCAGATTATGAATTATAATGATTGATAATGTTTATTTGTTGGTTTTTATAACAGTTTTAAAAATCCTAAGCACAGCTTAAATGGTAATTGTTTCTTCTGATTTAGAAAAAAATATGATCAGTTATTTAATACGGGTTTTGGACGATTATTGACGATTGTTAGAACATGGCTTCAAAACAGATGGTCAGGAATTTTAGGAATCGCTTAAACGTCAGCAGAATTGTTTAATCATAAATAATCATGCACAATATTAAATGATTGCTCCATCATCATCATCATCATCATCATCAGCCCTGATCATCTCATTAGCTTGGGCTGGATGATTATTTTCAGCATCCTATCTAGACAAACGCTATAATGATTGTATGTGTGTGTGTGTGTGTGTGTGTGTGTGTGTGTGTGTTGTTCTCTCTTTGTTTTGGTCTGTCTCTGGCCCATATGCTCTGCCCCCTTTGTGTTGGGGTTAGTTATAGGGGACACTGATTTTTGTTTTTCATATTTTTGGCTCTCTGGTTATATAGTGGTCTTTATATATTTATTGATTTATTTATGCCCATATCACTTTCCATGTATTTACTTATTTATTTATGCCCATCGCTTTCCTCGCTTCATTTAGTGTTTTTCTTTTCCCTTTAATTTTTATCAGTTCCAGGGATTGGCTAATTTATATATGTGACCCTGGAGCACAAAAGCAGTCTTAAGTCACTGGGGTATATTTGTAAAAGCCATTGTGTCATTTTATGCCAAAAATCATTAGGGTATTAAGTAAAGATCATGTTCCATGAAGATATTTTGTAAATTTCCTAACGTAAATATAACAAAACTTCAATTTTGATTAGTAATATGCATTACTAAGAACTTCATTTGGACAATTTTAAAGGCGATTTTCTCAATTTTTTTATTTTTTTGCACCCTCAGATTCCAGATTTTCAAATAGTGTTATCTCATCCAAATATTGTCCTAACAACCCATACATCAATGGAAAGCTTATTTATTCAGATGTATAAATCGCAATTTTGAAAAATGGACACTTATGACTGGTTTTGTGGTCCAGGGTCACATGTCCAGTGATTGATTTGTTAAAGAAGAAGAAGAAATGATAGCCTAGCTATATTTTACATCATATAGCTAACGATTACACAATTTGTCTATCATTAAAAACATTTTTATCAAAATACAGGCTTTATAAATTAAACGTTACGCCATCAAAACAAAACACGTTTGGAAAAAAAAAATGGTCCCACTTTATATTAGGTGGCCTTAACTACTGTGTACTTACATTTAAATTAAACATTTGGTACAATGCACTTATTGTGTACATACATGTGTTTACATTGTACTTATATTTTTAAAAATACCTATGTGTAGTTACATCTGTAATTAATTTCTGTAATTACATTTATAATTACACTGTTGACCCATCCCTCACACCTTAACCCACCCTTAAACCTACCCAGACCACCAAACCTGTCGCTAACCTTACCGTATCCTCCTCAATAGCAGCAAAAGTGTTTTGCAATACAATATGAACACAGTAAGTACATTGTACTTATTTTTTGATGTAAGTACATAGTAGTTAAGGCCACCTTATATAAAGTGTGACCAAAAAAATATTTGGCTTTATCTGAGGAGAATAAAAATCTATATCAATTAGGCATTAATGTATATGACTGCAGCACTGACTCCTGATGGCTTCGGAAGGCACTTTAAGGGTTATAGTCTAATCATATCGCCATGCTTTAAAGTGATTCTTAACAGAATTTTTAATAATAATAATAAAAAACAAAAAAACTCAGTGCGTTCAAAATGACCATTATTTTGGAGCCCCACACTTTCCAGCTCTCCAAAGCTGAATGCGCGGGTGTTTTCTGAATGGAGTCTGTCAGTCCCTCACAGCACGCGCTCATTCTATTCTAATTCTATTCTAAACAACCGGACAGAAACAGCCGCAATCTGCGTCAAAGTGCCGCATTTGAGAGATGAAAGGCGGCTTGAGTGCACGTGTTAGCGGTGGCTTTATTTTTATTTAATTATTTATTTATTTATTTTTGGCTGAAACAGTTCCGTAAGAAGCAAATCAACACTTTGGGGACTAAATCCTGACACGCATGCATTTATTTATTTATTTAGCACGTGCGTGTGTGAATCCTCGGTGACTGCATTCATTTCCAACGATTCGATAACCTTGACAACGATCTGTTATTGAATAAAGTAGTCTACTTTTTATCCATCATGCTTTCTAATGTTCCGTCAGGGGACTGTTCAGAAACGCTTGTCATCTTACCTTTTGTTCTCTTCGTTTTACTGAACGTCAAAAGATGATGTCCTTGCACCTTTCTAGGACATTTTTCTGACGAAATCCTGCTTGACCCTGTGCTCAGATTAGAGATATTAGATATTTAGTTTGTAAATGATCATATAGTTTTAATAGGCTATTTTATTTGCCATTTGCATGTAGGCGACCCATCGGATGGTCAGGGGGAATGGCGCTTTTACACAAGAGATGTATTAGTCTTTTTTTTTTTTTTTTTTTTTTTTAACAGATGGGGTGCCATCCCCTCACAGCCCCCTTAATTCGCACATTGCAGCCTATAGACATATTACAGTTTTTTCAACTGCAGTGCTCACACACATTTTCCAAAACTTTGCCTCTTTTTTTCAAAACTTTACACACAAATCAAGAATTGCATGCACAAAATGCAAAATGCCTCACATCTCTTGCAAAATGAAGCACTGCATTCAAAATATCACAAACACATCTCAAAAGCAAACATTTGCAAACACCTTTGCCGTAATATTAATTCCTGTTAGATTTGTGTGTGTTACATAAATAATTGTGTGTTGTGTTTTGTAAAAAGTGTTTTATGAAAAAGAAGATTCTTATGTTAGGTCTACCTTATAAATTTGTGAAAAAGTGCTACTTGTTGTTTCATTATAGGCTGGATTTTTAAATGATAAAAGCTTGACCTGCTCCATATAAATCTGCAGTGTTTAGTGTGCTGTAAACTAGGCTAGCAGGATTCTGCACATAAAGCTGTTTAGTGATTACAGCTAACTATAGATTCCAGTCCCTGGAGCACATTCATTTACAACCGGAGGCTTGCAATCACGCTTTGACTGCTAAATCTAGTGAAAATGTGCTTTTAAAGGGGCCATGAATTGTGAAATCTAATTTTCCCTGATCTTTTGAAATATAATAGGTCATCTGTTTTGCTTATGATGCATTTATGGGCCAGGTTAGATCCTGGGCTGATTTTTATTCTCGGTTCATCTCTGTCTAAGAGCGTCAGACCCGACTCTGTTCTTGTGTCCCTGGACGTCTTATGCAAGTGTGTTTTAGGAAAGGCAGTAAGGTGGATTTATGGCTGTGGTGATGCCTTATGAATATGTGCCTTACACACATTGCCAGTAATTTAGCATAGTGTGACTGGGAATCTCCTCCACCTGCAGCATATGTTACGTTTGGCTCTTACTCCAGCCAGGACACAGATGAAGTCACAGGTAGCCTAAATAGTATACTTTGATTATGAGTACATTTATTTTGCACATTTATTTTTTATTTAATTTGATTTTTTTTTTTTTACATTACAGTAAGTTATTTAAACGAGTCTGGGAAACTTAATGTCACTTAATGTATATATATATATATATATATATATATATATATATATATATATATATATATATATTGGTTTCATCAAAAACCATGATTTAAACTTTTTTTGCTCAGTTTGTCTAAAAGCAAATAACAGTCATTAAAAAAGAAACATCTTTGTTTAAATAGTATTTTCGATTGAATGTTGATGTGAAGAACGCATACTGGCTTTACTGGCTGCAGAAATTATTGTGGGTTTTATACATTTTTCAGTTTTTCATTTAATATACATTTAATATAACATATTTCATTTATATACATATACTGGGAACTACAGTTTCGGTTACAGTATGTCATTGAAAATGAACTATTAACTAATAAACTACATTTAAATTCTAATTTAATAGATTGCATTTTAGAGAATTACATTCAAAAATCACATTCAGAACAAAAACACAATTCTCTTGTGTAAATCACAAATAGTATGATTTAGTAAACTGTACAATCTGTGTTTTTATATATACACACAGTGCCCTGCACTAATATCGGCACCCTTGGTAAATATGATCAAAGGCGGCTGTGAAAATAAATCTGCATCGTTGACCTTTTTGATCTTTCATTCAAAAAATTCACAAAAAGTCTAACCTTTCATTGAAGTAAAACAATTGAAAGTGAGGGGAAAATCTCATTGTGAAATAAATGCTTTTCTCCAATGCATGTTGGACACAATTATTGGTACCCCAAGAAATTCTTATGAGTAAAATATCTCTGAAGTATGACTGTTCCACAGGATTATAAATATGAGGAACACAAGGCCGAATTCCCTTAATCATCCATCACAAGGAGTAAAACCTAAGAATATAGTTCTGATGTGCAGCAAAAGATTGTTGAGCATCACAAAATAGAAAGTGGCTGTAAGAAAAGAGTTAAAGCATTGCAGCTCCCCATTTCCACCATCAGGGACAAGGTTTCAATCAACTAAAGATCTGCCTGGAAGAGGACGTGTGTCTATATCGTCCTAATGCACAGTGAGGAGGAGAGTTTGAGCGGCTAAAGACTCTCCGAGGACCACAGCTGGAGAACTGAAGAAAATAGTTGAGTCTCAGGGTCAGAAAACCTAATCAAAAACATCCAAAAAACGCTCATCCAAAAACAAACTCCAGCATATTCAGTTATCAGACACGACTGGAGCTTCAATTGGGACTGACTTCTATGGTCAGATGAAACTAAAAAATGAGCTTTTTAGCAGCAAACCCACCAGAAGACTTTAGTACAAACAGGGATAAAAAAGTATCCATGTCCACAGTTAAATATACTGCTGGATCTTTAATGTTGTGGGCCTATATTTCTGCTGGAGGTCCTGGACATCTTGTTTAGACGCATGGCATCATGGATTCTATCAAATACCAACAGATAAAAAATCAAAACCTGACTGCCTCTGTTAGAAATCTTATAATGGGCCGTAGTTTGATCTTCCATCAGGACAGTAATCCAAAACAAACCTAAAAAACAACACAAAAATGGGTCACTGAGCACAAAATTAAGCTTCTGCTGGCCATGACCTGAACCCTGTAGAAAATGAGGGGTGAACCGAAGAGAAGAAGCTGTGAATCTAAAGGGTCTGGAGTGATTCTGGATGAAGAAATGGTCTCTGATCTCTTGTCAGGTGTCTCTAACCTCATCAGGCATTATAGGAGAAAACTCTTTCTCCGTTGCAATAATTGTGGCCAGCATGAATGAGAGAAAGCATTTATTTCACAATGAGATTTTCCCCTCACTTTCAATTGTTTTACTTCAATGAAAGGTTGGAATTTTTGTGAATTTTTTGAATGAAAGATCAAAAGGATAAACAATGCAGATTTATTTTCACAGCTGATCATATTTACCAAGGGTGCCGATATTAGTGCAGGGCACTGTGTGTATAAATAAAAACGCAGATTGTACAGTTTACTAAATCATACTATTTGTGATTTACACAAGAGAATTGTGTTTTTCTTCTGAATGTGATTTTTTTTATTTATTTTCAATTAATGTAATTCTCTAAAATGTGCAATCCATTAAATTAGAATTTAAATGTAGTTTATTAGTTAATAGTTAATTTTCAATGACATACTGTAACTGAAACTGTAGTTCCCAGCATGCTTTGCATGGGACCTATTGTACAAAAAAAAAAAAAAAATGAAATTAAGTATTATTTTGTTGTGTTTTTAGAAGATGAGAAAAGGGGATCAATTGTTTTTCTTATTATTTGCTGCTTTAAGGAGTATATTTAACATTCAGAATTTATATCTCATTATTTAGTGCAAAAATGAAATTCATTCATGTTTTTCATGTGGAACTGACGTACATGATTAATCACTGTAAATCCAAGACACATTTTAGTGTCTCCAGTTCATCTGTCCTGCTTGTCTTTGGATTGTGGGGTAAACCGGAGCACCCGAATGAAATAAACATTTTCAGGAAACTAAAACTTTTAGACTAAAACTCGTCTTTGCTGCTCAGAATAGAGAATATTTATAACAGAGTATCTTTTTAAGCATATCTTTATGCATTTGACTTCCTAAGTCGCCAGCTTTATTTGCCCCTCAAACCAAAGCACACATTGCTGTGGGCATTTTGTATTTAGCAAACCATGTCGGTTGCATTCTAAATAAGGACAAAGAAAAAAACATTAAAGAAAGGTTTGGCTGGGTAACAATCCAGCTTTTGTTGCAGCAGTCAGGAGCTCAGCGATGAGCGTCCCAGGAGGAGCGGATAGTGAGCGGTGATAATCCAGTGTCCCGAGCGTTTTCCTTGGTGTACAAGTTTTCCAGTCCTCGGTTTGCGTCTGGCATCTTACCCACGGCACATCCTGTAGCAGAAGAAGCCTGGTTTGAAGCAGAGGGTCTGTGGCCACATCAAACAATGGCTTTCTGTTGTAAACAAAGACAGGGCAGGCTGCCTGGGGCCCCGTCTCTCCCTCTCGCTTTCTGTGTTTCTCTTTTACCCCACACACCAGTCATTCTCCTTGTGCTCTCTGTCTCTCTGCTTCCAGGCCTCTGGACGGCGTCCAGCCTGCTTCCCCATATGCCACAGGTCCCAGCTGTCTGTCAGACAGATCCACACTGGCTTTCACTTGTATTTGTATGCATAAGCCCACAAACTTATCAAACAAGAGAAGTGTGTAGGGGTGATGGGGGAAGTCAAAATGCATCAAAGCACCAAAATGATGTTCAAAACCGTATTTTAGAATATTACTATTCTATTTAGCTGGTTGTAGCAACACTCTAGCAACCACCCTAGGTACCCTAGCAACCGCCCAGAGTACCTTAGCAACCAGACAGCAACACTTTAGCAACCACCCCAGGTACCCTAGCAACCGCCCTAGCAACCACATAACAACACCCTAGCAACCACTCCGGGTACCCTAGCAACCACATAGCAACACCCAAGCAACCACCTTGGGTACCCTAACAACCACCCTAGCAACCGCCCCGAGTACCTTAGCAACCAGACAGCAACACTTTAGCAACCACCCCAGGTACCCTAGCAACCACATAGCAACACCCAAGCAACCATCTTGGGTACCCTAACAACCACCCTAGCAACCACCCTGGGTACCCTAGCAACCGCCCAGAGTACCTTAGCAACCGGACAGCAACACTTTAGCAACCACCCCAAGTACCCTAGCAACCACATAGCAACACCCAAGCAACCACCTTGGGTACCCTAACAACCACCCTAGCAACCACCCTGGGTACCCTAGCAACTGCCCAGAGTACCTTAGCAACCGGACAGCAACACTTTAGCAACCACCCCAAGTACCCTAGCAACCACATAGTAACACCCAAGCAACCACCTTGGGTACCCTAACAACCACCCTAGCAACCATCCCATCTGTCTATCTATCTTTATGACAGACTGTATTGCATTCAAGCTTTAAGCTTTAAAACTACATTAAACTTCAAATTATTTCAGACTGAAAACCGTCAAACTTTTTGGTCAGGCTTTCTCAAGCCAACTTAAAGTTTGTCTTGACAAACATTTTTTATCCTTTGAAATCATGATTGCTCAAAAACAGATCTGCTGTAATTTTCAAAACTATTTATTACTAACAAAACTACACCAAAACAACATAAATATTACTAAAGTTTAAAGTTTTCAAACAAAACAAATTCATTTTACGTCCATGAACTTTCACTTTCAGATGAAAAAAGTGATACGTTTTTTTTCATGCTGCAATGGTTTACTGCACATATTCATGTTTATGAACAATATTTAGTCCCAAAAGTGTGTTAGATATGTGGAAAAATATACATTTTACAATATGGTACAACATGAGCATGAGCAAAATAGAAATACAGACACTGATGTGATTTGTAATGTATATTATGAGAAAATGAAAGTGTTTTTTTTAACTTGTGCATATATACTCATTGTAGGAGACTTCTGAAACAAAATTAGGAACCTTTAAAATAGCAAAATAGGGGCATTTTAACATTTTTATTCATTCTTTATTCAACTGACGCACTCACTTCAGAAATGGACACTGCAGAATCCTGCTGCGTTAGAATTTGGAAATACCTTTGCAGAGATTTGAACATTCAGACGGCTTTCGAGCCGCTGAGAGCGACGTTTAGATGAATATGTAAATATGTGCGTGCGCATATAAAAAGTCAGTGAATAGACCTGAAATTTAAAGGGAACTCAACCCTCTTTTTATTTGTGATATAGGCTTACTGTCTCAGTCTAAATTACATTCACACTGGTGTTTTAGGAAGCCAAACAAATTAGAATAGAATAATAATAATAGCAACAATGACAGTAATAGCCATATATTGTGAAACAATTGCACTGTAAAATAAATGAAAATGAATATTTCATAGGTATAGCCAATTATTTTTTGCTTTACACAACAGGGAAGTTACAATACTTCTTTTCTAATTTCTTCACTTGAAAGAGATATTTTGAATTTGGACTGCATTTAAACCCCTAGCCGTCAGCAAATCATACTGCACTTTTATTTTTGACAGAAACGGCAGCTTTTATTGATATCTTTACAAATCACTGGCATAATGTTGAAATGTGAGGTTATTTAAATGACACTTTTATGATATTATAAAGTATATTTGACACTAGATCTCTCTATGTGAGACTAGTTAAATAATCCCTTTACTTTAATTGACCTGAACATTGTAGCTTATAAGCATTTATTTCATGTGTCACAGAATGGAAGAAGAGAGGCTCTCCGGTGCGTGCATAAACATAGAAAAAACAACAACAATTCTTTAAGAAAACTGCAGAGGCTGTGCACTGTCCCTCATTATCATTAGAGCCCAAAGTCTCGATGAATACTCTTTTCACGTTCTTTTCTAAAGAGCTGCTTATGAGCACAGTTCATTTACAGCACATCTATGCTTTTAAAAACTTACATGTAAGCTGAAGTCCCTGGGTTCACGGTGTCGTGGACACTAATATGTTACTGATTCAGAAAAGATGAATCACTGTCTGGTTTAATTAGTGTTGAGTGCAGCATCACAGTTTTCAGTCTCTCATAGACATCTGAGCAGAGGGTGAAGGATAGAGTCGACTTCAGCAGCAAAGAATGTGATTTCAGAAGTGGGTTATGAGAGAGCTTGTGGGTGGACTGCATGCCATGTGCTTTGTCTCCCATTAAAAGGCACCAAAATGCATTTCATTAAAAAAAAAAAATGTCTTGATGGAGAGTCATCCGCACAACAGTGCATCTTTTTTTATCCCATCAAACCAGTGACTCATTTACCGCAGATATATTTTGCCGCAGTTCTTCTCCAGCGCTCTCTTATTAGCGGTGTGACACTTTCTGAAAAGTTCTCAGTTCTTTTTGAGGTTTTCTCAGCATAAAGAACAATATGTCTAAAAGGGAAACACATGTACGAATGGAGAGAGTACAAAGACGAGGCTGATGAGAACATTGAAGCCTGTGCATGTGAATGGAAAACATTAGAAGATATTTGCCTGCTGGAATCCGTCTTTAGCAGAACTGAAATGTGCACATATGCAGAATACAATCAGTATCAATGTTTATTTGACTGGTTGTTAAATGATTTAAGAAAAAGTTCTTAGAAGTGATATATATATATATATATATATATATATATATATATATATATATTTTTTTTTTTTTCTTTATTGCCATATGTTGGTTTTATAAGTTTTTGGGAGAACAACTAAGTTTGTTTTATTGTTTGTTTGATTTGAAGTGCACATAAAATTAAGAAACATTAAATATTTTCCCCTTACACCTTGATTACATATGCACACATTTGAATGATTATTATTTTCAATCTTAATTTAAGGTTTGTTCTCTTAGGCTTTACCATTTGAAAACCATGTCATAAAATGCCTAATTGCCAGTGCAGGCACCGGTGAATGTGAACCCGATCGCAGGGATTATTTATTTATTTATTTATTTATTCATGCATTCCTTCATTCTGGCCAAAATACATTTTGAATATATGCTAAATATAGTGTTGAAAACAGCTCAATGAAATATATATATATATATTTTTTTAATTTGAAAATGTATTTAGTTTCAACCTTCATATACAAAAATATAATTCAAAATGTGTTTTGGGGCAAGAAAAGACTTTTCCAATCTTAAAGTACATTTGGAGATGAAAACTATAATATAATGATTAAAGAATGTTTAATTTATATACATATATATATATATATATATATATATATATATATATATATATATATATATATATATATTGCAATTTATTTTGGAACATTTTAAAGTATATGTTCCTGGCTGATTTCAAACGTTTTCAAATGTATTTGAAGTGTATTTTATGTGGAAGGCAAAATAATGCCTTTAAAAATATATATTTATATTTTTAAAAATACACAAAAATGGCCATACAATTTATTGTTAGAAAATATATTTACATAACATTATTTTGAAATATTTTCTATTTTAGTAAAAACAAAAAAAAAAAAAACAAACAAACAAAAAATATATATATTTACAATTTATTGTATATTTTGAAATATATATTCTTGTTGTTTTAATAATTTTGTTTGAAAATTAAAAAAAAAAAAACATCACTGAAAAACTTTGCATTTCACATTCTGTTGCTATTTCATTTGCTTACATGCTGCATTTTATGCTGTTACCAGAGTATATCAAATTGAGCTTTTCCAAATGTTCTAATTGTGCAACTGTAGATTACATTACAGTGGACAATTAAAAAAAAAAAAAAACATAGATTTATATATCATGCAAATAAGACACACATTACACAAGAAAACTGAATATAATGAATGTCACCATCTCTTTGCATTTCCTTCTGTTTGTTCAACCTACAGTTTAAACACGGCTTTTTTTTCTTCTTCTCAAATTACATTGTTACACCTGCTTTAATTTATTCTGCTATTCTTTATTATGTAAAATGATGCCTATTAATACATGCATGCACACCACTAATCCACTCGCTTTGCACCTTGTGAATCTGACCCAAATTCATCGCTTCCCTTGTGTGCCTGCTTTCCTTTTTTAAAATATTATTAATATTGACGGCGCATATAAGAGATCTGACCTGCCTATGTTCTTGTGATGAAAAAAAGATGGAAATTCATCTTTTTTTTCTGAAGCAGAGCAAAACTTGTTGTATTTACACAAGCGCAGAAGCAAAATGAGTTCTGGTTCTCAGCTATATACTGGTGAGGAAATGAAGATGGTGTGTTGAAACAAATCTCTTTACTTTTCTCATGCTCTCTTTACAGCTAAGATTCATTTCTCAAAATGAAAACCGTTCTCTTGCTTTTTTTCTGAGGAATTCTTGTCTGAACAGGAATCGCAATGACAAAAGCGTCTGATATGTTTCAATAACCCGGCTGTAGTTGCAGCACATGTCATTTGTTCCCTCGGCTCTCCTGAGGTGGGCCGGGGCCCCAGAGCTATTACTCAGGGGAGATACTACTGACACCACCGGGAACAAATGGCTGGACAAACATTTTTTTGTTGGGTGAAGTGTTGAGATGACTGCACGCGGCTCAAGTTACCACTGAGTCTGCCTGATTCATTCATCTCTGCCGTTCCGCTGCCCACTTCCTGCTGATCCCACTCTTCCCCAAACCTCATTCATCACACACACGGATTTGTCCCGAATTTCCTCCTTAATCCAAGAGAAATCACGCAGCTCCGAATCAAAGGGACAGTGGGATCAATATGTGACAGTATAACTGGAATGGCCAAACAGTTTGTGCTTATCAGCCATAAAAACCATGTGAACCATGCATGTCACTTCATTACACTGTAAAAAGTGGAAAAGTGTAGTGTACCTAATCTAACACTTAAAATACTTTAGTTGTAGTCATGTAAAGAAATACTCTGACTTTGAATTAAAACCAGTCCATTTAGATGTTAATGCTTGAGCCTTTAGGTGATAACATGGCGTATTTGTTATTTAAAAAAATGGTCCGCAAACTGTAACTGCATTAGTTTTATTAAAAATAAATGAAAATAAAAAGTAACTTTTTTTAGCTCACTTTTATAATAGATGATTCCATACAAACCGACATTTTTGCAAATTGCTGTTAGAGTTACAAAGGCAAAATAATTGTAAACTGATTACACAATTGTGTTAGTAATGGTTGTTTTTAAAGTAATAAATACAGTATACAGATGGGCTATGGCTATTATAGTTAAATAAAAGTAAAATTAAAACCATAAAGTAAACCAAAACGTGAAGTAAAATAAACATTAACTGAAATAAAATATAAAATTCTTTGATATTTCAGTTAGTTGCGATGTAAACATCTCTCATTTTAATTTAGCTTAACTTGTATTAAAATAACTAAATGAAATTACATAAACATAAAAAACAAGAACTAGCAAAACTGACAAAAAACCTAAAACTTTAATTTAAGTTAAAATGAAAACATAAAAATAAGAACCGATTGAAAATATAAAAAAAAAACTAGTTATATTATTACATGTAATCTGGATTCCAATTCTAAAAAGTAAGTACTAAATAAATTATATCACATTTAAAATGCTCATAATCAGATTACAGTTGATTTTTATTAGATTCCATATTCCGTGATTACAAACCCCAGTTTGGGAAACCCTGGCATACTGTCTTTACACTTCATGATGTTGATAACGAAGAATGGAACAGACTTTCTTATACGAATTAGATCAAACCCAAGTTAAAAGTAATCAGAAAGTAGTCATAATACATTACATGACTAAATACTACCATTGATGTATGTATGCAAAAAATCTAAATATTGAGAAAATCACCTTAAAGTTGTCCAAATGAAGGTCTTAGCAATGCATATTACTAATAAAAAATTAAGTTATGATATATTTACAGTAGGACATTAACAAAATATCTTCATGGAACATAGTCTTTACTTAATATCTTAAAGATTTTTGGCATAAAAGAAAAATCAATAATTTTGCCCCATAAAATGTATTTTTGTCTATTGCTATAAATATAGCCTACCTGTGCTACTTAAAGCTGGTTTTGTGGCCCAGGGTCACATATGTCACAAACTACAGTTATGTCATTTGTAATCAGTAACGGATTACAATTTGTAAGTAGCCTAATCTATCCAGCTCTGTATATAAAGAAGGATCTCAATATATGGCTCTGTACGCAGAGGAGTGTTTTGGAGGAAGTCAGATTTTATATCACCGTCCCAAGGCAAACTTTTGGCAGTGTTTGAACAGTTGTTGAGAAGAGAGACTTCCACGAGGTTTATGGCCCCTCGAATGGGGTTGAGTTTGTAGGCCAGGTGCCGCTCCTCTGCTCTCCGCTCCGCTCCGCTCCGCTCCAGGCCGGGTTTTCCAGCGCGCCTCTGCAGTGAGACACGCAGCCGGCTCGACGCGCAAGCCGTCTCTCTGCTCCGGGATCGCGGTGCGCTTTCCGCAGTACCAAACGAGTGGAATTTCCTCAAGTTTCAGAAAAAGCACACTCCTTCATCTGAGTGTGCGGCGGGTCCCGTCTCGGTATTGCAGACGGGCGTTCAGAGGGAAACCGGTCGGGCCATCGCGACGACGAAAGGGCGCATGGCTTTGATTTAAACGCGCATTCATTGCGCTCTGCCCCAAACCGAGTATTGCATGGAGCGGGACAACTCCGGCTGTTGAAAACGGCGAAATGCTCCTTTCAAACGTGACCTGGGTGTTCGCTTGTCTCAGCTTTCCATGTTCGTGGGCCTAATGTGGTTCGGTTTCTGGACTGCGCGGATCTGCGATCTACCTGAGCGCGCGATGAAAGTCTTTGTGCGCTGATTTAGAGGTGACTTAGAAACCTTCGCTTTTTATTGCGTCAATAGATCTGCTGGGACTATTCCTCAATCAGTGAGTATCATTCACATTATCCATATCTCCGTTTTACGCACTACGCGTCCGAATACCGTGTTTTTGCATTTCTACACATCCACAGACTCGGGTGTTAAACACTGGGACAGAGAGCAGCAAAACTGCAGGGGTTTTAAACAAAACACCAGGAGGATCAAGATCTCACTTAGCCTACTACTTTTTAAAGATTTAATTTAAGGGTTGAAAGCGTGCAGGGTCACCTAATTGTGCGTGCATTGTTCCAGTAATGGGGAAAAAAAGGGGCACTTTATCTTAGTAAGACACGTTTTTTTTTTCTTAAAAAAGAACAGGATGAGGGCCAGATGTGATTTTCGTAGGAGGCAATACATCATGCTTATCTGTCCTTGAATTATCTCTATAGGAGAAATATAGAGACCTGTGCAATAAGACGAAAATTTATGGTGCAAAACCATTATGAGAGACAGTATAGTTTCTCAAACTATAGGTACAACAAACAAAACCCACTTTCCTTCTCCATTGGATATATATATATAATGTATGATTGCCATGCTACAATATTGCCAAAGCAATTAGCATAGTGTGTAGAAGTTTCAGTAAAATAAAGGAATAGAGTAGTTTAACACTGTGGCTAGTTATGACTAGTTTAGAATGGGATATTTTGGAACAAGCCCAGTTGAATTTGTTTTTGTTTGCCTTTTGAAGGTCCATGCACAGCAGCTAAATTAAGATCATTTTACTGCACATGAATTATTAACCATGCTATGAGCTGCTCATGTCACAGTCGCTCATGAGAAACACACTCATGGAGCTCGCGTTTGACATTTGAGTCTATGCAGAGCAACTGATGGTGTATCTTCTGCTGTGTGCCACATACAGGCAATAACACACAATCATATTTGTAATGGAAACGGAAGCATTTTCACAGTTTGCCTCATTATATTACTTAACTTTAAAAAATACTTATGGAAGCTTTAGTTTGGATCTTATATAAACAGCAGCATGGTTGTCAAATTTGAATTCGGATTAGGTGTTCACACAGGACGGTCAAAAACAGTAAAATGGAGCACAGCGAAATAAACCTGAAAGCAAGCTTTCGCTTACAATGACGTGATGTACAGATAATTAAAAAAATTGGAGGAAAAAAAGAACCGAATGTGTTTTTCTTTAATTAGGCAAGTGTGTGGATAATCTGAAGATATCAAAATAAATAAAGGACTCATCCATGTGGAAACCCCCGCAGTTTACATTTGAAATGTATGAAATGTTCAGCTCCGATCTGTATTATGAGTCATTGTTTAGTGCTCGTTCATTTGAATGCAGAGAGTGAACTCGCATGAACAAATGCGCAGTTGTGGCGTGCTCCATTTGTTGTGCATGTCTTTAGAGGAAGTGCCATCTCAGCTCACATCAACTGCCTGTGATTTCTAGCGCTTCGTCTCCAAGCGTGCATTTACATAACAAAGTGGTTGAATCTCAATTGCTAAAAACTTGAGCCACCAGCACCCCCTCCCAAAGTATGGCTAAACTGAGGCTCACAGTTGTATTCTTGCATCTTTGAAACATACTGTTTCGCCATTTATCATACACTCTTAAAAAGAACCGTTCTTTATTGTCATCCACAGTTCCACGAAGAACCTTTAACATCTGTGGAACTCTTCCGTTCCATAAAAGACACTTTATGGCAGAAAAAGATTCTTTAGTTTTTTTTCAGTGTTCTAAAAACTGTTTTAAAAAACAAAAATGTCACTGTGAAAACCCTCCTTATTTTTTTAAGTGTGTACAGTGATTCAGTTTGACTTTCTTTTTCATTGAATGAACGTGATGTAATTTTTATATATTTTTTTTTGTTCCCCAAATGTATTTAAATTTTTTTTTCCTGGTTGCTTAACCATTCTTTTACCAGTGAGAAATTCCTAGTCAGAAAGGCTTAAAGGCTGCGTACAAAATCCAGATCTCCATTGTCAAAGGAAATTTGACTTTGGAATGTTCTAAGAAAGGGTTTCATTTTTTGAGTTGTTTCATTGTGTCGTTTGTGGATTCTTAAAGCTTCGCCAACACCCTTTGGCTGCTCTATCGTGATTTGTAGTTGAGAAATAAAATCGCAGTTTACTTGTAGTAGATCTGTTACACTGTAACCACACTTTTCACCTTTATAGTCATCTCAGATTTCTTTGTGTAGCACATTATAAGCAGCTTTACAAAAAGAAAAAAAATCAATATGTTAATGTTTCTAATATCTTCATGCTCTATAGTTGCAAGAAAAATTAGAGCTGGTCAGTAATATAGCACATTTTGATATAAAAGCAATTAGTAAGTGTACCATAGTTGCTAGAGTAAAACAATGGTACTTAGCTACTAGACATTACACTAATCCAAAATGACTGATTGTTGAAGATTCTTAAACTTTTATTAATAATAAATTTAGATTTTACAGTTGTTGGTGGAAACTTTGGTTACCGTGGTGTGTTTTTGTAATTCTAACAGACCAACAGTGATCTGAGAAATGTGTAAGTTTTTATCTATATAGACAGTTTTAATGGCAGCAGTTGACCTGATTGATTCCCTTTCGGCGATCCACCGGGATGATTAGTCTATTGATTGGATGTTTTGATCTCGATCATGCTCTGTAACACACATAATGAGTCGGGCGCACGTTGAATGCAGCTTCACACTCTGAAGGTGTAAAATGGGCCGCTTACTGTCTTATCTGAAAGAAAGCTGTTGTCAGAGTCAGTAGCACTGTGGGTATTTCTCCCACACTTTGCACTTTGTTCAAGTCCCGGCTTGTGGTCCTTTTCCTGATCCCGTCACATTGAACTGTCCTGTCAAAATAAAGCCAAAGAATGCCAAAATGCATATGCAGGCTTTGAACAAGGCTGTTCAGAAGAAAACTGCATTGAAAAGCGCACTCAGCTATATCGCATTACACCACTGGTTTCTTTTACCACTATTTACCGACTCCATCCGCCAAAAGACTTTGTCTGTCGAAAGCAATAATGGCTCAAGAACTTGGGGCGAAAGGCAGAAAGAGGTTAGTACTCGGAGCTGCTGGAAAAAATGGTATGGAGCCGTCTGCAACGAGGAGCGATGCATCTGGAAAAGTTCAGTGATGTTTTTGCAGTGGAAAAATTCAGTTGATGCACTTCATAAGGAATGTTGATCATTTTTTAATGCTTCTCATATTACATCAGAATGAACCGCTGCCATAGATCATTAGTTACAATCATTAGGATTATGAATTGACAAACGTGTGAATGAGGATTTCTTGTCCTGACTTGCCTGTGAGTCCTGTCCTCGTACATGTGTTCACAACAACCTTTGATTGCATTGAAGTAATTAACAGTTTCCTGAATGCGCTTTGAATTCGTTTCACTCCTTAAATTCCTTAAAGTCTAGTCGATGAATGGAGATTGATCTCTAGTTTGCAGAAGTTCCCACAGAAATGATCCGGATGCTCAAGTGCTTGGCGGATCTTATTTCTGCTGTCCTAGAAAGTCTTGTTTATTTCTCGCGTTACTGCTTAAACTTGCATTCGTGATGCATGCAAGGAAGCTGCTACGATTAAGTGTTGTTATACAAAAAAATCTAAATTTTAAAATGTGATGGATTTTTTTTTTTTGATTCACTCTCAGAAGAAAAGGTACAAAAGCTGTCGCTGGGGCAGTAACCTTTCAAAAGATACTAATATGTACGCTTTAGCTACTGCCGTTTACATTTAAGGTACCAATATGCAACATTTAGGGTTAAATGAGGAACACATTTGTACCATTTGAAAAGGATGCCACTCCAGTGACAGCTTTTGTGCCTTTTTCCCCCCGAGTTTAGTTGCTAATGATACTTTGTAGTATGGAGTATAAAAATTTAATATTTCCAAATGAAGTGCTATCCATATTTATGTCAGGAAACAGCACACATTATGGAGAATATCGATAGCCAAAGTGCTTTGACCCTCAACAGAATTCTATTACAAAAAAAACAAAAAACAGAGGAGGTCAGGAAATGCCAAGCTGTAATTGTGTGGTTGAATTTGCGTGGATAGAAAACACTGGCACACACAAGGAGCTTTATGCAAAAATGAAAAAATATGCCTACCAACCAATAGCATTTGCAATATATAATTTTTTTTGCCCTTGTAATATCATACAATTGTGTTTTTGTTATTTAATATTTAAACTCAAATCCAAATGCATTGTGTATGTGGTGAAAATATTTTCCAGATATAATCTAATTTGTATTTGCTCCATCATCTCTTTTACTGCGCTGATGCATTTGGCAGGAGTTTCTCAGTCACTGGTGTTGAAAGCGTGAGGCTGAAGGTGGATCTATCTGAATGAGGATTTTTTGGCCATCATACTCGCATCTGATTGCTTTAATTACACACAGACAGCTTAGCTCAGCATAGTTCCTCTGCCAAAATGTTGCCTCTTCAGTTTTAAGCTTAATATATTAATATACCTTCATAGCGTGTTTAAAGTAGAATTATTATTTTATATATATATATATATATATATATATATATGAATGTCGATCTGATGTTTAAATCTTCTCATTTTCCAAAAAATAAAAAATTTAATTATCTGTGAGTAGCTTCATGTAATTAATATATTATTATTATTTACATTTAATTTGTGCTTATGCTTCCACAAATCTGACTTAGCTTGTGCAGATCCTTTTGCAATCATTTAACTTTCATTAAAAAAACAAAATGTAAAATTGTAAGGGATGCTGAAAAACAGAGCTTTTTGAGTGACCATGATGAGAAATATTGATCATCTAACAAGGTTTTTTTTGTGTGAACAAAATAGTGTTTTTAAAGAGAGCTCTGTCAGAAACCTCTCTTGTCTTGGTTATTAGACTGCTTTGTATTACAAGAGGCAGAACAAAGCTCTACGGGTCAGATTTCTTTCTGATCTTACAAAAAAAGAGAGGAAAGACAGAAAGAGCGCTAGCGTGCACCACGTAGTTCAGCTGGTAAAGCGTGCTGCTAGAATGCCACAGATTCCTCTGAAAAGCTGAAATGAGCTGTTTGCATGGCCATCGTCACTCAGCGATTCACTAATGAAGGCTAAAATGTTGGAGAGGAAAAAGTGGATGTTCCTGTAGAAGTGTTTCTCAGCAGCTAATCTGTGTGAAAACAGATGGGAGAAATGAAGATAGCGCTGCACAGACGATGGGAATGTGTTTGTTCGGTGTTTTAAGAGTTGAAGTGATTTCGGTGAAGATGGATTTGCGAGTAACACACTTGTTTGGACTTTTGGAAAGACGCTGAATGGAAATCTAAGAGTTTGAATGGCAGATTTATTCATTAAATACAATTTGGATGGAATTTCTAATGAAAGTCATTCGTGCTCTAGATGGATATATGCAGGGGCTAAAATCAACACTCGCCAAATTCAAAAATATAGAATAGCGTCACTCACCGATAACACTTTAATAAAAAATAAATAAATAAATTCTAACAATTCCTGAGGACACAATGTGGTTTAGTGTGATTATATATGCTGTGATATAAATATGTAATCTGATGCACTGCGCTGTGATCTTTTCTCATGAGCTGCTCATTCTAACAGTGTTTTCAATGTTGATTTAATTTAATTGATAAAGAAAATCTATTTATGACATTGTTTTTTTACAGTATCCTCATTTTAACAGTACTGAAGCATTGCAGATATATATTAGCTAACGTAACAATTCATACGAATATCTGTGAATACCAATTAGCCAAGTTAGTGAGATGAGCTTGGGAGTTTACAAAGAAATGTCCGTGTAAAAGCAAGCTTCGGCTAATAATTTTAACCCTTCTACTCCTTTTTATCATCTGAAGATTTTAAGTCATGTACAATGACATTAGCTGTGTTTCCATTCACCTATTTTTATGAGCATTTTGGAATATCACATAAAAAAACGCTGGATGGAAACACCGAGATGTGCATAAAAAACTTATATGCACAGTTGAGTAGGATAAACTTTTTATCCGATAAGAAAAAATGCACATAAACTGTTACTGAATAAATTCCTCCAAGCGCATCCTGTGCGTCATGTGACTTTGCACGATGGGACGGGATAACTTGAATAACCAGTGGACCGATCTCGTTGCACAGCATCTGAAATGTTGTTTTGGTCGTTCTGAAATGCCTGAGCAAAGTCTGTCATCAAAGTATTTAATTGCCTTCCAGAACAGTTTACCACAACTGCATTCCCAAACAGCAACATCCTGTAAAAAAATTAAAAATAGTTGAGCAAGCTTAAAAAGTTTAAGGCAGCCAGCTTCAGCAGATTTTTGAGTTTTCTCAACTTTTTGTTGTATAAACTTAAAACAGCAAGTTGAGAGAACTCAAAAATCTGCTGAAGCTGGTTGTCTTAAACGTCAAGTTTGCTTAAATTTTTTGTTTCTTACAGTGTGCTCCGAAAGAAATGACAGCATTTTTTGTGCTTTGTTTGCTCGCTCTGATGTGAAACTAATTTATAATACATGAAAATGATTATAATCAGTGGTGTTGTTAGTGATATTTAGTGCCAGTTTACCAGTAAGTGACAATTTTGTTCTTTTTGACTCGTATATTGAGAAAAATGATTTTGTGGTGAAGTTAATACTACATAAAAACAAATGTAATACATTAAATAATTTAGTTCAGGCAATAATTAAAAAAATGTAAGTAAATTCTATATTATTACTCAATTTAAGCTTGTAGAAATTAAAGTTTGAACTTATAAGTATATTTTACTCAGAATTGTTTGTTTACAAGGATTTTTTAAATTATGATCCTGTTTTTCCCATCATGGACTGGGGCATGAATAATTAAAAAGGTAACGTTTTTGAGTTGTATTTACACTATGGTTGCTTTTGTTGTTAGGTTTAGTAACTTACTGTTTTGTGACATCTGGAGCTGATTTTCTACTCAAAAATGACCCATTCATACTCATGCACTATTCACTAACTGTTACCGTCACTGTGTATGGTGTACCAGCTACTGAGGTCTCTGTTTCTATCGGTAATAATTGTTTTGGGTGGACATATTAGTTTAAAAGGATAACAAGCTGTCTGTTTGTTTACTTGCACGTTTATAAGTGAACTACATGATTTCATAGCATGTTATTTTTTCCCCAGTGCTACATTAAGTAAATTTGATAAACCGTGACTGAGTGAAATGTAGCAGTGCGGTAAGCAAACCAATAGTTGAAGATCAACTTGAAATTACTTAGTAGATTATATCATGTTGCATGTTTTAAGTAAAGAATGTTGCGTGAACTCAAATATTTAAGTTCATATAACAAAGATTATCTTGTTTATTTTAAGTAAAATTGTTCCAAGTTGGGTTTACTTAAAAAGTGTGATGCAAAAATGGTGCATATATATTTTAAGTAAATCTAACACATCAGTTTTACCAGTGTAGGATGAAATCATGTGCATAAGTCAAATTCCCATCTTTGGATGGAAACATAGCTATTGTGTGTTAAGTGAAGCTGTATTACACACCTAACGTAATGTTGTGTTGGTGAACAGGACACATTAGCAGCGTTTTAAGCACACCCTGCTGGAGCTGCCAGCTTTGAGTGATGGATGCAGCGAGAGGCTTTCTGCTCTGTGGATAGCAGGGTGATGAATGGTTAAAGGTCTTGTAGCTCCATCTATCAGGGATTAGCATTGACCTGTGAGACTCTGGCGGCCCCGGGCTCCTGCACCACAAAAAACGCCTGTATTAACAAGGAGAGAGACCACAGGCTCTTCAGAGGCTAGAGCGATAATATATTTGTGCTCCTCTGAGGGAATTTCTAATTAATTTGATTATGTTGTAGCTGAGAGGAAGCACACGCAGATATTGGTTGGGAATGTTGTATATATATATATATATATATATATATGTGTGCGTGTCGCTCAAGATAGTAGTTGGCTCGTAGTTGCTGATTATGCCATGCTTTCTTGAAGCAGAAGTAGGGCTTGGGCGATACGGCCAAAAATGTTATCATGAATTTTTTTATTTTTTTTAAAAATATTTATTACAATCTCTATTTTCCATTAAAGGTAAACGCAGCTCGAAATTGCGACCATTTGGTTGCATATGCTCCCGAAATGTAATCTGCGTGACCCAGTTCACCCAAAAATTAAAATTCCCATTATTTACTCATCCTCAATCTGTTCCAAACCTATACGAGCTTATTTCTTCTGTTGAAGACAAAATTTGATATTTTGAAGATGTTGGAAACCAAACAGTTGACAGCAGCTATTGGCTTCTAGTGTATTTTATTATTTTTTTCCCCATACTGTGGAAGTCAATGGCTACCAGCAACTGTTTGGTTACCAACATTCTTCAAAATATCTTGTTTTCCATTTTATTTTATTTTATTTTGTTTTCTGGATTTTGTGTGATTTAATACAAATTTCAAGTACAAATTTCTGATTTAATCTAATACAAATAAAAAAAAGTTTTTTTATTTAATGAAATTAATTCATAAAACTTAACAAACAATTTTTAAACAATTTGCATTGCAATTTGTATTTGCATGACTATTTTAGTATACAGTAGTAATATTTCTGTCATAATTTATTCCAAGATAAACTCAACTTATTTTGGCATTTCAGTGTATATTTGATGGTAGTTTTTATCAAATGAAATGGTGTAAATCTGCTGAAGTGATAGTCAGAGCAGCTCTGGCGATATATTGAGATGCAGACACTGTTTGAGTTTGGGTGTAATAGATAAAACTACGGCAATCATTCACACAGAGACACAAAGAGCATGCAGACTTAAATGTGCTGACCGACTTTTATTTCTGCTGCTAGATGAATCCATATCAAGTAAAAATGTCTAGAGCTTATCATTGTGATCCACATACATTTTTACTGTGGTCTTGATATGGTTTATCGCCCAGCTCTAAGTAGAAAGCACATGTGGAGTCACACAGGTTGATGTGTTAACACATGCTGCATTATTTTATGACAGTGTTCTGAAGTGCTGTGCCAAACGCTTATGAATCATCGTCTCGGTACTAATGGCTGTGAGAAGGACCTTAATCAACCCGTCTGACAAAAAAAAAGAAAAAAAAAACCTTCGCAACGTCTGTGCGTGGTAATTATTGCTCTCTATCAAAGCTGTCCTTTCAAACGGTAGTAATATGTACATTTTAGGCACTAATATGTACTTTTATTGTACTGATTTACACCCTTTAGGGGTAAAAAAATCAATAAAATGGGTACAATAGTGTACCTTCCGAGTGACAGCTTTTGTACCTCTTTTTTCTGAGAGGGCAGAACAAAATTGGCTGCATTTTGTTTTAGTTATGACTTATTTTTAAGCAGATATTTATTTGCCACTTATGTTTTTCCATTGCCCTAAATTGATGCGTTAATCTAAGGTGTCCTCTATTTCTTTATGTATTTGAAGATGAACATATGCAGAAAGCCAGACGGCTGTGGTGTTTAATTCATTCCCTCCCTCTTGATTGGCGCTGATTCGTTCCATTTCGAACAGGCGTGTGAATAAGGAGGCATGACCGTCCTGCTATAGATGCGATGCTAAAGCGAGTGTGTTGATCACCGAGGCGAGCGGGAGCATGATTGCTGATTGCTCGGGGTTTTAATTATGGAAATCATGAGCTGTTAAGAGTGCTCAAAGCTTTGAGCTATTTGCTAATGGTGAAAGTCATAAAAATAGTACATTTGAGTTTTGTTGCACTACAGTCAGAGATTTGTTTCATGCTTGTGGTTGTATACAGTAACATTTAGCATACTTAGAATTGAAAAACTATTTCTGGATTGTAATTACAGACAGCGCATTATATTATAAAGTAAAGGTAATAAGTAACAAAAACACGTAGCCTATTAAAAAGTAACAAATGTTCATTTGCTGTGAAAAAAATCTGTCATATTTTGGTCCCCCCCAAAATTAATGTGTGCTTTTTAGGGTCACTTCCCTTATTTACTGTTGCAATTGAGGAGTGTGTTTTCTTGTTTGGTGTATTGTGATTTAAATGAGCTTGATTAATGGCCAAGATGTTGAGAATGCAGCTGATACCCGCTATTGAACAAATGAATACATTAATGCTCCTCCCCCCCCATTTTTGTAAGACTGCTTTAAACCTCTCTCAGGAAGCTTTTTTTTGTCTTCCTTGTCATACATTGTATTGAAAATATAGCTTGTGTGCTTTGTCACTGCCACCTGTTATTGGTTGTCGACTTATACATTGCAAAGGTCAATATATCGGCCGATATTTGACATTTTGTGGTTATCGGTATCAACCAATAATGTAGGTGGGAGTTTTATGCTTCCTTTTAATTATTATTATTATTTTTTTTTTTTATCCAATTTCTCTATTTGTGAAAATTCTATAATAGACTTACCGAATCCAAAAGTTGCATCTTATAAAATTATTTTTTTTATTTTTTTTTATATATATATAATTTTTTGTAACATTTTTGGTTCATTTTAAATTATTTTTTAAAAATATATATGTAAAATAAATATACATTTAATTTAAGCAATTGTTATGCATATATTTTTACTATTTGTAAATAAAATAGTGTGATATCATATCAGCCACCCTGCTCTCTAAGATATCGGCAATCAAGAATCCATATCACACTTTTATGCTATTTTACAGCATTGTACCACACTTCCCAAAGCAAGATTAATTAAAAGGTCTCCCAGGCAGGCTTTTTTTTTTTCATTTAGCTGTTCTGTTTTTTTTCTCTCTCTCCAGAAAATACATCCTCATCTTGCATTGCTGAAGCTGAAAAAGTTCTTGAAGCGGTTCAAACAGGTAGTAATACAGACAGGTGCTTGTGCCACTCTTCAGTTCAAAATCTTTAAGTCAGGCGTTTTAATTACTTTGCAAGTTAGTGTAATCAGTCTTGGTCATACAGACTTTCCTCAGGTTAGGAGAGGACTAAATATTAGGCCTACATGATAATGACAATTTTGCTAAAAAAAAAAAAAATCAAATTATGTATTTTTATTTTTCCTTTTCATCAGAAGTACTGCACTTTAACATAAGCACAGATCAAGAGAACATCAGCATGGTTTGGTTGCAGATTTAGTCATGAAAGACAATAGTCTGACTGTACTCTTTTATTTGAGCAGAATATCTCAGTAGAGATCGCTAAACTCTAACTTTTCTGTAATGTAGAGAGAGCGTGCACATGGTTGCCACATTGGGAAGATTAACTAAACCACTGGGCAGAAAATGTATCCATTTGAAGAGAAAAGCTCTGATTGGAGGATTTATACTCGTTATCTGGCAACCACAACCATGAAATCTTGTGGAGGCTTGTTACAAATGCAAGATAATGCAAATACCAAATTAAAATGAAGTGTTTTCAGGATAACCAGCAGGCAAATATCTGCTCTAAAGTCTAATAATGAATTGCACTGATCGCTTCCTTTTTATGTTTTTTTTTTTTTTTTTTAAACAGACCTTGTTCTCATCTTGTCTTACTCATCTGCGGTTTGTTATACTGCTTTTTTCCTGAGCTGTCACAGGCTGTGCTAACAACCAAATAGTTCTTTTAGTTAATGCTACTAATGAGTGTGAAATATTGAATTATTTGTTTTTGACTGGGACCCGCTGCACTGCCTTGTTCTCTCTGCGGTAACTAAGGGAATCTGCGCAGACACAAGAAGGAATTGTGTTCTGGGGGACAGAAGAGGGAAAAGCAGGAGTGGAGGATTGGGAGAAGAAAATGAATTCGAGTCTTGCCATCCAACAGAGGCTTTTCTTTTGTCCATTTATCATGAAAGTTATTTTCTTTCTTTTTGAATTTCAGTTCAATAGATATAAATCCAATGAAGCTGTAATGGCTGCACTTTTGTTATGCTCTTCTTTGGCATTTATGAACAGAACATTGTTAAAAGGAAAAAAGAGCAAATTATCTGAAGTACATTTGAAAGAGTAGCGTCTTCATTATTAATGTGAAATGTAATGCAGTGTTTATTCACTCTTAATGATAAGAAAGTTTTGGTAACACTTTACAAAGAGGTTTCATTTGTTAACATGAACTGCTTCTAAAGCATTTATTAATCCAAGTTTGTTAAAGGATAGTTCACTCCAAAATGTACATTTGCTATTGTACTTACTCTCATGTCATCCAAGATGCCTTTTTTTCTTGAGTAGAACAATAAAGAAGATTTTTAGCTGAAACCGTGATCCTTGGTGATTCATAAAATGCAAGTCAGTGGCTACTGTCACATTGAGAGTCAAAGAAAGCATATCAGGCAACACAAAATTAATACCAGTGGCTCCTGACGATATATTTAGATCTTATGAAGCGAAACAATCAGTCTGTGAAAGACACTGGACATTATTTACAACATTATTACCCGTGATCCAGAGCCTCAGGCGAACGGTCCGGAGAGATGTCCGGTTCACGAGTGAATCATTCTTTTGAACCGGTTCTTTTTAGTAAACTGGATGAATCAGTTCATCAAATCTGTCTGAAGCGTCTGAAACAGTTTGCAGCTCGAGCAGCACTGATCTACAAGTTACTCGATCAAAACTCACTTTCAGACGCCTGACAGTCACTCCGACTCCAAATGAGCCAAAACAGCGGTGAATCTGATCCTGTGATGAATGAACTGATTCAGAGCTCCAGTTCCTCCTACAATCACTGAACTGAGAAAACAGTTTGGCTCGGACCGAAGACTGATGAGCTGCTGAAATAGGGCTGCACGATAAATCACAATGAAATCAGAATCGCGATTAGGCAAAAGCAGCGATAGTCATGCGCATCTTGTCAGTGAAGCACGGTTCTGTGATCAGTAGTAAATCTCCATCTGAAGGCCAGAGAAACTCCAAATACGCTCCGCAGAAGAAACCCAGGAAATAGTGGTAGCTGAATAAACAGAAGATTTAACTGCTTTCATTGATTGAGAGTGACTAATAAACACTCGAGTCACGACTACGGCAATATACGGTTTATCTTTTTCCTTATAATAAAGTATATAATAATGCACTGCTTAGAATACTATGAAATATTGCGTGCCTTATTTTGTGTAAGAAGCCACATTATTTCAAACGCTCGGTTGGCGTTATTAAGTGAGTTTGGAGTAAAAACATGTTGGTATTTTCACATGCTTTCAGAAGGAGCAGCATTTACTACACAGAGCCATAGTTCATTGAGAAGCTACGTAAACAGTTGTCATTATTGCGAACGATTTCATAATCGCGCGATTATATCATCTGTTTTATTTTATTTATTTATTTTTTGTTAGTTTATTCATTTCTATATGCTTTAGACATGTAAAACATCCACATTTGTCATCGTTATTGGGTGCTTTAATAATATAATTGTGTATTCATTGCATCATTATGGGAGTGAGCTAGAGAATTGAACCAGTTTAATAAAACAGACTGTCTAAAAGAACCAGTTCGTGGAAAAGAATCAGATTTTTCTGTTTGCTCTTTGCTTCCTAAGGCTCTGGATTACAGGTTATAATGTTGTAAATGACTGTTTTGCTTCATAAAACCTCAGTATATCGTCTAGTCCAACAACACGCACTGTAGTATATGAAGTAGATTCCATAGTTGCACACAAATATAAATACCATGGCTTATTACAATTGGAAACATTATAATGACTTTGCCAAAAATCACTGATGTCCATCAGCTAAGGTGGAGCTGGGGATTCATAATGTATGGCTGAGGAATGAGTAGAAGTAAATTTAATGGGCCACTGTAAGAAGCGTCTAAAGCGGACTGGAACGCATCAGATCAGGGTTGAATAATGTGGCCTGCCAGACTTAACGCCATGCTTGATGTATTACAAAAGAAATAATACAGTTAGAATCCAAACGTTATATAACCAGCGTGAAAGCACTTGAATTTGTGCTGAATAAGACAGGTGAGCTCATAAATTTGGATTAAGTCGGCTTTGTGTTCTGTTTGCGATCTGCTCTCACAGTTTCCCACGAATCGAGCAATATTTCATGAGTTATTCCACTGGACTGCGCATGGAATCTTTCATTTCTCTTCCACAATCCTCACCCACATCTCACCAGCTGTGTTTTTGGGAGGGGATTTATTTATACCTTTATTTTCTTCCTTTCATTCACTTTTAATCCCTGTATTAGCATTGTTAACTGTGGTAAGGTAAATTAATGCCATGGACTAGGTACCATTTTACCATTTTTCAAAACAACAAAGCATGATCAAATAACGTCCGATTAAAAAATGAACAAAGAACCAGACACTATTGAGAGCTTGAGAGTGCAGCTACGACTGATGGTGCTGCTTGTGCTGAATTTTAGTATTGATTATTTTATATTTAGGTCAGATTGTTCATATCATTTGTGAACTAAATCTGCTGTGTAAAGCTTCTCATTGTATGACACTGTTGAATGTGGATGTGTCCACATTTGTGTATCGCTAGATAAAATCTATGAATGACATTTACATAACATTTCCCTTCAGCAGTTGCAAATGATTTTAAACGATTATGTTTTTGTGCATTATTATTACAATTTCAACACGTTTTGCACCATATGGCATCTATTTTATGTTTGTGTAGTTATTGAATGTTTTTCTTTTCTCTTATTGACGGTATATTTGATTATTTTCACTTGTTTGCAGACTATCAGTAACTTTGACATTTTAGTATAATATAGTAGGCCCTATGTCAATACTTAATAGTGCACTTAAAAAAAGAAGAAGAAAGCTGTCATTTGGGTGGTGCATTTTCAAGTTTTTGTAATTATACATTTGCTTACTTGCAGATTAATACTTAGCCTATTTATTGTCTGCATTCATTAATCTTACTTACTGATTAATGCTGGATAGTTGACAACATGATATCAGACTGATGTTTAATCTATTCATGTACTATAATGTCCTGTCCTATAAAAAAGAAAAAAAGCAATGATCCATCAATCAGTACTTTTAATTGAACACTTTAAAAAGTACTTTTAAGTAAAACGAGTATGAAGTAGGCTGAAGTGTGTTTTGTCCACCATTGGGAAAACATTACTTACTGAGCTGGTTTATGAGTCAAGCTTTTACAACAAAACCCGATTTCCATTGTTCTCTGTGGCAGCACAAGGGTGTGAAAATACATAAAGCAATAATGCATAAAGGAAAGATTTTATTCTGAGGAAAATGCACAGGAGATGCGCATTTTGGTAAATTCTTCTAATCAGATAAACCAAGTATTTTAAATGGTTAATATGGTTATCCTACAAACAATAATTTCGGGATGGACAATCCTAGTTCTATATTAAATGGAAAAATAAAGCAAAATGAGATTATGCACATAACATTATCTAAAAAAAGAAAAAGAAAACAAAAATAAACAAAACTGTCTACATCTTTAGACCATAATGTGTTGAACACACTGATCAAAATCACATTGATGTTTTGGATTAGTTGTGCTAATTTTAGAAATCTATGATTGATGGAGAAAGAGATTTCAAAAATATTTCTCACATTTGCATCTGGAACAGAATCCGTGTTCTCTCAAATGTGAAGCTATCGTGTCAATCTTATGGCAGCTGGGTTACTTTTTGACACTTTTATAATCCTCGTTTGAAAACAAATTAAAAATACTGCTTCACATCTTTAATTAGCTGTGTTTGAGCTCAATTTTGGATGCAGCTTTACATCTCATTTGTGCCCGTTTCACTTGCTATGCATGCATGTATGCATTCTTTATTTTCTCCCATCTTGGTCCTGGCAATTGAAAATAAATTAACATTCCAGCTCTTTATGTTCTGCTTCTTTAAGCCTGTCAAGAATACTTGGAGACGAACCCTGAGAGGTCAAGCGACACTCACTAGTTGTCAATCTTCCTGGTTGACCCGCCCACCCTTTTCTTTTGCTTTTCCATTCTTTTCTTCCCCGTTCATTCAGTTCCTCCCTGTCTTAGAAACTCTCAGGCATTCTTTCGGTGGTCTCTGAGACAGGAAGCTCTGGGATGAATGTCACACTCACAAACACAGCCATATTTGATCTCGAGTCCTCCTGGCTGCCATTTTCCACCACCTCTTTAATTTATGGAGCCCAGAAAACAGACAGAATCAGCAGAATTTACTGTATAACGCCGAATGTCATGGAATTTGGCAGATTTAAATGAATAAATCAAAAGTAGGTCAGTACACTTAATAAACGCATAACAAACCTGACAACCGATCAAAATAAAAGATCGGTTTAGTTTGAAGAAATTGTGATTACTATTGTACAGTAAAATGAACAACAACAACAATAATAGTAACAATAATGATAATTATTATTATTATTAATAATATTATTAATTTGCAGCTAATTTTAACAGTAAACTAAAAATGAAAGAATTGTTTAATTTTCCTATGCCTTTAATTTGATTACCACCATTTTTGATTAATACAATTTTTTTAAATCATAAATCCAGAAAAATTATAGCACACAACACAGAATGTCTTAATTAATAAATAATCATTTCATAGCGCCTCATTATTATAAAAAAGCAATAAAATATTAAGTTGTTAATGTTTTAAATCTTCAATTGATTAGACATGCTGTTTGATTAATAAAATTGAATTAAACCATTGAAATGAGCCCCAAAAATGAAAACTGAAGTCACAGAATTTAGGCATAAACTTTTTTTTTTTTGTTAACCTTTTTAATACATTTTTGTTAAAATTGTATAAGTGCTGTTCGATTACTAAAATTGAATTTATCCATTTAAAATAGTCCAAAAAAAAAACTGATTTAAATTTTAAGAGAAGTTCTTCAATGCCAGTTTATTATTAATATGGAAAATGGATCTTATTTAACTAAGAATTTTCAAAACTTTGCAAAAAATAATTATCAAAAATGTCCAGTATTGGTCTGGAATCAAATGCTTGACGGTGTTTCTGTTATTTCATATCTCTCCTTCATGCAAAAAATCAGGCCTCAGTCAGGAATGGCGCAAAGCTCTCTAAAGCTAATCATTTAATCCTTTTATTTCAAGTCAGAACAAATCCAGTCTGAAATCTGCCAAACGAAATGGTGTTTATGGGGATGATAATGCTGGGCTCCTGTGATTAAGCCTCCAGACACACTGTGAGCATGTTTCCCAGCAATGTGAGGGTTTGAGAGGAATAAAGCATATAGAGAGACAGCGCAGACTCCTCCTCGCCGCCGGTCTGCCAGCATCAGCGTCTTCAGTCTCAGCAGGTTACATCCGAGATCGCAGATCACTGAAGCTCTCTAAAACGCTCCCCGAATCTACAAGTGGGATATTTGGAGTCCTAATCCCATAATGCAGTGTGCTAAATGCTTTCCTACGTGAATGCACAGTAAGAGATAAGGCTGATTATCTTTATATGATTAGGCCTTGGTTCACTTAATTAGGTGTATTAGTGAGATGTAAAAAATATTCATCCTTAAAGGCATATTCCACCCAAAAATGATTTATCTAATCATTTACTCACCCTCACGATGCCTCAGATGTGTATGGCTTTCTTTCTTCAGATGAACGCAAACCCACATATTTTTATAAAAAATGATCCATCTCTGCGAGTCCATATAAAGCGAGTGCAGTAACTGCTTACACACAATCTGGATTACATAGATAGCAAAAATTAAGTACTTGTAATTAAGTTATATTTTTTGAATACTTGAATACAGTAACTTTTTTTTATTGATTACAAGATTACATTATTTATGTGGGCACACAACGTGCAGGTAAACAGGAATAATATTTCATTTTTTTAAATTAAGTGTTTTATTTTGAGAGAGCGCATCTGTATGGTTGCCAGGTTGGGAGGATTAAGCAAACCACTGTACAGAATATCTATTTATTCAAGAGAAATGCTCTGAAAGGGGGATTTAAACTGTTGACATCTGGCAACCACAACCATGAAAGCTTGTGGAGGCTAGTTACCAATTCAAGATAATGCCAATGCCACATTGAAATTGCAGCCTTATATGTGTGTGTAAAAAAGACATATGACAGTTGACCCACTGTTTTACTTCAGAAGACACTGATTCATCAACTGGGGTCATGTGGATTAGTGTTGTGTGGTTTTTAAAGCATCAGCTTTGAGGAACCAATGCACTTGCATTATAGGAACTCGGAGATGGATTGCTTTTCCAAAAATCTCAGTTTGTGTTCAGTTGAAGAAAGAAATTTGGTATGCATGAGTTTGATTCAATAACACGAGAATTAATTTTTGGCTGGAGCATCTCGTTAATAATTCTCTGGGTGCTTCAGAGTTTGCAGTGTTGTTATTCGGTGTTCAATGTGCCCTTGCTAATTATTTACCAATAAATGTGTTTAAGTACAAGTGTTTGATTTCTAAAAACAGCACTGCTTCTGCATGCCAAGGTTGACATTGTGCAGCATAGTTTTTGTTCTGCACCGGTGTCTGATGTTAAATGCATCTGCAAGAACACTTCCTGTTTTGAGACATAATTAATTTTGTCTTTTGTATGGAACGTTTTGTTCCAACTTTTTCTGTCTCTTTTCATCCACATCAGTAGAGAAGTGAAAATGGCACAGTGTTTATATTTGGGTTCATTATAAAATAATCAGTGCACTTGATGATGAGGGCGCTTTGATGAAGCACACTTCAAAGTGCACCATTGCACAGGATTCCCTACCTGTGCCGTAAACGCTGAGCCAGTCCAGTGTGAATGTTTTGAGGAAGATGAAAGTATTTTGTATGTATGTAGTTTGCGGGTGGGTGTTTGTGTGTTTGTGCACATGCGCACGTCAGTGGGAATGAATTTGTGAACAAAGTGAGCGTGACATGTCATCTGTCTTCAGCGTTTGGCATTGTGTTATAATGAGCTCGGGCTCCCTGAGGTCTCAGATATTGCCTTCTACCAATGCAGGCAAAGAGTCTGAATGTGTTTGTTCCCGTGAGATAACAGGAAAATGCAAACACACACAAAAGAGAGGTGATTTTAGTAGTTTATCAACTGAACCTGTTTCCACAGTAATTATGATGTACCTCAGGGTGAGCCGAGGGATATGAGAGATCTGTCTGTAATCTTCATAAACACAGTGGAATTTAAAGGTAGGGCAGATATGTCAATGCAACTCCGAGGTCCAGAGTTACTAAGCTTGAAATCTGGTGCATCCTGGAAAAAAAAGATGGTATTATGAATGTTGTACATTAAGATTATGATTGAAGGCTTTTCTGAGGCCTACAGTAAGATCCAATTCAAGTTGAACAGACCATTGGTAAAAAGTTTGTAATAATTAAGATGATGACGTCTCTTCTGCTCACCAAGGCTGCTTTATTTGCTCCAAAAATACAGTAAAAGCAGTAATATTGTAAAATATGATTACAATTTAAATGAATGGTTTTCTGTCAACATGATCCACACTCACATGAAATAGTCTTCGTTTCATTCTACATTTTATCTAAATCATAAAATTAAAAGAAAAGACTGTTTCATGTGAGTACGGATCATGGTTTTGTATAAGATGTGATTTAATGGATCAATGCACCTAAACGAAAGATCAAGCGACGGAAGAGCGCGGCACAAACAACTTTTGTGGAACTATTAATATATGATAAAATGTAATTTATTCCTGCAATCAGAGCTGAATTTTCAGTATCATTAATCCAGTCCTCAGAAATAATTCTAATAATTATTGATACTCAATTAATAATGGTTCTTATTATTATCGATGTTCAAAACAATTTTCACTGCTTTATATCTTTGTGAAAACTGTTGATACATTTTTTTTCAGGATTCTTTAATGAATAAAAGGTTCAAAAGAACAGCACTTATTTAAAATGGAAATCTTTTGCAACATTATAAATGTCTTTACTGTCACTTCTGATGCATCCTTGTTTGAATAAAAATAGGCAATATTAATCTCTCACCCTAAACCTTTAAATGGTAGTTTATCACACAAAAATATTAGGCAGCACAACTGATAATTAGAAATATTTCTTGAGCAGCGAAACGGCATATTAGTATGATTTCTGAAGGATCATGTGACATTGAAGACTGGAGTAATGATGCTGAAAATACAGCTTGACATCACAGAAATAAATGACATTTTACATTATATTAGAATAGAGTTATTTTAAATAGTTTAAATTATTTAATTTCATTAAATAGATAAATTTATACTGCGTTTTTCATCAAATATATTCAGCATTTGTGAGCATAAAATACTCCTTTAAAAAAAAACAAAAAACATTTAAAATGAGTAATTATTCCCGAATTTAATTGGCAGTATAAACAGATTCCAAAACAGATAAGAGATGATTCTGCGTCAGGGCATTTCTATAAAACAGCCTCTTCTTCTGAAATGGCGACTGAGTCATAACAGCCTAGTGTTTTGGCTGAGAGTTTTGCACAGACAAGCAGCACTTTCTGTTAAAAAATCTGGCTCGTAATTGAGATTGGTCTACTCTCTCCAAGCCTTTCTCACACTCAGTTGAAGTTCAGAAACATTTTGGTATGAGATGGTTTGATATGAGATGGTTGCTTTCATCTTGCGTAAAGTAAAACAAGTTTGAGTTCCAGTATTCTTTTGTTTGTTTGCATCTGTTGCATTGGTTGACAAGGAGATTTGACACTGTTTATTTCTGTAAACCATGTCGGATTCTGACTGGTAATGACGTTTTTTTTCTGTATCACTGATGTTGGATATTTAATTTTGCACTTATCCTCAGTTTCTACAAGTAGATTTATCTTTGCAGTCATCAAATGCTCACTCGTGAACACACAGTTTTCCTTGATGTGTTAATGTAATTCTGATTGAAGTGGGACTTCGAAGACCTCGTCCCTTTTTTAAAATATCCAGTAGCGTATCATTTACAGCATTGCAATGATCGCTTGTGACAGCCACGGTCCTGTTAAAAATTAGTCTCATAAATTCTCTCTTTAGATTTGATATTAAACTTACTACATCTAAACAGTGCTCATTTTTAATAAAGGTTATGATGTGTTGTTTGATAAGCGAGTTGTTTGGGCTGCTGCGTGGCATCAGTGTTAGCTCTTCTTGTCAGTGCTGTTTATAATGCAGAGGCTGTTTAACTGTTTGAGATGTTTGATCTCCTCCAGTGCAATTTAAAACAGAATATTCTGGGTAGAATTCAAATGGCTCGGATACATTTGGTGGTTATGATTAGCTTTGTGCCGTTTCGTCTCTGCAGCAGGTTGCGTGACAAACTTGGAAAGCATAATTGCACTGGCTGAATCGTTCACTGTGGAAGTAACTTTGCAACTACATGCCAACTAACTCTCATTAGAGTATTAGGAGACTGTTTTAGGGTTAGGGTTAATAGAATACGTTGACATGCAGTTGCAAAGTTACTTATAGCTAGTAGAACGTCTGAAGTGGACTATCAACATAAAGTGTTATCAAATAGTGAAGGTGTAAACAAATTCTATGCAGATGTTTTGATGGAGAGAAACAAGCTGCAATTCTAGTTTTAGCATTATTTATTATTCAGACATTCCCCTTTAAATACAATAACCATCAGCTGTGTGCAAAGTGACCAACATTTGATTTTTGACTGCTGAAAACGGGTATTATTTATCAATCTGGACATGGAGCTGCATTGAGATCCCCATATCTCTGGGGAAAACCTTGAAAATTAAGATTCAAAAAGAAAAGTTTATTAGGAACCAGAATTTAAAAGGATATCGAGATGCTTCTTGAACTACATGCACACAAACTACAGAAAAGAAGACCGGTTTGTTCAATGCTAATGTTTTGATTGAGGAAAAGAATATATATTTTTGATTTCAACATCATTTGTTTTTCAGACATTCCTCTTTAAAAGAAAAGAAGTGTCATCTAGGCAAGCCAAGTTTATTCATATAGCACATTTCATACACGGTGGTAATTCACAGTGCTTTACAGAAAAGGATGTGAAATAGTCATTAAAAATAATAATCACAACAATAATAACAAAATGATAAAAATTGATTTAAAAAGAATTTAAAACGGTTAAGAATAGAGAATGATTATACATAGTGCAATTAGTTCAGACGTAGCGCAGCGCTCATTCAACAAATGCACAGCTAAACAGATGAGTTTTGAGTCTGGATTTAAAAGTGGCTAATGTTTTAGCACATCTGATCTCATCTGGAAGCTGGTTCCAACTGCGAGCGGCATAATAGCTAAAAGCAGACTCCCCTTGTTTTGTGTGAACCCTTGGTGTTTCTAACTGACTCGATCCTAATGATCTGAGTGGTCTGTTAGGTTTATATTCTGTGAGCATATCTGCAGTGTATTTAGGTCATAGACCATTGAGTGATTTATAAACGAGTAAAAGTACTTTAAAATCAATCCTAAATGTAACTGGAAGCCAGTGTAAGGACCTGAGGACTGGTATGATATGCACAGATTTTCTGGTTCTAGTCAGAATCCTGGCAGCAGCGTTCTGGATGAGCTGCAGCTGTCTAATGGTCTTCTTTGGAAGGAGACCATTACAATAATCCACCCTGCTGGTGATAAAGACATGAACAAGTTTCTCCAAGTCTTGACTGGACACAAAACATCTAATTCTTGCAATGTTTTTGAGATGATAGTATGCTGATTTAGTTACTGCCTACTTGACATGACTACTAAAACTAAGGTCTGTCTCCAGGTCTGTCATCTGTATGCAACCCACGTTCTGATTTTGACCGCTGAAAACTTGTACAATTGACCAGTTTACTCCTTCAGCCAGATTGAGATCGTAACTAAACCAAACAGGGACTTAAAAATGAAAGGTAATAAAAAGTATTCTGTTAAGACCCAAAATCTAAAAGGGCATTAAGATATCTTTAATACTTCTTGAGCTACAGGCATCCAAACTTTAAAGAAAATCTTTAAAAGTGCTTTTTCCCATTTTTGAACTGTCAACATTGGCTTATAATGCAACAAAGATTGTTAAAGTCAACTTGACTTTACCAGTCTCTGTGTAAAAATAATATAATGATGCTACAATCTTTCTGAAGTCATTTTTACACCCCTGTAGTTTGGCTCCGAATCTCAGGTGAAAATTGTCATTTTGACCCCCCTCTACAAAATAGTGCATTACTCAGTAAATATTAATTTATAACATTTAATATTTTGCCTTTCATCACTACACATGCTTGTCTATCTTCTTCCAAAAAAACAAAACAAAAACAAACAAACAAAAAAATATATATATATATAAAATGAGCCAGGGACCTCTGGTTGAGTTGACATGGAATTAATAACTCATATGACTTCAGATTCTGAGAGTTCATATGTGTAACATTTTTTAATTGGATTGAGAAAATAGCCAGATTTAAGCATTTACATGCATTTTCCCCCTTTTGTTTGGATTATTTCAGATCTACGCCATCTGCTCCAATCGGAATCAATTGTAGTCTTTTCAGTCATATTGAGCCATTACTAAAACATCAGTCCGATTACAGACGTAGAGTCTTTTGAGCTTTTACAGCTTGATGTTCATGTGATATGATTTCTGTTTTGGTGAGTTCAGTTCACACTGCTAATTATTTTTCCTTTTAATGTGCTTTCAGATGGAGCATGAATGGTGAAGGGTGGAGAACAGCAGATTGCTGATGTCTGCGTGGCCTGCATACTGTCTAGATTCTCTTTACAACCTAATCCATTGTCCAACATCTGGAGACGCTCTTGAATAACCAAAATGGCAACTTCACTGTGGAAATGTCCCCTGGTGCATGGACTTGTGTTAACTGTGATTTTTATACAGTCTTCAGAAGGTAAGACCATCTCTATAGACACTATAGCCTGCTGTAATCATGTTTTACAACTGTGTTTAGTGAATATAGTACACCTTCCAGCTAAACATGCTGTGGAGACGGTTCAGATTAGTAGTCATTATTCAGCTCATGCCAGTTCAGATCAATAACAGTGTGAAGTTCATCAGTTTGAAATGTTGGTGTGTTTGGTTGTACTTTGCAAATTGAATATGTGTTATTTCATACTCCTGTATAGTCAATACTGAAATTGTAGACATGTCTGTTGAGCGCATGACCTCGAATGGCAATCAGAGTTGTTTGTTAGTGAGAATTCACTCAATACTCAAAACACCAGAGATGTGTGCTCTCCTCAGTCCTCTCATTATAACAAGGCATGAACATGATGTAAATAATTCATTTTTTGCAGTGTAGGTCAAGTCATATTTCACTGCAAAATCAAAAGACAGAAAATAAATGTAACAAAGTATTTTCATGATGGATAAGTAAAGTTATTAGTACATCAGTTGCTTGCTTTTATTTGAAAAACGTTTTTAGTGTGATGAAAAGAAATTGTCAAGCACTTTTGTAAATAAAGGTGTGTTTTTGCTCAACAGAATTTATTAAAAAAAAAAAATATTCACATCAAGGCATTCACATACCCTCTGAGCAGGTGCGTCTTTTGAATAAGTAATTACGGTTGCACTTTATTTTACAGTACTTACAGTGTACCTACCTAAGAAAGTACTGGTAATATAAGGTAACTACATGAGTAGGGTTAGGTTCAGGGTTAGTACCTAGTTATTACCTAGTTATTGTAATTACTATAATAAGTACATTGTATGTTCATTAGTAACAGGACTGTAAAATAAAATGCTACCGTAATTACTTCATGGCTGTTAAAAAGTACGTTCTATGTAGTATGATTGTAATCCAGCTGTACTACATTCCTCATGTTGCTACTGTCATGTGATCTACCAGAGTCAGTTGCGTCACTTTGCTTCACTTTGCGTCATTCATAAATCCTGTCCCATGGCCTCATGGGATAGTAAATTGTCCTTAGTTTGGATGCACAATTCGGTGTCATCTGGGAATTAGTAGGTCAGCCTACTGTTTTATGAATGCTGTGAATTTGGACATACTACACTTTTCACCCCTACTGTAGGGAATTATGCATATTCAGATTCAGTCAATGTCTTATTATATTTTAGTTTACTTTAGTTGCCCCCTTTTGTCCCCATCATTTCCTGTTCTGCTTACTCTATTTTGCTGTACTACGCTGTTAGACATTTCAATGGGTTTTTACAATAACTTACTGGCAACACTGCTGCCAGTAAGTTACTGTACAGTAGCAAACTATAACTTACTTTACAGTAAGTTACTGTAAAAAATCCAGTTTATCAGTATACTACTGTAATTCATTCATTTTAATATTAATTTCATTAGATTTTAGAATTTTTATATAGAATTCATTTTATTTCACTCCTACATGGGTATTACTGGCATTCAGTTAAAACAGACACAATAATTACAAAATATCAAATTCTTTATTTAAAACATTGCATGTACAGCACTTAAAAATACAGTCTTTCAATGCTGGAACAGTGCATCTTCACCATTTCTCCTGTCTTAGGACGTTTTGCAGTGCATTATATTGTGTCCTCTGGATTTATCCTCACAAGGAATCTTTAGGCAACAGAAACATAATGGGGGAAAAAAAGACAAACAGCCAAAGAATACATAGCTATTTGCAAAACCCAGGTGCTGCTCCAAAACGTGGCCACCACCTTTGCTCACCATCCACTTTGTTAGTGACAGAAATGTCTTCTCTGAAAAACAAGAAACAGAAATGACACGCTTTTAAAAGGCAAACCTCATATAGAATACACAAACCTCTCAAAACCATAGTTGTTCTCTTACCATGCTTGTCAGTCTCAGGGTGGCTGGCCTGCTCATGTCTTTCTTGATGCTTCATTGCAGTTGCCTTTAAAATCTAAATACAAAAAAAAAAAAAAAATGAAGTAAATCTTAAATTCCGTTAAAAACTATAACAAACTAATTCTAAAACTAGAAAGGCAGCTAGCCATAGAACTAGTTTAACCTAACATACAATTTTATTTTCTCAATAGGCTACTGGCCAACATTATTATGAACACCTGAACTAAATTTCACATTAGTTAACCTAATGTTAATATGAGATAAGCATTGCTCATTAAAAACTATTTTAGTTCGGTAACTTAATTCAATAAGCTGACAAAAGTCGTTTGAAACGACACGCAGTTTACCATAGTAAAGTTCTGTAACCGCCATGTTGATGAGTAAATGTTACTATGGGTTAAACTGGTGTGCAAAAATCAGACAAAAACACACGCACATATTTTTACCTTGCTTGCTAGTCTTATTCTCTCGTAATGTGCGTTGACACACAGCGCAGATGTTCTCCGGAGCTCTTCCACTCTCGCGGGTTCATCCCCGGGAAAAACCCGCGGCGCTGCCCCGCTGCTTCTGTGTCTTCGAAAAAAGATGTACTCCAAGCACTGTTTCTGACATGAAGGACAAATGGATTTTCCAATCATTACAAGCGATGTAATACGTCCAGTGCACTCAGTCTCAAGCTGTTGTGGCGTTGTAGACATGGTGCAGGACAAATCGTGTCAATCCAAATGTAAGACATTAGGAACATAATAAAACTTCAATAGAATGGCACCAAAAAGGCCGTTACAGCAAATACAGTAGTATACAGCAATTTTAAAAAAATACAGTAAGTCTCTGTATGTGAGGTCTGACGTCACAGAAAATTCCCATGATGCAAAGGGTATTACAGTTATTTACTGTAAAGGGAATTTGCAGTATTATACTGGGTGATATACAGTAAATAACTGTGGAAATTACAGAAATGTCTAACAGTGTGTATTATGTATAAAGCCAAAAATGAATGGCTGTAGAATGCAATCTGAGTAGATGTTAGACCTGCAGTTGTGATAATTCACTGGATTTGCTGATTTGACAAACTCTGAGAGTATGTGTTACATGTATTGTGCATCTTTTCCAATGGAGTGACAGTTCTCATAGTCCTGATGAGTCTGATTTGGTGAGGCTTATTGTGTGTGAGAAACCATTTCATGCTGCGCTTGTCTTTTGTTTTACTCTTTGCTAGCTCATGTCTGAATCATGAATATGTGACACAGATATCATAAATTATCACTGCATTGCCATGGGAAAAGTGTCAAGCACACAAAGATATGATTTATCCATCTTACACGGTTTTGCCTCAATTTCAGTCATCCATGAAACAAGCCATATCTCCAGCCACAAAAGCTGGCCAGAAAGAATGTTTCTCAAAACAACACACATTTGCTTATGATCTGGATTTTAATGCATGTCCTAGTATATTAATTTACATTAATTCTCCAGAAATGTCTTGCATGTCGCAGGTCTTTCTAACTACTACTTCTTTTAGCAGCTGAAAGATTTTATTTTCCCTCCAAGAAGAGTTCAGTAGAGTTTTCTTTCCCTAAAATGTGCCGCTTTGATCAGCTGACACATAATCAATTTTTTTTGTTTTGATTTTGGTTTATCTTTTATAACTTTGGGAATTGGGAGGTTTGGATCTGCACTCAGCTCTTTGTACATCAATGTTTGTTTTCATCTGGCATTCATCTTCTACCAGCGAGACACATATTTCTGTGAGTTTCTTGTGTTCTGAATGACTTCTGGAAATATGAGATGCTTAAAAAAACAGCATTTTTTTTTTTTTTTCTTTTCAACACCATTAACCTCAGCTGAGTTTGGGTTTGATTTATCTGTTGAGTATGCGAGTAGACAGAATGGCACAATTAAGACCACAGCATTTTACTACAGTGAAGAGTAATCTTAAAGGGTCATGACGTGAGAAATCAAATTTTCCCAGATTGTTTGATATGTAAAAGGTCTTTGTACCATTAAAACATCCTCCACATGTCATAGGTTAAAACATCCTTCTCAGTACCCCCCCGCCCACACACACACACACACACACACACACACACACACACACAAACACACACAAATGCATTTATATAACCAAGCTCCAAAAACATTTAATTCGGTATTCACTTTTTAAAAAAAATATATGTTTACCAATCAAAGATTCATTACATGCATAATTTATAAATAAATACTTAACAAAATTTTAGTTTGCTATTTTCACAACTGTGGAGAGAGACAGACTTGTGTGATTTAATTCCCTGTCGTTTTCTTGCAACATGCATACAAAAGAGAGACAAGTCCCTGAAGTGTGATAAGTGCATCATAACAGAGTTAATGGAATTTATCTGCAGTGCGCGTACATGGCTATATTTACTGTATTTATATACTATTATCTTTGACAAAAAAAAAAAGGATTTGTAAGGTCTCAACTACGGTAGTAAAGTGGTGGGAAATTTTAAGTAAATGTTTCCAAAAAATCCTGGAAAGTTTCCGAAATTTCTGGGTTGCAAAGTTTCCGCCCCTTTGCAACCCTAGTCTTAATGCATTTGCAAAGTTTTGTTCCCGTGCTAAAAACTCTGCAGTTTTTATAAATCTCTTCTGGGTAAAACTGGACCTGAACACGTTATGAGAGTTAATTATATGCATCCCTAGTATGTTTTTATTCATTTATTTGATATAATTCTGCAGAATGGAAATGTGATTTAAAAATGGTTCGTTCCATTAGTAGAGCTGGGGAAATGTGTAAAGCCGGTTGTCAGTAGCAGGGAGAGAGAGAGCACTAGTGAATGGATTCTGTTTTGAGTGGAAAGACATGAGGTTACTGCCAGTGAAGGCTAAAACTGTCACTTTTAAATCGACTTTCTACAAAGTCAGACAGCGTTCCATATCGTTTTGAATAATTACGGATCATTTTAAAAGTTTGCACATCATTTGGGCAACTTATCGAACTGACTCAGTTTAACTACAGTAAGCTTGAACAATTAGTTTTAAAGCCATCTCATTTCCTGGAACACGTCCAGTAATTGTAAATTCTTCCTCTGTGTTATGATGAGCCTTATTATAGATTACCGCTGTAATCCTTTGAGGATTATGAGTATATGCTTCATTATGATTCAGCTCTCTGCTGGGAAAACCCACTTTACCTGTCATTGCCTGTGATACAGGTGGTCGAAAGGTCATTTGGCCTTTTATTATAAGACATTAATCAGGATTATTTGTGATTTAATCAGAAAGGTTAAATACCCAATGAATATTTAAGTATTCATCAGTACTAATACTGATGCTCCAACTAAATTGATTTTTTTTTTTTTTGTTCAATTTCTGAGGGTCAAATTATTAATTATAGCCACTCAGCATTTTGAAAATCATAATTTTAATATTTAATAGGTATAAAGTGCAAATTATTAGGTTAGTGTTTTGATTTATCATTTATTAACTCTTACAGAACATTATCACTATTATATCACTATATATTTTTTTTACTTTACAGAAAATAATTCTAGGTTGTGTCTCTGTCTGTCAAAACAAAGCTTATGTATTAATTTTAATGCTAAATAAGATCTCTAGTTTAAAACTCTTAATATTAATATTTTTATGTGAGCATTGATTGACTCAATACAACATCATTATTGAAGATATCAATATGTCTACATTAGTCATAATATCAGGGCAGTACACTAAAAAAACTTTCACTCAGAAATTACTGCTTAATTTTAGTAATTACAAAGAAACTGCAAGTATTGAATTTATTTTGAATTTAAATTTTGAAGTAAAAAGACAGAAATGAAACCTTTATTTAAACTTTGAAAATATTTTTTTATTTCTTTGTCCATGGAAGCAGAGGTTTGTTTCAGATGATCTTGTGGCTATATGAACCTTCATTTGAGATTGTGAGACCAGTGTTAGTCTGTTTTTTTTTCTGTGTACATGACAGACGGAGGGAAATATCAGGAGCTGAATTCCAGCAAACCATGGCTGGACCTCAAACCGTACATGAGCTCCTCCCTGGACAGTGTATTATATCACTGTAAGCTTCAGCAAAATCCTTTCCTGATTTCTGTGGCCTGTTTCCTTGCGCACTGCATGCGGTCCTTCTCTGGCAGTCTTGAAAAGAGGCCCTTCCATATTTTTATATTCCAATGTGACAGGCCAAACTAGAAATGACTCCGGAGACATTGGCTTCTGACAGGACACACTTAAGAAAAAAGAGCAAATTGCTTGAAGTGCCTTAGATTATTGAGTGCCTAGCTTGTTTAACAACAGTGTAACAACATATCAGGACTAAACTGTTTTAAATTGAATCCGGAAAAAAGGAAATGTGAATAAAAGTGGTTTCTTTACTGTTATAAGTCTTAGATTTCAAGTTCTTTTGTTTTTTTTAGTTACAAATCTTATTTTTAATCATTTAAAACTTAACACTTTTAAACTACCAGTATTTTCAGTTAAAAACACGTCACATGAGGCATATGCATAAAGAGTTGTTGTTGGTAGGAGAGTGTGTTCACGTCATTTAGATTCTGAGAGTTTCTTCACATTATTCATTTCCATCTAATCACTGCACTGCATTATGCATGAGGTCAGATAACAGCGCAAAATTCAAGCGTCATGAAATGAGTTTCAGCGCTGTTCATTCACCTCTGCGTTGTCCTTCACATCTCATAACCTAATTCATATTTGCAAGGTTAAAAACAACTCAGTTTAGGTCATTCTGATAGGTGAATACGAACCCAATACTGCTTTGTGTTAAATCAACCATTGCTGCTGGGTTAAAGTGAACCCAAAATGGCATGCAAGTTAAAATCACTTTAACACATGCATGATAACTACAGTAACAACACAGGCAACAGTAATAACCAAAGGTTAAGATTAATCAATAATTTAGAACACCTCAAAATAGACAAAAGTAAAAGCAACGAATCAATAGTTAAACAACTTATGCAGTTAAACAAAATAGCTTTTTTACATTGTGGAGTAAATGCTGAATTCCGTAGGATTAAAGGCTCGTTCACCTTTGAGTGTGACGCAATAAAGTGAAGTGAATCACAGACGAGTGGTGCTTTCACACTGAACATGAAAACGATTGATTGTTTTTGGCTAATTCAAGCCTGCATGACAGGTGGCACTGATTGAAAATGCATTTTACACCTGCACACCCACTGTTCAGCAGATCGGCCTATTGTTCTTGACCACTGAGGAGAAGAATCACTTAAATGTTGGTGCATAGAAACACAAAGCCAGGGAAGTCAGGCCTGGTTCTCCGGGGGTGCTAAGCCTCAAAACTAAAGAAAAACCACACTCAGTTGAGGCTGCAAAAATAGGATATTGGCGAAACCGATTTGGAGAACACTTCAGCACGTACTTGTGCTCGCGCTCTGTGGAGCATCAGTGGTTTCTCTTTACAATGTGTTTTTGCAGCGTTACGCAATGTACCCAATCACAGTTGGTTTTCAAAACTGCTTTCTGTGTAAAAGCAGCACCTCCGGAAACGACATCTAAAGCTCAATCTGATTGCACAGCTCGTTTCATTAGCACACTGGTTTGAGGGGGAAAAAAACTCGCTTTGCCACACTGAGACTGATAACACACAATGTGAATAGCTCTATAGGGATTTATTGTTTTGATTCAAGACCATCATTGCAGCGTACATGCACACGGTTAATCACACTCAGTGTGAAATGTCCTTTAAGACAAATTTGACCAATTATTTCTTCCAACCAATGAAAATAGTTCCAGTATTGCCAAACCATCAGGCTGAGTGACATCAAAAAACATGCAGACCTGAAATCCTGTAATGAACTCTGAAAGTCAGTGATAAACTGTGTATAATAGAAAATCGAAAGGATTTTCCCTTCTCCGTTTAAAGCATTTTTAATCATTCCTCTCAAGCGCTGTTCCCGCTCACCTCTTGAGATATTTTGGTGTGAGAGACAACACTCTGACAAAACCCTCAGATTTAAAATAACACCTTTCTTGCCAGAAGCACAGTGTAAGTGTTGCATTTAATAAAAAAAAAAAAAAATGGCATTTGCAAATCCCAGGTTATTATATTTAACATTCCCTGCAAGAAAACATACAGATATATAATTGTGTAGACAGTAGTAGGGACACCCATCTTAATGTTGCGTATCATATGCTGTGAGTAGCGAGTAATCAAACGAATTACTGTTACAAAATAACAGAGTTCCTTTGGAATTCTTCAACTTTTAAGAACTGCCGGGTTCTGTGGTAGTGGGCGGAGTTAATGCGCAAACGACAGTCTCATTGGCTGGCGCTCACCTATTATCATCCCTGTTTTGATTTCTGCAAATCAATTCATGCGAACGCAGACAACGTGATTAATATTCATGAACCCAGCAGCTCATTAATCCTTAGTGCGTTTTATATGGTTATTAGTAGTAGAATTCGTAGTAGTTTTGTTATCTTATCAATCCCCCCCCCCCATTTTTAATAGAAACACTAAATGACAAACAATATCTTAAGCACCACCACCAGTCCTAAGTTCAGTCAACATGACAAATATGCATTCATACTTGGTTATTTTAATTACTAAAGCTCTATCATCATATAATGCTAAATTATCATAACATCATATTATAATGCTTTACTGACTGATGCTAAGTGTCAGTAGATGAATGGTGTAGATTAATGTACAGTGTTTTTTAATAATTTATTCTATTTAGTGTCCATTTCATTAATTTAACATTTAATATTGGGGGCATTCAAGTTATTTGACACATTTGAAATGTTTTGGTAATTAGTTACTTTTATAATGATGTAACTGTTACTATTTGTGAGAAGTAACTATAAATAATTAGTTTTTTAAAGTAACATGTCCAACACTGATCAAATGTGAATTGACTATAAACATTACAGATGCACTCAGTAACAATTCATTTACAGACATTCATTTACATATTAAAAAAAATAATCCTCCTGACTGATAATAATTATATCAGTGTATTATATTACTCGTTTGTTGATATTTGTAAATATAGTCTATCAAAACTTATTTTGTTTCACGATTTTGTTAGTATTGTGTCTTCAATGATAAGGATGCCTGTTTTCAAACACGTCCCAGACTGTTTTTCCATACTCGCATGTTTCTTCATCTCTATAGTCAGTGTGTTTCAGGTCTGGTGTGGATTAGTCACAGTCTGGAACCTGGTTTTGTCTGTCAGGATTTAGTTTTGCCCTTCAGTTCCTTGTGTAGCTCACTACTACTGCACTTATTTTTTTTTTTGCACACTTTACATACAGTTGTAGTTTATGTACATCTTGCGGAATCAACCAAATGTCAATAATTTTACCAAAAATAAAAGGGATTATACAAAATGTATTTCTTTTTATTTAGTACTTTTTATTTAGTATTTTATATATTTAAAATAATTTTGTATGTATATTATTTTGTTGCTTCTTGCATGTTTTGCGACTGACTCATTTATGCCATTTGCTCTGCTTCATGGGAGTGGGCGGAGCTAAAGATCTCTTTTGGCAAGCATTGCTTGCTGTGAGTCTCTGATTGGTGAAATTTTCTGTACAGCATCATGGGTAATGTAGTTTTTCACCACTAGTTCCAGTATTAAATACAATTATTTAAAACAAAAATGGTGAATTAATGCGATCAGATGGATTCAACAAAAGCAAATATAATCGATTCACAAACAGTTCTGTCTTTTAAGGTTTATCAGTTAATGTTAAAAATGTATTTCCCAGTGGGGAGAATTTTTTACTTCTGAAACCTGTCTGTTGCGCTCTGCATTGTACTAGGTGAGCTAATGAGCAAGTTTACCATGTCAGAAAAGCCATACATATGGAGCTAGTTATGTGATGCAGACAACAAAATGTATTTGTTTCCAAATACTGCACTATGGTGAAAGGGGTTTTAAGGTCGTAACATGGTATTGTTCAATAATCTGTTCCTTTAACTGTAATTTGTGTGTAAAGGAATTAAAGTTGTTGGTGTTTTACTGACACTAATATTCACTTCATCTGAAAACTGTAGTGAATTGTAGTTATATTTTTGGAGTTCTGCAGAAATGTAGGTAGAGGCAAGCTTTTCCAGTGATAAACAATGTTAAAATAATGCAAATTAGAACCTCATGCATCTTCCCAGCTCAACAGAGGTCCACATTTCTATGCCGCTAGCATCACAAATCCAAGTGTTGGTGAAATTGCAAAAATAATGAATAATTCATTTAAAAAAAGTTTCATAAACACTTCCCATATGCCAGTTTTCAACCTCCATATCGGACAGTCCTGACCCAAACTCATGCCTTCGATGTGAGTCACTGTCACTGTGTTGGGCTTTTTTAGATGCTCACATAAACAGAGCAGTTTTTGATGATGCCACAAAATCATTGTGTGTAGTATTTGGTAAACTGTTGTTTTTGCCTTGTGGTGCATTTTGGCACAAGTGCTTTCGTTCTGATGGTAAGAATTCCTCTGACAACAGCGAAATTCAGAGGCTGAAGTGCTGCGAAGAAAAAAAACTTTAAAAAGACAAGCATTGCGTTTTAAAAGAAGCTTTAACCCCCTTTCCTATGCATCTTAAATCCTTTTGGAAAATACAGTACAACACCGTAAGCCCTGCATTGCTCTGTATATTGGATTATAGGCACTTGAGAGCAGTTTGCACATTTTCCTTTTCTTCTGAAGCTACTTGGTGTCCGGTAATAAGGGAAGAAAATCACAAAAAAAGACAAGTAGGCTCAAGAAGTCCCTGCTGGGTCTACTGTGGGACTCCTCATACTTTTCTAAAGATGACACCATCCTTTTCTCCTCTCCACCCATTTTTCTGTCTGAGAAATCCCCCGTGGCGTCCGGGACACAATGGGGGCCGGTCGAGGGGGAGTGTGTTGGATTTGCATGCAGCTGTTTGCTGTTCCTAAAGCCACAAAGGCCAATCAAATTTGCATTAATGGAGGGTGACAGGCAGGAATCCTGCTGGAACCGGCCCTCACACTCGTACGCTTGGGAGACGCGCTGCTTTTCTGCCTGTATGCTCACTGAGCGTGGATCTTTCCACGAGGAAAGTTAGAAATGATTGAAAAAGACTGGAAAACAAACAAAAATAACCTGCTTGTTAATAATCCAATAATGTGCAGGTATATATTTAATCGTATATGTTACAAATAGGGGAAAAAAAGGTAAATATGATCAAAGAAGGCTGTGAAAATTAATCTGCATTGTTTATCCTTTTGATCTTTTATTTAAAAAGAAAATTCACAAAAATCTAGCCTTTCATTGGATAAGAATTTAAAATGGGGGTAAATATCATTATGAAAAATGTTTTTCTCAAATACACGTTAGACACAATTATTGGCACCCCTAGAAATATCTCTGAAGTATATTCCCATTCATATTCACAATTTTGAGCACTCCAGGGTGATTATGAACATGAAATTATCCAGCCATGGCTTCCTGTTTCACAGAAATATAAACAGGAGGGAAAACAAAGCCCAAATTCCCTTAATAATCCATCACAATGAGAAAAACCAAAGAATATATTTCTGATGTGCAGCAAAAGATAATTGAGCTTCACAAATTAGTGAAGTGGCTTTAAGAAAAGAGCTAGAGCAGTGAAAATTCCCATTTCCACCATCAGGACAATAATTAAGAGTTTCCAATCAACATAAAATGTTATGAAACTGCCTGGCAGAGGACGTGTGTCTATATCATCCTAATGCATGGTGAGAAGGAGAGTTTGAGCGGCTAAAGACTCTCCAAGGACCACAGCTGGAGAATTGCAGAAAATAGTTGAGTCTATATTTCTGCTGGAGGTCCTGGACATCTTGCTTAGACACATGGCATCATGGAGTCTATCAAATACCAGTACAATAATCCAAACACAAACCTTAAAAACAACACAAAAATGGGTCACTGAACACAAAACCAAGCTTCTGCTGGCCATTCCAGTCCTCTGATCTGAACCCTGTAGAAAATGAGTGAACTGAAGAGAAGCAGCAGCAACATGGAGCTGGGAATCTAAAGGGTCTGGAGTGATTCTGGATGAAGGAATGGTTGTGGCCAATGTGTATTTGAGAAAAACATTTATTTCATAATGATATTTCCCCCCCATTTTAAATTCTTATCCAATGAAAGGTTAGATTTTTGTGAACTTCTTAAATAAAAGATCAAAGGGATTAACAATGCAGAATACTTTTCACAGCCTTCTTTGATCATATTTACCAAGGGTGCCGATATTTTTGGCCACGACTGTGTGTTTGTGTATATATGTATGTATAGAAAATTATTTCAATATATTAAATTTTATTTATTTATTTTGTTTGTTCTTATGTTGTAAATGTGTAATGTATTTATAAAAACATCTCAGCTAAGACCTCTTTCAGGGTCTTTAATATTATTTTTTAAAAATCTAATTATAATAATGGAGACATAAATATATTACAGTTGTAACTTACAGGTCTACTGTTAAATAAAAAAGAATAATTGATCATTAAAATAAACTAAACCAGAAAAGTATAAACTCAGAGCGCATACAGAGATGGAGTTGGTGAGAAAAGTTTACTGTGAGCCAAGCTCCTTTGAGACACTGAAACACTGAGGACAAAAATAAATAAATAAAATAAAATAAATCCTTGCCAAGAGGTCTTGCCTGCAAAAAAATAAATAAATAATAATAATAAATAAAAAATTAAAATAAAATAAAATAAAAACATAAAATATAACTAATAAAAATAATAAAATAAAAATAAATAAATCCAAGAAGTGTTACCTGCATAAATAAATTAAATAAAGTTCTGTTGAACAGCAGAAAATGGGGTATATTGTGCAACGATATTGGCTATGCTGGCTTGAGCCCACAGCAAACACCAGGAAGATGCATAAAGAAGAGCTACTTTTCCAGTCACTGACCATGATTCCTGATAAAATTCCTAGTCAAGTCCAATGGAGCAGGATCCCAGCCAATTACAATCCAACTAGAACTGTTGCCATGGCAATGCATGGAACATTGCATGTAATGTATTATGTATGGCATCGGATTCCCCCTTAACATGAGTTAAGTTAAAAGAAAGCGTGAGATAAAGAGGCACACGCTTTGGCAGGCTCGTTTAGGGCGACTCTTACTGCTTTCCCCTCTTCCTTCCCAGCTTTGATGTAAATCTCGACTGCTGCTGGCAGAAGGTGAGTTTGAAAAACTGTGCTGGTGTGTGGAAATAAATATGGACTCTAGAGAGCCAGTGAGTGGGGCAACATGTTTCAGACTGCAGAGTATACACAACAGAAAACTCAACTCTGAAAGCTTGTTTACTTTGCACTGTTCATCTGTGCACGTCTTTCCAAAGAACAACAAAAGCTCATTATCAAGATAAAGTCACGATGACACATGCGTGCGGGATAACGGCCAAACTACAAAGGACCCAATGAAGTCTTGCCTGCATCGTTTTCCAGTAAGTATCGTCATTTCACTCGGAAATGCATCACATTAGTCAGGGATATTGAACGGTCATTTTGCGAAACAAACCCTGAGGCTTGAGTCTGAGCTCAATGTGTCGAGACCACCACAAAATTTACACTCTTAAGGCAGCCAGCTTAGAAATGCCTTATGCTTATGGTTATCTCTGCATGTCATATTGGATATAAAATAAACACACAGCCATAAATGCATAAACCTTACACAAACACCAACACATTCTCTTGAAACTGCCAGTTGAAATACTTCATGTGTAATATTTACAGTTGGGCATGTATTAGCTTTTCATAAAGCAAAGTAGGTGGATTTGCAGCATTAGTGAACATATATTGTACAGTAGAACGTGCTTCTCAAAGTTATATCAATAAATTATACAGACTGCTAAAATATAACTTTAGGAACAAAGGAATTTTACAAAATATCACTCAATTTTTCTTCCGTGTTTAAATTTAATTGGCAAACCTTGGTACATTGTAAAAAAAATAAATAAAAAGTTTAAAATTTACAATTAAGAATAATTCAATTGGCAAAGATTATGCGTTCATTTGATTTGGGTTGATTGAGTTGTTTAAAAAAAAAGTCATTGGGTACTGTTAATTTTCAAGTTTTAAAGTGCTAAAGTTTTATGAATTCAATTAATTAGACTTTTTATTTTTGTATTTTTTTTATTATTAACAAAAAAGGGAAAGAATTAAAGAAAACAGAATTTGGGAAAAAATAAAATGAATTGGTAACACTTTACAATAGTGTTGCATTTATTAACATTCGTGCATTAGTTAACAAGAACTAACAATGAAAAATGCACCCAAAACATTAATTAATCTTAATAATGATTCTAACATTTACTATCTGTTAATATTATTAAATGGGCCTCAGCTGAACTAAGAACAGTTGTATTTTTATGAACTAAGATTAACACAGATTAATAAATATTGTAACAAATGTATTGGACATTTTTAGTTATTACTTTAATTTTCAATGTGTGCATCAACTAACCTTGATGAAAACTTATTGTAAAATGTTATCAAAGATTTTCACGGGAACCTGATTGTATTAGAACATCTCACAACTTAAGCTCTGCGACTCTTTATTCTCGTGCTTCACCAATTATATTTTCAAAATAATATCAAATGTAACATCGTGATAATAATGCTTAAATCTGAGCAGTCAGTTGATCTGAGATGCTGTGCAGAGCCTGAGCTGAGGTAATTAGTGCTGAGCTGCTGAGTGAGTTTGGAAGTGCATGACTGAGCCGTGAGTGCGTGGCATTATGAGAGAGCGGCGTGTTTTTCTCCAGCAGTCTGAGAGAGGCTAACCGGGGAACAGAGAGCAGAAAACACCACTGGCAGCTGCAGATCCTGACATCAAATGCTGCTGTGATCATCGAGTTTGCTCATGCTGTAGCTTTTCACTTGCTTTCGTCAAAAGTCAGAGAAATGCTGTTTGTTTGACACACATGGACAGCAGGATGTTCTGAGGATACACACTGCATTTTGCTACAACTGAAAAGCTGCAGCAGTTATATACTGTGTGTGTGTGTATATATATATTCTTTAGGGCAAGTAAGCCATTAAAAAACAGTCATGCATAAACATTTCAGCGGATAATAATTATTGACCCAGTCACCCAATTAGAGCACATTTGTCTATATGTCTGTATTAAGTATTTTCTGTAACCAGATAACAGATCAGATCTATTTTCAGCACAGTTTTTAAAAGGTCTTAAAAAGTCTTAATTTGCTTTTTCACAAATCAAGGCCTTAAACGATGTGAAATCAGAGCAGAAAGTCTTAAATTCTTAAAGTCATGGCATTAAATGTTGCAATAAAATAAATGAATGCATACATACATATGTAGAATTTATTTATTTCCTTTTCTCAGTATTTTTCCCCCACTTAAATCAAGACACGTTTACCCGAGAAGCAAAATTAAGTCTCGTTTTCTGAAAAATGGAACATAATTATGCTTAAAACAAGAACGAATATTTATCAGTGGGGTTTGAAAAATCAAAAACACTGAAGAAGAGCAGCGCTTTTTTTGCAGTGTGAACAAAAAGTACAGTAAAAGTTATTTCGGTGTTTAATTTTTTTTATAAATTGAATTGAAAATGAATGGAAATCTATTGAAAGTTGTGTTTACAAGCTTTGAGGCATTGCAAATACAAGACTTTTATGCTTTAGAGACCATATCGATGTATTGTGTCTCTTTTAACTTTTTCCTTAAATTGTGAACTTGGTCTAAAGAAGGTAAACTCTAAAATTCACCTTCGCAAAACCTGCAGAAATTAGGGCTGCACAATTAAAAGAAAATACAATTACCTAATCTTGCAAAATGTAGCTTAAACTGCAAAAATCGACTTGTTTTCTATTTACCAAGTTTTTACACAGTTTGTACAGCACTGAGCATTGTGGCTTCTCTAACTCACTGACTGCTGAATGTGGATGTGATGTGAGGGAGAAATGGAAATCCTGGAGTGGATCCGGAGCAGTATGTTCAGTCCTCAGAGTCTCAGTCTGTGAAGGCAAAGGGCCACATATCCTCCCTTCTGTCTGAATCTCTCTATAAAATAAATAATAATACACCTCATACTGCGGAGATTTATGTTCTCTATTCATTTCCACTCACAAATACTTGAGTAAAGATATGCATTGGAAAGAAATGCAGCGAAAGCTTTGAGTACTTCAATTTAAATGAATACAGTGTATGTCTGGTGGGTGTTCAAGGTTCGATTTACATTTGAAGTATAAAAGCAGAGTGTGTGATGGGATGAATGCTGTGTTTTATGACACATTGACAGACAGTTGACATTTGACACTTTGCATGTGCTGTAACGTAATTCAGCTACATCAATGCATGCGTTATAACAAGCACAGAAGCCATTTTTCTCATGAAGGTCTCTATATAGTGCATGCATTATGACAAACACAGAAGTCATGCATCATGTAAGTTTGGCTTCTGAAAGGAAAACCCATACAAATGCATATGAAATAAGGCCAGCCGCAAAAATAACTGCCTTTTCATTGCTAATTATTCACTGAGTGTCTTTAGTAAATCCTGACAGTAGTGTTTAACACCAAAAGAGGGTTTGTGTTGCTGCAAGCTGATAGGAAATCTGACCTCAAGTCTGCGGCAGCTCATTGAATCATACAGTAATAAGTTATGAAATTTGGCACACAGTTAGAGGACAGTCCCAATGTAAACCACAGCAAATTTGGCATCTCTACCTCAAACCACCACCAAAACACCACTAATGGCTCATATTGCACACCCATGTCTCTGCTTGCATATAATAATATCTCAAAAATGGCACGGAAACAGAAAACGCCTCTTTATGTTTTGGTCAGTAATATCATCTACTTTGTCCTCCCACACTTCCCAATATTTCCTGCATCTTTGGGAAATATGACCAACCATATGGTCATAACCATAGCTTCTTCACGGCAGTCTTTAATAGTCATATCTTATCTTATAGTATGATGGCTTTTTGCGAGAATATAAAACTTACATGTTGATTTGTTTTGCATGGGGAAAATCCTCAAATGTTGTCTCGGTTATTCATCTGGTGACATGCATTGATGACAGATATCAAACAACATTTCTCTATTTTTGTTGAATTGTTTATATGGTAAATTGTGAATGTGCTGCACCAAAAGAAATATGCTGACCCTTCTACTGTATACAGGACTCAGGAAATCATGCTGATGCAATTTAAGAATAATATTATGACATTACTGCGGGAGCTGTAGACAATGCATGTTAAAAGTGCAGTCTCTAATTTTTGAAATGACACCAAACCAAGTTATTACTTCATCCAACAAGGTAATGTCTAGAAGAGCAGATATCAAAATATCTGGGCTTGTAGTCAAAATGGAAGCCATTTGTTATTTATATTACAACTGATAAATATCCAAATATCCCATACTTAATGCTTTTTTGGTTAAAAAAGTGGAAAAAGGCATTGCATGATTAAAACAAACACACACACACACACACACACACACACGTACATATGTGTATATATAGTAATCTTTTCAACTTCAACTTGGAAGTTTTATATGTGTGTGTGTGTGTGTATGTATATATGCATATATGCATGAAGAGTTCAGATGCAGAAGCCTCTAAGTGCCTTTCGTAATGTTCTTCTAAATTAGCATTTTTATCAGGCTCCTATGTTTATGTTCAGTTATTTCACTTAAATGGCAATGCAAAGAACCTATTCATTGCCATTAAAGTGAAATTACTGAACTTACTTATCGGAACCTGATAAAAATGCTCATTTTAGAAGAAAATTTCAAACGGCACTTAGAGGCTTTTACATCTGAACTCTTCATATTTATAAATACATATGTGACCCTGGACCACAAGGCTCTGGGGTATATTTGTAGCAATAGCAAAAAATATCAAAACTTAATTTTTGATTAATAATATGCATTGCTAAGAACTTCATTTGGACAACTTTAAAGGCGATTTTCTCAATATTTTGATTTTATGCACCCTCAGATTCCAGATTTTCAGATATTTTCCGATCCTAACAAACCATACATCAATAGAAAGCTTATTTATTCAGAAAAATTGACCCTTATGACTGGTTTTGTGGTCCAGGGTCACATATACATATTTTATTTAACTTGGATAAAATGCACTGTTTTCCATTTTTTCAATTAATTTATTTATTTTTTTTATTTCAAATGAGATTTTAAAAGGATATGAACAAAACCGACAGCAAGATTTGCAAAAGTGTCTGCCGATTCACAAGGACGCATTGTTTGAGGTTTTTCTGTGTTCAGTGTTGGTGGGGCATTGAAGCTGAAATCCTCTGACCTAATCTGTGATCTGCCTGTCTTTCCTTCAGCCTTCAGTCGTGCAGCGCTGCCGTTCGGTCTGGTGCGGAGAGAGCTGTCGTGTGAGGGTTACCCTATCGATCTGCGCTGCCCCGGGAGTGATGTCATCATGATCGAAACCGCCAACTACGGCCGCACAGACGACAAGATATGCGACGCCGACCCCTTCCAGATGGAAAACATTAATTGCTACCTCCCGGATGCCTATAAAATCGTATCTCAAAGGTAAAAGACCGTTTGCCAAGCATTGCCTGTAGTCCAAATGTGGATGCTATTTCCTCGCTTCCTTTTCGCTTGTAGATACTGAATTTCGCTCTGCAGATATCGTGTGATTGTTTCTTTTAGTGTGCTGCTTCTGAGAAGCAAACTCAAGTTCAAATTCTTCCCGAGTTCTTTTATAAATAAACGCCACCTGTGTTAATTCATCCAAACCTCATTAGGGTTTGACATATTCCATTCTGTCTCTGTTAGTTTGGAATTTGAGGGAAAACTTGAGACCTTCCTCAAAATGAACCTCATGCTTTTGCTTTCAGGATGGCTTAAATCTGACGTTTAATTTCTTCTTTTGCACGAGGTGGTCATATACTTGAAATGGCAGAGCCTGACGGTGTACCTGCGGTCTTATTAGTTATATTAGTGGCTCTCTGAAGAGTAAATGTGTAAACTCACACACAGACCGATGGTCTAAATCTAAAGTACGTAAGCAAACCAGATATTGTGGCTACTTTGATAGTGCATTCAATTCACATTTTTTTCAGTTCACATTTATTTGTGTAGTGCTTTTCACAATACATGTCATTTAAAGGCAGCTGTCCAGAATGTTTCTACATTACAGTTAATTCACCTACCAAGTACAGTTTTCCCAGCTCTGTTTAACACACTTTCACTACATTTAAATCCATGTCACAGAATTCTGCAATTTTAATAGCCAACAATATTTTTAGGCCATGGATGTTTTTTGGCATTTGGTTGTTACCGGGTATTCGTGTTTGTAGGTTTCACTTTGCACATTTATATGTGAGCTGTTAAAATAACAGGCTTGTCTGACTCTTTTAGCAGATTGTTCCACCCAGTTTATCCTGGACATACTTTTTGGACTATATAACAGTAAGGTTAACCATCATGATGCATTCAGGTCTGTTATGACCTGGAAGAGATGGATAAAAAAAAAAAAAACTAAGGTAGCACTTTATTTTAAGGTGTCATAATACAGAGTAATTTCCATAATTAAGTACTTAGTGGTAGCCGTTGTACTTGCATGAAACAAAATGTACTTACCATGTAACTAAGTTATAGAACAGCTTGTAATTACAGTGTGTAATTATGTAGATGTAATAGGCGGCTACTGTTACACACATGTAACAGACCGAGTCTGTTACACAGCTACTAGTACACTTAAGTACAATCTAGATACACTTTATTTTAAGTAGCTTATGTCTGTGTAATATTATGTAATTGTAATGTAATTAGAAAGGTATTACATGTGTTTTAGCTGTGTACTGGTGGGTTAAATCAAACTAAGGTGCAGCTGGAGAAGGTGTACAGTATAGATACACATGAAGTACACTTAAGTACAATCTTGATACACTTTATTTCAAGTAGCTTATGTCTGTGTACTTACATTTATAATTATATTGTTTAAGTCTGCAACACATATGTAAGAATCTTTTGGTTGCATAAGTAGCTGTGTAACAGACTCAGTCTGATACATATGTGTAACAGTAGCCGCGTATTACATCTACATAATTACACACTGTTAGTACAGGCTGTTACTTGACTTAGTTGCATGGTAAGTACATTTTGTTTCATGTAAGTACAATGGCTATTGCTAAGTACTTAATTAGGTAATTACTCTGTATTATGGACACCTTAAAATAAAGTGTTACCAAACCTAATATTTGCTAATGCTTTGAGACCCTCAAAATAAAGCAAAATAAATTCCATTTATTCTAGTTGGGAACATATATATTGCTTCTTGTGGTTCATGTATAATTTAATTTTTAACTAATAAAAAAGTAAATGCTGTAATAACATGGTGACATTGAAAACTGATTGATTTTTTTTTTTTTTTTCACATTAAATCATTAATGAGAAGTTGCTGTTTCGATACAATATGGGGTAAATGTACCTATTAAGCTCACCAAAATCTACATTGAGACTTTTCAGTGCACAAGATATTGCTTTCAGTACAAGAATATTTATCTCAAAAAATAATTACTCATGCATAGTAATTAATTTGTACATACAGACAAGTGTGGGTAAGAACGGTCACTTACAGGTAGTGCCCGTACATGGGAACTAATTAGATACTTTACTAATGTATATACACATGGTAAATATGTAGTACTTATGGACAAGTGGGTACAAACAGGCACGTCCTCACAGTATCTGTATATGGTAACTAATAAGACATTACTGTACATACTAATGATATACATGGTAAATGTGTAGCACCTACAGAAAAATGAGGTATTATGTGGTAACAAACAAGACACATACTGTACTTGGTAAATACGGTACGCTTGGTAAGTCCTAACCGTACCTAAAAAAAATAAAATAAAAAGAGGACTGTTTTTCAATTGCTCGTGTAGGGCTGTTAATGCTAAATTGCTCTCCACAACAGTGCTTAAAAAGTTTGAAGAACTGGTCGTTCCTGTGTAATGTTTATGTAAAATGGTGCACTTTGTTACAGTCCTATTTCCATATACTTACTATGCTCATACTGGTGTATCTACCTATTAGTTAATGTGCGGAATAAGTTATGCAGTACTCAAGTTGGGGGCATAAACATGGACCAAGGTACTTATTGATTAATTGATGGTAGGTGCCATTGCAGTTAACTTGCCTTATCTTTAACGACACTGATTCTCTTAACTAATTGGTCCAATAGGGATTTTTGATGATGTACATTCCTAATAATTATGTGTGTAGACAGATTTTATTTTAGAATACAGTAGCTACCGGACTCATATTTGCATTTGCAACTCCTGATTGTTATGTGTCAAAATCCCAATTCAAAAGGACTGTTCCTGCTAATTATTAACACTGTGCAGTTACTGCCGTGTTCCCAAACAACTCCCGAAGTTCCAAACTGCAATGGCACCAACCATCAATTACTCAATATGTACCATGTTTATACCCCCAACTTGAGTACCACATAACTTATTCTGCACATTAACTAATAGATACATACACCAGTACGAACATAGTAAGTATATGGAAATAGGACTGTAAAATAAAGTGCACCATTTTACATAAACATTACACAGGAACGACCAGTTCTTCAAACGTTGTAAGCACTGTTGTGGAGAGCAATTTAGCATTAACAGCCCTACACGAGCAATTGAAAAACAGTTCTCTTTTTTTTCTTTTAGGTACAGTTAGGACTTACCAAGCATACCGTATATACCAAGTACAGTATGTGTCTTGTTTGTTACCACATAATACCTCATTTTTCTGCAGGTGCTACACATTTACCATGTATATCATTAGTATGAACAGTAATGTGTCTTATTAGTTACCATATACAGATACTGTGAGGACGTGCCTGTTTGTACCCACTTGTCTGTAAGTACTCCATATTTACCGTGTGTATACATTAGTGAAGTATCTAATTAGTTCCCATGTACGGGCACTACCTGTAAGTGACCGTTCTTACCCACACTTGTCTGTATGTACAAACTAATTACTATGCATGTACGACTGTTAAGTACAGCCGTGTTTCTTATTTGTTACCATGTGCATACACTTAAGTATCTTGTGTTACCACTCACTTGCCTGTAGGTACAAGATATTTACCGTTATGTACCAGGGAAGTACACGCACTGTAAAATAAAGTGCTAAAATATTTAATTTTATTTTAAATGAAAAAAGCATTTAAATTAAGTTGTACATCATTAAATGCAAAAAGTCTGGCTGTGCTTAATGGGTACATTTCTGTATCCTTTAAGCACACCGCTGTTCCAATTAAGCTCACATCATCTTTTATTAAAAATTCTTGTTTATTTTCAAAAAAACTTTTTAAAGAATAATTGAAAAATGTTTTATTTGAAGGTACAAAGTCAATCATTTAAAAAAAAAAAAAATGAAAATAAAACCCACAACACTAAAATCAAGCAACAAGGTATTCGGTTTGATCAGATATATATATAATGAAGTGTCATTTCAGCACATTGCAACATCTAGACTAGTCCATGTTCAGCTAAGTAACACAAATTCAAAAATCTAATAACAAAACAAACCAATAAAACATTTCATTCATTAGGATGAACACAGAAACTAGCCGCATTATTATTAAATGGATGTCAACTGAGCTATAGTCTCTTAAAGCTGGAATACACTACACGATTTTTGCCCTGATTTTCCAGCGATTTACAGTCTGGAGAAGCTGATGCTAGTTGCCAAAGATCAGAGCCAGTCTGTAGATCTGAGTCGACAGAATCCATAGAAAAACACGTTGTGTATTATGATCTCAGACTTCAGACTTTGACCGGTTAATCAGGTTTCTGTTGGCTCCTCCTTTGGATGGACGTCGTGCCTCTTTCATTTTAGTAACTATAGTTATGTCTAGATTTTGTGATCTTCAAGATGTGAAAATAAGTTATTAATCATTTTATTAAGGTTAATTTAAAGTGACAACCATCAGTTTATATTTAAAGTCTGTTTATGAAGTATTTACATAGACGTTCAATGCGGAAGAGCTTAAAGAGAGCACACTGGGCTTAATTGGAGCAGCAACAATTTTTAATACATTTCATGTAATATTTATTAAAATGACAAGATTTTGCTAAATAAATAATTTAGGTCATGTATTAAGTTCATACATATTTTATTATGAACAACTATTATTAACAATATCTATGAAATTATACTTTTTCTTAATGATGTTACACTGAAGCTGTGTGATTTGCATAGTAGTGCACCCTTTAATCTTGCCTTAAAATAATATGAAATCTTTAAAAATTACAGCACTGTGAAACCACAGACCGGCAATAAACTGTTATTTTATAATATTATGGATGTAAAAGTACAAGCCAGTAATGCATGTGAAGTATTATGTTAGCATAGCACACAATTTTATACAGCTAGTCGGCTAACTGTGTTCTGTAGCATCTGCGCTGTGTTGTTAGATCTTTTGGATCTAATGTAGCCTAATTATTTCCCACATCCAAGTTCCAGGTTATATGCAAAAGTCTGAACATTAATCTCTTAATTTTACAGTAAGTAGTGAATCTTACCCAAAATAAAGGCTTAAACATCTAAAAAATGCACATTTAAGGGGCTCCTCTTTTGGTGAAAGTTTTTAGACGGCTTTCAAAATGGCCGCCAGACAGTGTGAACACATGGAGACTCCTATCTAAGTGTGCAACGGCCCAAACGGACCAGATGGGAAAATAGTATACAGATTTTGAATGCATTATGAGGGTTAAAATGGTTTAAAAAAGTATGTTCTTCACTTCAGTGTTTTCCACCACTGTTTGACATTTAGATTATTCCCCCAAAATAAAAGGAAATACATCCAGTTACTGTACAAAGCATGTGAACTTTTAATGAGGCAAGCACTATTTAATTTATTATTGGTTGTTTGTCACTAAGTAAGGTTTGTTGCCATTATATTCTAACACTGCATTGTTACACACTATATTGCTTTGCTATCTTAGGTTGCCAGATCCGAGTACAAAACTAGCCCAATAAAAACTATTCTAATGACCCAAGCCCAAATATCAGAACCTAAAATATTTTTTTAAACAATCACTGTTATGCAATACACACAATTTTAACATAAATCACTGTACAAGCTAGTCATAATCATAAAAAACTGTCATAAAGAAGCTCAAAGGCTCTCTGCTAGTGGCTTTTTCCCTCAGAAAACGCAAGATCCAGCGCAGTTTTAGCATTGCTAGAATTTAAAATGGGTAAAAGATTTCAATACAAACATTTCAGTCAAGTACAGTTTATGCAATATGTCAAACTTTTAACCTACAGGGGAGAAAAGATACAGCCAGAAGCAACAGTTTAAAAGTAGCCCAAAACCACAGACTTGGCAACCCTGGTGCTAACCCTGCCTCGGAGTGATCAGGGTTTAAAGAGACAATAACCCAAGGTTAAACACAGTGTGAAAAACCCAGAATCTGGAAGTCGACTATCCATTATTCAGCTGCCAGGGCTTCAGCGGGCAATGCTACTCATTCAGTCATTCTGAGTTAACTAGCAGAAAACAGCATGGCATTATAGTTCAGCCAAAAATGAAAATTCAGTCATCATTTACGGTTACCTATGAATGGCACCACAGAAGAAATTCTCAAGTTGTATTTATATTCAGTGCTGGAGGATTTGAAAGTCCTTTAGGGTTTTCTGCCCTTTTTTTTCTTTTCTTTTCTTTTCTTTTCTGTTTTATATTCCCCGTCAGAATAACTTGCAGTTGGCCTTGAGTTAGAATTAATGATTTTTTTTCTTAATTAATTAATTTTTTCCCTGGTTAGCCTAAAGCTAAAGTGTCTTGTGGTTAACATGAGGATGTGTAAGCATGCATTAACACAGCCTCACTCTGAGTGCATGCAGAACATGATGCAAGGAAGGTGCAATTAACAAAAATGATACAAGACGTCTTCATGCAGTAGCAAATATTCATAAGCTCGATGGACACATAACTAATCTAGAGGTGTTGGAGGAGGTCATGTAAGGTGCTAACGTGAAGTTAAAACTGTGTTGAAGATATTTTGAAGAATTATGGGTATATGCAAAGAGTTGCTGGTCCTTATTGACTTCCATGGTATGAAAAACAAACAAACAATGAAGTCAATGGGGACCAGAAATTGTTTGGTTTCCACACTGTAAAAAATGACTGTGATTTTAATGGTAAAAAACTGTGAAAATGCTACAGTAGAAACCCGTTAAATGGTTAACGGTAAGTTCCTGTAAAATTTACAGGGAAAAACCGTAAACTGACATTCCCAGAATTCCCTGCGTTGCATTTCAAATTTTGTTTGAATTTGATGTTTTTTCTTTGAAATAACTATTTTACTACTTAGTTTTTTTTTTCTCATCAGTTATGTTTATTAGGGTTGTATGTTACATCTAATGTTGTTAAATTAATGTTTATTGCATATTTCAGTTTAATGAGTGTCACCATGATGGTGTTTAGTGTTTGTGTGAATGAATTTAAGGATTTACGGTTTTAACTTAAATTTACAGTTAAATACTGTAATTTCATTAACTGATATTACAGTATTTAACTGTAAATTTAAGTTAAAACCGTAAATCCTAAAATGTTGTTACTGTATTTAACGGTAACCACAGCTGCTGTTTTTTTACCGTAAATTTTACGATTTTTTTTCACAGTGCAGCATTCTTTAAAATATCTTCAAAATAGTAAATTATGACTGAATTTTCATTTTTGGGTAACTATCCCTTTAAGTGAACGCTTCTCTGGGAAGTTTAGTCCATTAATTGATTGAATGTTGTTTGGCGTTTCAGGTGTAACAATCGGACGCAGTGTGTTGTCATCACTGGCTCGGACGTCTTTCCAGATCCGTGTCCTGGGACATACAAGTATCTTGAGGTCCAGTATGAATGTGTGCCATACAGTAAGTGATCTTACAAATATTCTGAAATACAGCACATGATACCAACAAATAATAATAACAATTTGATCTGGTTTATTTTACTGTTATTGTTTGCAAAGTAATAGTAGAACAGTAAAATGCTGAAATGTAATATTATGGAATTTGGTATGGCATATAACATTCAAGAAGTTAATTTGTTTATTATAATAATAAGAAGAAATAAAACAACCAACCCTAAAACTTCATCTGTATGTGGGTCAAAGATGATACGTCCCATTTTGGTGTCCGCATCAAATTAAGTTCACAAAAAAGGTTTTATATACATACAAGCATATTAAATGTAATTGGTAAAACCTAGTGGTTTGAAGGAAAGTGGCAAAGATTGGTAAAGATTTAAAATTACAATCAATTAGTCTTTTTAGGGCTGCACTGTCGTCTGATGATTCAGTAAATATGCCGACAAGATTTTTTGCTATATAAACTACTGTTACACCGATTGACATTTTTGTGGGTGTCTTTGGTAAATCATGGTTAAAATGTGTGATAGTCTATTAAAAATGAATAAATAAGTACATAAAGATAATGCTATATTAAACTTTTATTGTTTTGATGCCCCTTTTCATCTTTGACCCATGTTTTGATGTTGAATAAGTAATAATAGCCCACACATAATATACCGCTTTAAACATGCATAGTAAGCTTACTAGCAGCTTGTGTGTTTAATCCTAATATCATAGCTCTGTTCCAAGACATAGTGAGCTGCTCTTCTTAGGAAACATCCTAAGTGATTTCAGACTCTCTTCGTGTGCAGCATCTCCATCAGCTGTCACAATTCATGTTACCATGTTGCCAAGAAAATCACACAATAACCTAACAAGTGCAAAAATACAAAACATAAACCCTGTGTAATACAGACTAATACGTTTATTTATATGTATATATGTTTGCAGACTTATTATAAATATATTCAAAATATATCCATTTAAAATGAATATAAATAATGAGTGCAGTGCACTCTGGGATTGCCTTATCCATGAACGAAACGTGAAATGCTGCCATAGATTTAGACAGACATTTGGCATGTTTTGAGAGCAATAATGAAGCCCTAAAATACTCTCTCTATACAGTAAGCAGCTCATTAGGATTTGGAACAGAGCCACTGTCTGTTTCAGCGTTTAGCTTCGTGCTGTTGTTTCTCCGTCAGTGATTAAATGGAAAGGTGTTTACTCTGTGTTTAATATCTTCAGCTCAGCTTTTGGATTTCTGATTCTGTGTCCAGTTTTGCAGCTTATGGCCGTTGTGTCCTTGAGGAATAAAATATTCTGTCTTCTCAGACACCTTTTCTACAGATGCTTTGTGTCTTATTGATAGTCTCTAGTTTTTCAGATGGATGTTGGAGGTGACCAAACATTTCTCTCTGTATTATTTTTTTATTTTTTTAGTAATTAACTTTTTCAGTAGCACTTTAAGTTAGGAACCAATTCTCGCTATTAAAGTTGCTTATTAGCATGTACATTACTAGCATATTGGCTGTTTATTAGTACTTATAAAGCATATATTAATGCCTTATTCTGCATGGCCATATTCTAGATCCTTTAATCCCTTATCTATTAATAAGCAACAAATTAAGAGTATATTGAGGCAAAAGTCAAAATTAATAGTTAGTTAATAATGAGAATTGGTCTCCAAACTAAAGTGTGACCATTTTTTCAACTTTACCACTTTATGGCGGAAAATACTTTCATTCAACAAGGATGCATTAAATTGATGAAAACTGACAGTAAATGCATTTATGATGTTAAATGCTGCTATTTTGGAATTTGTACACAACAAAGTATCCTGTGATTAAAAATGTATCAGAAAATATTCGTCAGCACAACTGTTTTCAACAGTGATAATTATCAGAAATGTTTCAGCATATTAGAATAACATTTTAACATTCGCATATAAAGTTATTTCAAAATGTAATATTAATGTTTTACTGCATTTTTGATCAAAAACATGCAGCCTTGATGAGACTTATTTCAAAAACATAAACTCTTACAGACCCCAAACTTTAATTCTCTTTACTTGACTTTTTATTTTAATGAAAGCCTGCTTGCAAGTCAGATTGTTTCTTTGGCAGCGGATTGGAAAGACGGCCATTGCTGCGCTAATCCTTCTCCCTTTCAGGAAATTTAGTGTGCAAACATTCTCACTTAATTCATATTCATGATCCAAGATGGTTCCTACGCCGCTTTCTTCATTCCTGCTTTTCAGCATTTTAGTCACTTTTTTTGAAATTCACTTAAATTGTCCAAAAATATTACTTTCATATTATATTAATATGAGATCACGAAAATTTAAATGTATGTTAATTAATAGCCTACATTAACTTGCCTGTACGTGTGTTATTTGTTTTTGTGACAATATGTTGTTCACGATAATGTTGTTCAACTGCAGTCTTACCTAATCTTAGAGAATAATGGAATATTAGTCAATTAATGGTTAAAAGAAAAGGTTGTATGCTTGTGTCCTTTTAAATGCCTTTTAATATCTGTCTGCCTCTTTATGTTGTTGTTTTTCTTTCTCCTGCTCTCTAACCGCTAACTTCTCTCTTTGTTGCTAGGTGTCCACTGAAAGCAACATGATTAATTAAACCTTATTCTCAGTAACACAGGTGTTGTCCCTAAGCGTTTTACTTTGAATTTTTTTTTTTCTCTGGATATGCTGTAAATTTTCCCATTGGATGGTCTCTTCTTTGACGTAAACATATTGGACTGTATATGTAAATGTAAGGTTTTTTGGGGGTAGGGGGGGCTCTTCTAATCTTTTCTCTCCCTTGACGCTTTTTCCATTCTCTTGTTTTTCCACGGCTCAAAATAGAAGTGGAGCAAAAAGGTAAATGACTGCTCTGGCTCTCAGTCCTCAGCTCCTTGTTTTGTGTTGTATGGTTTCGAACCCTTCCCACTGCTCCCCCCCACCACCCCATCGCCTACATGATATCAAGATGGACAAGATCTATCGAACCCAAGCCCAGAAAATGTTGGGTTGGAGGTTAAAATGTCAAAAATCAACCTTTTTTTATACACTTTACACACAGATTTTAATCAGAAATCCTCTATGGTCTATTGTATATTATTGTCCGTTTTCCTAGGTCATGCGTGTCATTTTTATGCTAAAATACTTTCTAATTTCCCAGTTTAATGTGCAGAGCCAATTATTTATAAGTAAGCTGTCTTTCAGTTGATTCCCTGCAAAGTGCAAACACTGTGGGGTCATCAACATGTTAATTTTAAGTGTCTAGTCCAACCCAACTTTGACTCAGCCAATGGTGAGACTAAAGTGGGACCTTTTTGTTTTTAAGATATGGAAAGCCAGTTTTGAAAACCTGTTTGGAAACTTTTTATGCCATTCTATTCAGTGCCACTAGTAGCACAACAATTGCACGTTTGATGTTAAAGTAAGATAAGCTCCTTGACACGGTTGGTTCATGTACAATGAACTTTGGCTGAATTTTATTTGGCTTTTTCCTTTAATGATATTGATGGGAGAGAGAGGCCGACTGTCTGTAGCCATCTGCATGTGATATGCTGTTCACCACAGACGTTGCATTTCCAACTGGTTCAACACCAACCAAAGACGGGCGCGTTTGGCAAAGGCCTCGCTCTCGTATTCGTTCCTCAGTGACATGAGCGAAGACTCTTCCCTTTGGCTCTCATCCTATCTGTCCTGAACAGCATTGTCATCCTGTTCCCTCGACCTCCGTGTCCTTTCCTCCCGCCTCTCATGTGTCGTCGGTTCTTTCCTCAGACATAATCCATGTATGTTTGTTTACTTTCAAAGGTATGGCTTTTGCGACCAATCTGACAAACCCTCCCCATACTGTTGACGTAAAAGAACCGTGAACGTAGATATTCCAAAATGAATGTTATCTGTCCATTAGCGTTGTTTCTCTCATCTTTTTTCATTTACAGGACTTTTTTGCCGTCCTCTTTTTCCCTCTTGTCTGTTCCTCTCAGTTAAACTTGTTTGAGAACAATCTCAGGGAGCAAGGCCACCTCAAAACAGAGTCTCACTTAACCTCTCATTTTCTTTCGACTATGCACGCAACACCAGTTATCACACTGCCAAAATGAAAATGTGGTACATTAGCTTCTGAAATCCATGTTTTACTTACACATACCCAAAGAATTGGACCTAAAGTATGCATAGAAGGTCATTGTAGAGTGCATTCCTGGTTCGTTTTCTAACTCTTGTTCTTGACCTTTCTTCCCAGTTTTTATTTGCCCTGGGACTCTGAAAGCAGTAGGAGATCCAGCCTTTGTCTTTGAGGCGGAACAGCAGTCTGGAGCTTGGTGCAAAGACCCCCTGCAGGCGGGGGACAAGATCTACTTCATGCCGTGGACTCCGTACCGCACCGACATGCTCATAGAGTATGCCTCGCTCGACGATTTGCGAAGCGGTCGTCAGATGACTACCTACAAACTTCCACACCGCGTTGACGGAACCGGATTTGTGGCCTACGACGGGGCAATCTTCTTCAACAAGGAACGCACGCGAAATATCGTCAAGTTTGACTTGCGGACTCGGATAAAGAGCGGGGAGGCCATAGTCGCCAATGCCAACTACCACGACACCTCGCCGTATCGCTGGGGTGGAAAAACGGACATTGACTTGGCTGTTGACGAACGGGGACTGTGGGTTATCTACGCTACCGAACAGAATAACGGACGTATCGTCCTCAGCCAACTCAATCCTTATACTCTGCGCTTTGAGGCCACTTGGGAGACCGTCTACGACAAACGCTCGGCCTCCAATGCCTTTATGGTGTGCGGTATTCTTCACGTGGTCCGTTCCACCTATGAGGAGAATGAAAGCGAGGCCAGTAAGAGCCAAATTGACTACGTGTATAACACCAAACTAGGGCAAGGGGAGTATGTCAATATCCTCTTCCCTAACCAGTATCAGTACATCGCAGCTGTGGATTACAACCCGAGGGATAACCAGCTATACGTGTGGAATAATTTTTACATTCTGCGATACAATCTGGAGTTTGGGCCACCCGATCCAGACGAAGGTAAGACTCATTATGGTCTTTGTGGAGTCTGATTTGTCTGCAGAGAGTAGGCTGTTATGGATAATTTAGTTTTAATTTTGAGTACTGTAGAGAGTCCTCTAAACCAAAATAGCTAAAGTGCATGGGATTATTTTTTTGTGTGATTGTCACAGTGACTGCTTGTGAAGGCATATTATGGCAGTGAGCCAAGCAAGGCTCTCGTTCGCTCGACTCAAGTGGCTGATGAGTCTTTGCAGTTCTGTTCTCCTCTATTTTTTCCCGTAACCCTGTAAATCTCACCCATAAACTCAGCCTGGGAGCTGCAGGGGGATCTTCACAATTGCCAAGTTTCACAAAAGCATCTGAGAAGCCTAGAAGGAAATTATCTCAATGATCTTGTTTTAATTGGTATCTGATTAATTTCCTAGAGAATGGGATTTCCAATAAATTTAGACAATCTCAATATCACTTGGTGTGTGGTAAAGGAAAATGCATAGCATGTGCATGAAAGGATGCAATCATCACTGGCTGCAATAAGGCTCAAAGAATGACAGCACTACCAAGCGTAGACCTCCAATTGCACAGTATGTGTTATGCCTAGCTTTGAATCCGCTTAAGAAAATCTATAGTCTCAGCTAGCTGTCTTTGCTTTCTCCAGAAATGTGTTAAAGCAATAGTCACTGCATGACCAAATGCATGTATCATTGCCTCACAACAAGGCTATAGAAATGACTTGCCAGAGGAGAAAAGATCAGTCATCGAGAGCCATTAATTGTGATTGTGAGCCATTAGACAACATTCTTCTGTTAGCAAGAAGAATAATTAAACAGAAACCCAATGTTGTTATTTCTGTGCCGATACCCTGTGCATGCAAGAGTGTATTTTATGTGCAAAAAGATGTGCACATGTAAAGAATTATTATATTGTAAAACCATGTATCTTTTTACAAAGAAGGGCAATGTGTCACTTTGTTTCTAAAACAAATGTACCCAGTCATCAATATTTTCCCCTCATAGGCTGAAAATCTGGTGCAAAAGCTATGCGCTGTTGAGCATGTGAGCAGTGAAAGCTGTGAGCACACAGAGTATGTATGAGGAGAGAAAGCCAGTGAGATCATGAACATGTACTGCACTCACAGAGATCTCAGAATTGTGTTCGGATGTAGACATCGGCACATTTTTTGATGAACATTTCTGTTAGAATTTAATGCTTAAAACTGAGTTCCTATGTATGTAAAATACTTTTGTGAGCTCAAAATATCCCCTTGTGTGTGCAGAGTTGTGGCACAAAAATAACTCCATAAAAACAATGGTAAGTGGTGGCACTGGTGCCTGCTGTGCTTTAGCAGCCCTACCCCTTTTGACTAGGTCTGATTGTTTCCATTTCTGTCTGCTGTCCTCAGCTGTGTGCATGCAAAGGTCGAGCCTTGAAATTCCAAGATCCTCTTTCCCCCCACTTCTAGCCACAATTAAGCCGACACACCAAATTTTAACTGGCCCACCATGCATGACAGGGAATGCATGCGTTCAGCCTATTTTCACTCTGGCAGTCACATGTAAATGTAATTAACATCTGAATGATCATAATTGCTGTTAGTGGGTGATCAGGGCAGTGCAGCAAATTTGGGATGGTTTTGAATTGCCATTGAGAAGCCAGTGGTTTTGTTGAGTTTTTTGTTTGTTTTTGCCATACTTCAATTTACTAAGTTAAGTCTGCAGTATTAATTTAAATTTTGAGCTATTGGGTCGAATTTCACAGGAAATTCCAGGCTTGCTTCATTCATTCTTGCATGTTTACATCATGTCTTGTCCAGCTGCTATATCCCGTTTTTGGTTGTGGAGTGGTTGTACCTTGTTGCTACATTAATAGTGTTTTTGTATAGCATTTGAACTAGTTAGTGAGCTGGCATTTAACGTGGTTATACACAGCAACCTACATTGACCTCTGGGAAATCAGCCTTGGTCAAAACAAAGAGACCTTGAGCTGTGGAGGGTCTGAGAGCGACAGAGACCATGCCAATACAAAATCTGAACCACAGACTCAGAAATGATAGTTGCAGTAACTGCCAAAAATATTGATACCCATGTTTATTTTTTCCCCCAATAATCCACACTTTCTTTTAGAAAGTTGATCTAAAAATAATAATAATTCTAATTTTACTAATTTACTAAATGTAAATCTGATTAATGAATAAAGTTGGATTTCAGTTTAAAGAATACATTTGAATGTGAAAAACAATCAGATTTTGAATAAATCAGGTGAAGGATTCAACGACTCACCTTGACTTTAATTGCTTTTTTATTTTATGATGATCCCTGAGGTCCTGTTAATGTTCATTTATGCCACCTCAGAGCTGCATGACAGAGCTAAGAGTAAATGCACCTAAATGCCCCTTCAGATGCTGCTTCTGTTGATGCTGATTTTATTTGATTGGTAGCAGCCCTATAGTGTTTTATTATTCTAATTGAATTAAATTAAATGTAAAAAAAATTGACAGATGACGGATACATTTTAATAAGGTTATAAAAAGCCATTATAAAGGTAAAAAATGCCCCTGGAAATCAATTTAAGGGGGCGAAAAGTGTCCCTTAATGGGAATGTTAATTTCCGTCACTACTGTGGTTATAAAACCAGAGCTTAAACTAGGACATCTGCTGTGTTAATGAAAGTATAATTAGACATTCCTGTTCACAGTAGCACAGCTTTACATCAGTGAGCTTGTGCTGAACATACACAAAGCACTTGTTTGTTGCCATTAAACCTCAGGTAATTTAATGTTAAATATATAATATTTCTTCTCTAACTGCTCAATATTAAACTGTTATATTTCAGTTCTCAATGTTGATTGCAATAAAATATCTTTCTTAGAAAGAAAATGTAAATAGTGTCTCTTTAGCGGCAATGAAATCTCTAAGCCTGATCTCTGAGCGCAGAGATAAAATCAGTTGCTTGCATTAATATTCACAGGGAATGCAGAGAAGCCCCACAGAAATACCTGCCCGCAAAGCATCCGTAGAATTTACACCATCTGAAACTGATGACGCGAGATGCGTCTATGGGAGCCATTAAATCTCATTACCAGACTTTATGAGCTGCGTATTAAGCCTCAACTGTGAGTTGTACTCTGGGTAATTACATGTTAGCACAATTTCCAGCTTTTAAAAGAGTTCCAGGAACACCGTTGTGCTCTTTAACGGCTGTAGCAACACCCTGAAATGCTGCTGCGAGTCGAGGAACAGAGAGTGTTAAATCCTTCGTAATAATCCTCCTTTACAATTCTTATAATTCCATGAGGGCACAGATATGAAATACGTCTGATTTATAAGCGAATCAGTGTGAAATGAGAAGCGTGCTATGAAAAAGGGGCTCGAACCACAATAGAGAACTGAGCTTTCCCATTGTGTCAAACTTGTCAATATATATATATACAACAAGATTTCTGTTTATATTCCATTTCTAGCTAGAAATCATCTCCTGTCATTTCACACAAATTTGTTTGCTAATGAAATCTGTAATGTTAGCGAGCGAGTGTTGTTGTTGTTTTGAGTGTTGAGCCTTCATAACAAATGTGAAATGAAAATGCGTCTGAAAGGTCTGTTCAAATCAAGACTGACAAAAATATATTGGGCTAAATGAAGAACAAATGGACCTTAGTGTGTCTAATTTGACATTCTCTTTGTCTTTTCTAAATCTGTTATTCCAGTCTATTTTTTTGTTATTTCAAGGAACGGGTGAATCAGCATGTCTTGATTGTCCAAACAAATTGTTGGAGCCTGATGCACTTTTTAATGACATAATATTAAGACAAAGCACAGTAGTAATACGTGAAACACAAATATGGATATACTGTATGCACATTTGCCTACTGACAAAGCAAAGTTACTTTGTCAGTTTTTAGAGGTAGACCATCAAAAAATATTTGAGTTTTGGTTCATATATCAGAGCAGTTGGTGGCACAGACTAAAAACAGTACTGATGGCTTGTCCACAGTAGAGTTTGGATGGGTACATTATTCCAGTTCCTGTCTGCTCACGCTGGCTCCCACAGCTTTGACATTTTATCTACAAAATCCAGCAGGTAGAAGGCGATGAGGATTTTCCGCTCTCGTAAGGCCCCGCTCTGATGTCACAGGTTAAAGGTTCGTGTTGCACTCTCTATTGTACGAGCAGGAATTTTGTGCTTCTTTCAACCTGATGCATATTCGTTCCACTGTGGTGTGAAAAGACCATTCATCTGCCATTTAGCTACCTCATTTTTCACTTCACGTTTGGTGTGGTAGGCCTTGAAGGGATACTCCACCCAAACGTATATGTGACTCCACCCAGATGTATGTGAATTTCTTCCTTCTGTGGAACAGAAATGGAGATTCTCCATATAATGTCAGTGTATGGATCCCTGAAAGTTAAAGTTTCAAGAACCACATAAAAAGAAATTACGTAATCCATACGACCCCATTATCTGGTTTCAGCTGGTCTCCCTGCCTTACCAGCTAAAGAAGTGGTCAAAACACTTTTAAAACCAGCCAGCTTAGCGGGGGACTTGATGAATCATTGTCTTCTGAAGTAAAATGATAGGTGTGTTTGAGAATATTAATGTTTTTAAGCTATAAACAATCGTTTTCGAGTTTAGCAGGTCACACGTTTAATTTTGTTGTTTTTCATCATAAGACATTGATTTATCAACTGGGGACGTATGGATTACCATCATTTCCATTGCATTATTTTTCTGTGAAACTCCATTTCTGTTCCACAGAAGAAAGGAAAGTCATATGCATCTGGGATGGCATGAGGATGAGTTAATGATGAGACAATGTTCATTTTTGGGTGGAGTATCTGTTTAATGGGCATTTACGGGATTCTCAAACTTGGAAGCCGTCGTAGTTGCATAAACTGTTATAATGGTGAACAGGAGACTTTTTTTTTTTTTTGCATTGCCATTTTCTCCAACAGAAAAATTCCATGATAGCGTTTTCCATGAAGGATTGATTACAGCTGCCTGATGAGAGAAAGATGTCAAATTTACCATCACTCCCTCAGCTGTTGTATTATAAACACACTTGCAGAAGTGTTTACTGTTTTTTGATACCAAGGTAGAATATCGCAAAGTATAGTCATTATTTTATTTCAAATATGAAAATGTAAACCAAACTTTTCTAGAAGGAACTGTGGAAATGCATCATCACAGTTGTTAAACCATGTTTTTTTCCCCTCGTTGAATGTTATGTTACAATCAATGCATTAATCTCCAGATGTCAAATGAGTTGTGAGCATCACTTCACATTAACTGTAAGCACAGAACGAAAGAGTCTCATGACTCATCAGTGAAGCATTATATTCAGAAAAGAGAGCAAGTCAAAAGGAACTAAATGCATTTTTAAACTCTTATTGATGGCTCTTTCTTGAAAGAGAAGCTACTAAGAGTCTAATAAAATGCATTAAATCCTGACACTTTAACTTCTCATTTTGACAATTTAAAGCCATTTTAAGTGATGCACACGGACCATTTGGTCTTTAAAATGTAAAAATCCAGAATCCGATGAGGCAATAATTGCTAGGACTTTTCAGAGGTAAAGGAGATGAAATTTAATGTCCCTCAGAACCTAAATTGAGTGTAAAGATGTAAAATGAATAGTTCTATAGCATATAGCTACCACTGAAATGACACTTGTTTTGTTCATTTTGTTTTAATACATAAAGTCATAAAATATAGCTTACTTAAAGCCAGTTTTGGTGCATATCAGCTTAATAAGAGAATGCAATGTGGTTTTGAAGGCCACTGTCCTTTGGGAATATCTCACAAGGGTGCCTCTGTGTGTTTTGAGTTTCAACATAACACATTTTGAGTTGAATCGAAGCATTCGCAGCAAACAGAACTGAGAACAGCGAGCAAGAAAAAAGGGAGTATTGTTCTGTTTTTTTTTTCCCTCCGCCTCCTCACTGTTTGCCTGTTTTTCATTCTCCTGCTTCACATTCGCAGTGTATTCCTAGAGGCAGTGTCAGTCCCGAAGTTAATAAGCCACATTTCCACTCTCTTTGGTCTTTAGCACACATACATCAGCGTTTCTAAATGGAGTCTCTGACTTGGGCACCAATCCGTCTGGTTTTTATGTGCCTGCGGCTATTCACGGGGACTCACCAGTCAACCTGCTAATGCTGTCGTTTAGCAATGGAGCGTTTGACACCTGTTAGTCTGTGGTGATAAGTGGAAATGTAATGCCTGTGTGGGGTCTAAAGCTTTAAATCTTTGAAGAGATTCTACAAAACAGGTGTTTCTCTTGATGAACCAGCTCATAAATCAGACGGAAGCGCCTGGAACAGTTTGCGGTTCGAGCATCACAGATCACAACAGCAAATTGTCATCACCCCCGAGCAGGCATTAATTAAAAATCATGCCACAGTTCCTCAAAATGACGTTGTGCATAGTACGTAATATCTTTAATCTCCTGTCGTGAAAGCCATAGGTAACTGTGGAAAGGAACGAAAAACTCCATTTCATGTTGGATAATGGAGAATAAAAACACCAGGAGGCCAGTTCTCTTCTGGCAGCAGTGTTGTGGAAAGTTACTTTTAAAAGTAATGCATTACAATATTGTGTTACTCCCTAAAATAGTAACTAATTACATTACATAGTTACTTTTTATGGAAAGTAATTTATGTTGTTACTTTAGCGTTACTTTTTCTCATCTGGGCTGGGCTTGCTTGTTTGTTTTCAAAATAAATAAAAAAAAAAATATTTTTTGGCAATTGTAAAAGCCCTTGCACACCAAAAGTGAAATGAATCCTCAGGCTGAAGGAAATGTAAATTCACATCTGTGCTGTAGAGGGCGCAGCTCAAACAAACCTTTCTGCTCTGCTGCCATTCAATAAATGGAAAAAACTGAGTAACTGGTGTTGCTTATTTGACAAAGTTCTCAGATATTTTCTTGTAAATTTAAAATGAATGTAAGTTACTTGAAAAAGTAATCTGATTGCGTAAATTGTAATGCATTACCCCCAACACTGTCTGGCAGTAAAGTCCAAATGTAATGTCAGCAATTAAGTGGATACATTACTGCATTTATTGAACTGTAAAATTAGAGTGTAAGTGTTTTTGAGGTTCATTTAAGATGTGGACCTCAGTGCAGGTAGATCCGGAAGCAGTAGCAGTTTATCTCTACAGTATGTGGTCTATTATCAACGGCTGAAGAGATGTTAATCTACTGAATGTTTCCCATTGGTTGCTTGGCACAAGTTGTAATTTGTAGATGTTGGACAGCAACGCCAATCTGTGCTGGGTCTGGCAGGCTCTAGATCCCTTAGTACAAGTAGGATGAGACTAGTACTTCAGATTGTGCTTTGCTATTGGTTTAGTCAGTTAGAAAGAAGATTAATGAAGTTTAATTGTTGGTCTTTAAGCATCGCTATTGTAATCGCTTATACTTAGGATTAGGGATTTGAAGCAACTTGTGTGACTTTTATTATGAACTGCATATTTAATAGGGCTGCCCCAAGTAAATATTTTTCTAGTCAACTAATAGTCATTAATTTAAGCCATTAGTCAGCTATTCACATGTTTGTTAATTTAATTACTTAAATACATACTAGGGGGTAGTATGTATTTAATTACTTAAAGGGGTCATATGATGCTATTTTAAAGATCATTATTTTTGTGCATTTGGTGTAACAGAATATGTTGACATGCTTTAATGTTAAAAAAAACACATTATTTTTCAAAAACTGTACATTATTGTAGTTCCTCTATGCCCCGCCTCTCTCAAACGCGTCGTTTTCTACAAAGCCCCTCCTTCAGACAAGCACAGTCTGCTCTGATTGGCCAGCTGACTCAGTGCATTGTGATTGGCCGAACACCACAAGCGCATGTCAGAAATGTAATGCCCCTTACCATAATCGTGAGCTTCAGCTTTCAAAGTAAATATAAAGACAATTAATAATGTCGTTAGTTTCACCATCAGTTCAAGCCCGAGAGGGGAACAGAGTCGCGTGACAGACACGGTGATGATGCTCGTATGTGTTTGCAGTACACAAGCTGCAGTTAAGACAGCTGACTCCACTGTGATGTGACCCTGTCTCTCTCTCTCTCTCTCTCTCACACACACACACACACACAAAACGCGTTACTCTACACTGCGCAAAACTCCACATTTGAACAGTCAATAGCAAATACTTAAACTAATAACAAAACATACTTACAGTCGCTGATTCAGAATAAGTGCCAGGTTGTCATAGTAGCAAAGTCAGAATTGACCCTTTTTTTTTTTTTTTTTTCCAGAAATAGCCTTTGCGCAAAGCCAGCCTTGTAACTTACTCTCCTAGGTTCACAACTGCCGTCCATAAAATGCGTTGCACAAATTCGAACATTTGGGTTCTGTTGTAAACAAATCTTAACCAATGATTCCTAACTGCATCTATTATCGGAAGGCCAAATAAAGTGCTTTTGCTTTCGCACAGAAACACACAGCGTCTCCCTGACACGGCTGCATCAACACTACTGCAGTTACTGAAACCACGCCTTCTTTCTTTGCATGAACATTTTTGCGGAATTATGCAAATATTTCCACATCGTGACGTAGACATGTAGGGGTGTGTTTTAATGAGGCGTTTTAGCCCGGTCTGGATCAGCCTTCTCTTTTAGATAGAATCTCTCCTCTTGTGGGAGACTTTGAGCTTTGTAACTCAGCAGATCTTATTCATGCACAGACAGCTACATAACACACTAAAGAAAAGGAAAACACGAAATCGCATCATATGACCCCTTTAAATACAAACTACATACATATGAAATACTATATATTTCATATATAGCCTATTTTAAATGATAAACCATATTTGAGGTCGATGAATGATAGGCCAAAGTTTGGATTTCCTGCTCAGTATACTGGAATTATCTGAAGCACCAACCGTTAATGATCTGGCCGTCATGGACACAGATTTTTTTTTTTTTGCGACTAACCAACTAATACAATTTTAGCCAACTAAGCCTCTAAACACTGACTAACGTTTAGTTGAATATTAAGGGGGGAGCCCTACATATTTCATAAAACTTTGGAAAAGATTGGACACATACTTATGAATTATTAATTTCTTAGCATCTGTGATTGTCAGTGGTTCTAAAAGGAAGTTTCCAGATGGACTAAAACCCTATACTCTTGTGCGAAGTGTCTTTTCCCTCAGATGACCTGATAGAGTCCTCGTCCGTCTCAATCGCACATTACTGCTAGAGATGTCAGGGAAGTTGACTCTCAGTCAACAATGGAAACCGATATTCAGTCATTTAATCAATAGTGGAGCTGAAACACTACAGATAAACTCTCCCTTGAGGGCTCTTAGGAGCTGGATGGACTAGAAAACGCCAGGCTAAGAGACATTTGAAGAAGCTATTGATTGTAAATGTACAGTAAATGTGTCTGAAATGGGGCAAAAAAAAAAAAGTATATTCAAACCACATTTTTCATATTGGCCCAAAGCTGTGATCATTTACACCAACGTGCTTGTTGATGCAACACACAATCACCAATAGTAGAATCACTTTTGCATGCTTATTTATTTATTTTTTTATCTTGGTGTTTGTTGGTCTTTTTGTTTTGATGCAATTATATTTTTTAGACCTTGAGATCTTGGAAGCACCAAAGAATTGGCACTTTGGTCCTCCCCAGACAGCACAAACACATGCTGATCCTAAATTACTGTTTTGACACCACCGGCATGTAATAAACCCACCTCCAAATGGCAACCAGCAGAAAACTCCAGCTGGAGGAAACTTTGGACAAAGACTACATTTGCATTTGGCAACTCCTGCTTTTAGCCTGATAGAAAGGAACTGACACTTGTTAGCCAGTCTTTTTTTCTTCAGGTTTTATTCAGTGAAGCATCCAGAGCAGTAATAAGCACAAGTCGGCGTCAATTATGTGACAGATTTGTTTAGCAATCTCACCACTTTTCCTCTTGAAATCCCAATTTCTCAGCAGACCATTCAGGATTGCTCTTCTCTCTGGAGTCATGTTATTCTTAATCGTTGTGAGCTGTTGAGTGCTCTCGTCTTTGATAGGCTATACGTCCTTGCATTCTGATTTCTCCGCTGAGGGTGATTTCAGTGACACTGACTGAAATGACAGCTAATTGAGGCTACTTTTCCTGAAAGCTCTGATGGACAATACTCTGATTCCTCCTCCTGCCAGGCGGTGAAATTGCCTGGCATAATAAAAAGAAAATTGTAGAGGTATGAGCCAGGAGATGTCAAAATAAAGCAATGAGGCAGGCTCAGCCATTGACAAGCAGTTTACCTCTGTATTTATTTTCTCTCACTCGTTTGCTGTCTTTGTTTTCCACTTCGCCAAAGAAGAACATTTAAGTGGACACAAGGTGAGTGCAGTTGCTACAGGGCTGCTGAGAGGTTAAGAATTGAATGGTTTCACAAATAAAGCATGCTTTCGATGGCATTTTCTTTATCTCACCTCCGTATGATGCTTAGTAGTGTTTATACGTGCATCACTGCTTTGTGCACAGAGGCAACCGCTGTATTTCTGCTTTTCCATAAGCGCCACCTACTGTCAGAGACTGAATTTGCACTTTCATTCAGCCCATCTGTCGGTTGTTGTTTTAAATTATATGTAACTAATAATTTTTTTTTAAATGAAATGTAAGGTACTTTTTGTTTTCATCAAAACTTGTATTATTTTAACGGTTGTTTAAACCATAGTTTTTATTTTCCTTTTACAGTTTAGGATGCTACTATGGACATTAGTGGTTCACCGATATATTGCCAAGGTATTTGGCTTTTTTTTTTTTATCCACGTAGGCCAATAGTTTTTTTTTTAAATGTTTGGCTGATATACCAGAAGTGGGACTTTTATTTTGATGGAATTGAGAACATTGAAACATTACGAGAACTGTAGGGGAAAATATTCCACCCCTGCTTAAAATTTCCAATCATGTAGATTCTTATTGAAATAACTGGAATTCACAGAACAACATTAACATTTTTTTGAGATGTTAAGTTATGTACAGGTTAAAAACAATAATTGAACTCTCGTTCCATTTCGCTTTTTATTTATATTTTTTTATTTATAAAGCAAAGTTGAACCAGCATCACAAAATTTGAGGTAAATGCGTAAACCTTGAATTGTGACTGTCTGGAGAGTATGTGTCCATGTAGTTACATTCTAAGCATTTCATTATTCATGTTAGGCGTTCAAAGTCATGTGTTAGGTATGATAATTCAAAATAAAACCTAATAAAATAAAAATCATATGAAGTGCCATTTCAGCTCTGTTCAGTCACCTCTGATGCTTCTGAGTTGTTGTCTATCAGAGATGTGTAAGTGTGTGTTTCTTCAGTTTAGGAACACAAAAGAGTTATTCCCCAGCAGAGTGGTCACAGCTGGAGTTTGGGACTGAAAAGAGAGAATATGAATGGTTAAGAAATGAACAAACATGTTAATTAACAAAGTGAATAAGTGACCGTGACTGGCTGAGATTTAGACTTTAATTGCCACTAAACCCAACACCAAATTTACACTAAATTTAGTTCACATTCTGAGTAAAAAAAACTCACTAGGGCAATGGTAAAAAAAAAAAAAGAAAAAACCTTTTTGGAGTATGAACTATCCCAAGGATTAGGTTAGGACGTCTGCAACATCCAAAAAAAAAAAAAAAATCACCACATTAGGAAACCATTGCAAACTGAACCGCTTCCATACCGCAAGGGTTTATGCACAATATTGGCTGAAAAATCAGTCACAGATGCATACTTTGAAAGTCCACCAGAAATAGTACACTCTCCGAGTACCTTTGACATAGTTTTCACTCTACTATGCTTTATTTCAAATCTAGTGTGCTCTTTAGGAGCAATATTTATTCACATTTAGCCTATATTTGTTCAGTGTGAATTGAAAAATGTGTGATTGTGAGTGAACGGTCAACAAATTAAGACATTAATTAACAGTGAACCTGTTTAATTATGCTGTGTCTGCTACTTCAGAGATGGCAAATATTGTCTCATTCAACCATAAACAGAACACGCTTTCCTGTTGTTTTAGCAGTTTTGAGAGTCCTCCTCCTTTTTGGGTGTTGTTCCACACTGTGCCGTTCATAGATATCTGGATCATATACAGTATCAGCTGATTTTGTTAAATGGAGAACCAAAACCAGAATTTTTCCAGATTGGTGGTTTGGAAGCTCGTTCAGTGTTTGTGTAACTGTTGTCTCCATAACAGTGAAATTTATCAATGCTCAATAACAATTTTGATCCCAAAAGTAAAAAAATTAAAATAAAAAAACCTTTGTGTATAGGGGACAGAGGTCTATCATGTTTTGTGTATCAAATACTATATTTAAAATGGGGAAACCTATGCATTTGTAGGGAAGCAGATACAGTGGAATGTAATTGTTATTTTTCCCCGTTTACACATTTTGATTTCTTCGTTTCGTAAGTTAACATTGCAAGTTAAATGTTTTAAGCTATTCATTTGAAGGTGAAAAAATGAAATTGCATTCTCTATAAATGCAGAATAGGCAGTGATTTGTCTCATTTTAAAAAAAATAATTAATAATATTTGTAATATTTGATAGTAAAATTAGATTTAGAAATATAAGCTTGTTTCTGAATATTTATTGAATTAAGCACCTTCTGAGTTTACAGTGTTGCAGCTGTTAAATTGCCTAATGAGTCCATTGTACTAGACTAATAAAATAAAAAATAATGCATTTTTTTTAAAATGACTTCTAACTCTAAAATGAAAATGAGAAAAAATTTAATCAAGGCACGTGCGAATGTAGGATTTTCACAACAGCATTTTTCCGTGGTCAAAAAAATAAACCAGCAGCATAGAACAACGCTCTTAGTAAATAAAGAATGAGTTTTTTTTAAATAGGATCATTTAACACTGAAATAGATCGATGGACGGATGCTGTCTTGCCTTATTATTTATGAAGAAGAAATGAAGCGTGACTTTGAAATGTCAATCAGAAACGAGGTTTATGAAATGTCTGACCTTCTTAGATTAAGAACACTAGCAACAGCTAATAGTTATTTAACACTGACATTCCATGTTGTGTATAGTTTGAATACATCTTTTTATTTATTTTTTTATCAATACTGTATGTAGTTTTCTATTTTTGCTGTTTGATATGTTTTACTTGTCTGCCTTGTTTTCAGAGTTGTCCGATCCATAAAATTTGACTGGACTGTTTGCATTATGCATTAAAATAGATTGATATTGTTACCTTACCTCAAGGCTACAAGGGAAGTTTGTAACATTCATCATGTTTACAGTGAAGAGTAAAAAAAAAAAAAATGTATTTGTTGACTACAAATTGGTAACATTGTGCATCAGGCTGTTTTCACACAGACTTTTCTTCAGTCTTTGATACATGTGACAGTAAAGGTCATTGCACACTGAGTCTGAATTTTTCACACGTTAAAAATTAAATACAATCTCACATTGTGTCAATCACGTTTATACACTGCCTCCGAAACTTTCGTCCGTCATTTAAAAAAAAAATAATAATTGGTTCAGGTTCGACTTTCTGCGTTTTCGCATCCGTAACAAGCATTTTGATAGGGAAGGATGACGAATGCGAAAAAACAAACGCACACAAACATTTCGGACTCCGTGTGCAAGGACCTTAAGACTGACTCAGATTGACTTAAGGGTGTACAAACCTTCACAGAGACGCTGAAGAGTACAGCTGCTCAATACAATTGATTTAACTTCACATTTACAATCACAGTATTTCTGGGAGCACTGTGATCCCTCCTCGAACTTGCCTAAATTCTTGTTTGGTGGTTTAAAGCAAGGGTTCACACCAGACTCACTGCAAAACAGAAGAATAAGGACTAAATCTTCCTCAAAGCCAGTTTTGTGTACACATTTCCTGAATAATCTCCCCGCCGTATCATCTTATTACTGTAATGCAATGATTCTCTTGGGTTTCATTTCATCAAGTCGCATTATGTTCCCACCGAGAAAGAAGATGAAATGTGTGAAAGCCAATGCAGGCATGCTTTGTCCCTCTCCGTTGACGCATAATCTGGTCCTACATCCACATTTAATGCTGTAGTCTTCAGAAGTACTGTTACTTTATTACCAATCAATGCAAAAGTAAAAATCACTGTAGCAATAGTGTCATTCTGCAGCATCAATAGTATCCACCTCAGTCAGCGGTGCTAATTTACATTCTGCTATAGGACTGTTTTCCCGTTCAAATCCCCTACGCAGGCAGCATTTATGCTGTCTGTAATGCACTACATACTCCATACATGAAACATGCTGACTGATGTGCAGTACTGGATTGTAATTACATGTAATCTGGATTACTTAATCAGACTTTTTATTTTAAAATGCTCATAATATGATTACAGATACTTTTAATGGATAACATGATGACATATTATTCACACTGTGGCAGTAAATTATCCATAAAGTATTGATTTTCTTCTAAATTAACCTACTATTTATATAAATTCCAGTTTTTGTGTAATTGCAAGCGCCATCCATTAGTCAGGTGGCTATGATTGCATAGAAAATGGATGCATTTTAATAAGTATTTGAATTATCACTCATTGAATCATTTAACCTTGTATAATTATGCCTTTGGATTTTATCTTTAAAACATATTAAAATGCTAAAATTCATGTCATTTACAGCGTAATCCACACATGCGTGCCGAACAGACTGCATTAGTATGGTGAAGTTTTAATTTGGTGAATTATATGTGCATTTAAATGAGCTTTTGTACTATTTTTTAAAATTGTTAACGTGACTCAGTTTCAGAAATATTCATGGTCTGATCAGTTTCCACACGAGGAGCATTTGTAATGCTATAAAATTCCTGCTCGTAATTTTAGAAACACTCCAATAATGAAAACATTTGGGATTCTACGTCTGTAATGTACTGTTCAATGCATTTTATGATATAGAAAACAGAGATTGGAATATATTTTCTCTCTTTTTTTTTTTCTGTGATAAACACAAGTAATCTAAGATTACCTAATATGTGTAATTCAGATTGTTACTAAGTACAATTTTTGTCATGTAATTTGTAATCAGTAACGGACTACAATCTACCCAGCACTGCTGACGGGAGACTGTTTTTAAATGCTCACTTGCATATGCGTATGTTTTCTGATGAACACCCACAGTGTGTGACTTTATGCAACTGCATGTTACCAGGAAAAATGCGTTTGCATTTCGCAGTGTTTGTGTAGTGCAAAATGAATGTAAACAGTCAGTTATGTCTTAAGGGATTGTAAACAGATGGGGCAAAATTACTGATGTGTCAAAATAGATCATTAGTGCATTAGTGTAGTAAATGGAGCCTATTAGACTTGCTGCTGTCTATAATGTCATCAATAATAATCAAACAGCAATAAAGCTGAGAAAAAAAAAATGACTTACTGCTCTTGTCTGGAAAACTTGAGTAGCTTTATTAAATACGTCCTCTACAGTTAGATTCTCAAAGCACTTATTTGTTCTTCTTTATTACGGACTATTTACTTGTATGTTTAGAAGCTATATTTAGTAAGTTGAAAATTACTTGACTACATTAAATTGTTTTTATTTATTATTAGTTTTTAGCTGGTTATTAATTTAGCTCAAACAGTAAAGCAGATCATGGGTTTGATTCCCAGCGAAAGCCAGAACTCAGTAAATGTGTACCTTTTCAATAGCATTGTTTTTTTTTTTTTTAAAGAACAGAATAGTTTTAACTGAATTTGTCTATCTTTTACTGATTTTTAAGAGTAAATTAGATTTAAAAAATAAATAAATAAAGTGCCTTGTATATTGAGTAGTAAACAAGCATTAAAATATTTTTAAATCTGTTTTTTTTAAAACAAGCATTACGATATAATTTTATTTAATTAATTTTACTGATGGATAAAATGGAGCATGACAGTCTGTCAAAGTGGCAAATAATGGTTATGGTGTAACCTGTAAGTGTTGTAAATTTGGTCAGGTTAATCTGCATGGGAGGTTGGCACAGAGAGTAGCTTGTGCTACAAATATTTCATTATCAAGCACTTTGATTGTGAACATTTTCCATCTTGTTCGATTTTAATCTGTCAGTAAATATCCTAACTTTTGCTCTTTGTGTTGTGACATTCACATCATTCGGGAGCTTTGGTGGCAAGAGCTCTTTTAATTTGATCAAGCGTTGTTTCAGGTTGTTGGTTTTGTGCTTTGACATCCCTTTTTTCTGTTTTTAACCGTGGGAGTGTTGCTAAAGGTCAAAAACACAATAGACCAGATCTGACCTTATTTATTTTATCTGTCAAAATGATGGAAAGTGCTTTGAATAATCTATTAATGTTCTTAAAATTTAGTACAAAACACACTTTAGCCTCTGTCCTCAGCTTTCTGAAATCTACTCACGATGAAGCGTTAAAGCTTTTGGATGTTTGATATGACACGCACACAAAAGCTGAAAGCTTGGTCTTAGTGGCCCGTGGTTGATTTTGTTATTGTGATTACATTACAATGTTGCAAATAAAATGATAACCAGCAATTCAACTTCCTTCATTAGCATTCATCATGGATCACCGTACAGAACGAGCACTGAATCTACTCAATATTACAACATGCTGCATTTTATTTCTCGTGAAGGGGAATGAAGCCCTAAAGCACATCCTTTTTAACACGTTAACAGATATGTATCGGTTGCATATTGTTGAGAACAATGTCACCCATTCTTTTGAATACTAAGAGTCAAGTGATTCATTTTTGCTACACTTGTCAAAAATTGGAAACATTAATGAAGCTTTTAATGAAGTTTCTTTATGTTCATAAATTACAATTTGAAATAAGTATTTTCTATTTGAATATATTTTAATATGTAACTGATTCCTGTGATCAAAGCTGGATTTTCAGCATCATTACTCCAGTCTTCAGTGTCTCGTGATCCTTCAGAAATGTTTTTACTGAATAAAAGCATCATGTTCTATTAAAAACATGCACATACACACATTTAATTGGTGGTACATCATGGTTTCTGCATAAATATTGGGCAGCACAGCTGTTTTCAACATTGATAATAATCAGAAATGTTTCTTGAGCAGAAAAACAGCATATTTGAATGATTTCTGAAGATCATGTGACACTGAAGACTGCAGTAATTATGCTGAAAATACAGCTGTGCATCACAGAAATAACTTACAGATATTCACATAGAAAACAGTTATTTTAAATTGTAATGGTATTTCTATGGTGTTAGTGTTTTTACTGTATTTTTGATCTAATAAATGCAGCCTTCGTGAGCAGAAGAGACTTTAAAACATTTAAAAATCGTAATGTTTTGGCAAGTGCTGTATGTGTTTAATTCTGCTTCCCTGAATGCCGTCGACTGTCGGGCTGAGCGTCTCAGCGTCTTCAATCATGGCTTCACTGAAAAGACAACTGAGCATCCAGAACATGTTTGTCCTTGTATCTCAGAGAGAACAAGATGGTGCGCAGCCTCTTTATATGCATGACGTGACAGACAAGTGAAGGGCGGGACTTATGCACCATCTGCCAATGATTTTCTTCAGGCTTCAGCAGTGGCTGAAATGAAAGGCAAAAGAAATATTTGATTCTGAGCACATTCATATCTTGTGATATTCGTTATTATGGATGATTTCCATGCAGTTGCGGCTCTGTCTGATACAGCAGCACACAAACACAGAGGAGAATTGAAAAACACTCACGGATTTATACATGAGAGCGGTTCAGAATCACTCCTGGACATGTTCATATCCTCGCTTGCACTCCTTTGGGTTTTTACAGATTAAATACACTGCAAGACATTTTATTTATTTATTTATTTTTTTTAAATCCATCTATCCATCCATCTTTCTTGCCGTTTATCCTGTATGGGGTTGTGGGAGTGCTGGGAACTAGCCTGCGTTCAGAGGCAGAGAAACAGTCTGGAAAAAGTCCATCACAGGATACACACACACACACACACACACACACACACACACGTACGTACGTCTACGGGTAATTTATCATCTCCATTTCACCTGCATGTGTTCGGGTTGTGAAGGAGACCGAAGCCTACACATGGAGAACATTAGGGGTGAAATGATTCGCTCAGTTCGAATATTATGAATTTGACAATATTTTGGAATAAATAGGTAAATAAGAGAGTAAATAAATAAAATGAATAAACTTAATAATAAATTAAAGCATTTTTATTTCCCAAAACGTGTACTAGCCTAACATGTAGCAGCAATGTTTATATACTTATTATCTATTAATATTTTAAGTTAGCATTTTATATTTTTCAGTTTTAATTTTAATTTCAGTTTAAATATTTCTAATTGGATGAACGTTTTTCCATTTAATATTTAGATTTTATTTCAACTCATTTCTTAACAAAACAGTTTTAATGTAAACGTATCTTTTTTTTTTTTTCTTTTTCTTTTTTATAAATGTTTCTAGTTTTTAGTAATCTATTTTTTTTTAATTAATTTTGATTTCAGTTTAAGTTTTAGTTAAGTTTTAGTATATCAAATGTAACTAAACAAAAATGAGAAATGGTGCTTTGACAACAAATTTTATTTATTTATTCTTTTATTTTAATAATTTTATGGTCACACTTTATTTTACGGTCCAATTCTCACTTTTAACTAACCATTAACTATGACTTTTGCCTCAATAAACTCAATACTCAATATTTGCTCCTTGTTAGTAGTTAGTAAGTTAGTTGTTCAGTTTAGGTATTGGGTTGGATTAAGGATCTAGAATATGGTCAAGCAGAATAAGGCATTAATATGTGCTTTATATGTACTAATAAACAGCCAATATGATAGTGGGAATAGGCTTTTATGGTTTTAGTTGACTATAATAACCCTGGCCGTCTCAAATTTGTCTCTTCTGACCACCTGTGAGGGTTTACATCACAAACTATGTCAGTGTTGATAGAATGCAAAATGAACTGTCTGTCTTCTCTGCATATTGAAATGATCTCTCTCCTCTTCCCACAGTACCGACTGTCTCTGATGACGTTACACCAACGGTGCTGCCTAGAAGATCCACACCTCCCATCAGGACCACCGCTATCAGCATCACCCAGAGACCTGCGTTCAACATCACCGTCACGCCCGACCCGGCAGCCGTGGACCGCCCCGCCCCGCCGCCAGACCCCAGCGCCGTCAGCCCGCCCCCCTCCAGCAGACGCTTCTGCGACGGGACGGAGAGGAGAGGCATCTCCTGGCCGCAGACGCACCGAGGAGCCACGGTGGAGCGGCCTTGTCCGAGAGGAACTCGGGGTGCGTCCGCACTGGAAACAGGCATTTGAATTATTTCTGCAATTAGTGTCAGGAATCTGGCTGTCATTAGTGCAGAAGTGACACGTGTGCTGGTATCCGGCATGCGGCATTTCTTATTTGAATGGCATCCATATGGAGACGTCAAAATGATCTGCAAGATTTGCATTCCGTAGCTGAGTTAATATGGAAATGTTATGCAGTGCAGTTTGTAATAGAAAATGTTTTCATAGCATAAATATTTTATTAAAAACTCCAACAGATTTAGTCTTAATTAAACACTTTCAAAAGTTTTATGGCCAGTTTTACTAAACAGGGCAAATTAGTGTTATGCGCAGCTCACACTGTGCGATTTTGGCCACGATTTGGCCGTCTGAGACAAATTTTGAAAATCCTAAAAGATAATCCTAGGCTAAAATCTGTATTCTTTGATCTCTGGTTTGACATGTTCACCGACAGCCGATTAATGGCAATCATGATCAAATTTGACCTGGCAGTGTCAGACCACACTATTACACTGTTCTTCTTAAATACGCCGCTATTGCCACCATTCATATACTTTTCATGATAGCCAACAACATTCATCCGGACAAGTTTTCTTGTGCGCACCAGTTTTTAACGCATCTTAACTGTCATACGGTCTGACAATAAAGGTCACCAACTATCCCTTTAATGACTACTGAGATCCCACAGTGTGACACGAGCATCATGTTCGTACAGTCAGGCAAGCAACAATAGTAAAGGACTATTGAAAATCGTACAGTGCACGCCCGGCTTTAGAGCGCAATTCCAAAACCGCGTCGGTGGGCGTGGAAATTTCTGCAGGTGATTTACTGACAACATGCAAATTAAAGAACACGGATGCAATATCTAATTTCCATAATGACCAACGCAATCTACCAAGCGCAGCGCAAATTAGCGTAAGGGTATGTTCAGATTCGGATAATGTGTTCTGGCATTTCAAATAAATTAATAAGTGTCGAAAAATGTTTCCTCCTAGCAACAAATGCAGCCATTTCAAGCAAAAAATAGGTTCCCACTTTATATTAGGTGGCCTTAACTACTATGTACTTACATTTAAATTAATAATTTGGTACAATGCACTTATTGTGTACATACATGTTTTTACATTGTACTTATATTTATCAAAAATACCAATATGTTATTACATCTGTAATTAATTTCTGTAATTAAATTTATAATTAAACTGTTGACCCACCCCTTACACCTTAACCCATCCTTAAACCTACCCACACCACCAAACCTGTCCCTAACCGTACCCGTATCCCCCTCAATAGCAGCAAAAGTGTTTTGCAATACAATATGAATACAGTAAGTACACTGTATTAATTTTTTTTATGTAAGTACATAGTAGTTAAGGCCACCTAATATAAAGTGTGACCCAAAATAGTTTAAGGACATGCTTTTTGCGTTAAATAGTGGCACAGTAATTTAACGAGCGCAAACATTAGTAAATCACGTTATGTGATTCATTTGAATACTCTCCTCCCATAAATTTAGCGTCTGAAAGGGAAACTCCTCCAAATGCATATTCAATAAGGTTTTTTTATTGATTCTTCACTGCGCATCTTTAGTAAATCCTGACAGTACTATTTTAATGGCAAAAGACAGTTTGCGCTGGCTCAAGCTGTTAGTAAATCTGGCCCTTAATCTTAGAATGAATACGTTTATCATGTAAATGAGGACCTTCACACCTGTGCTGTCCTTAAAGTCAGTGTTGAACAGGTTTCCTTCTGTCGTTCTCCAGGTATCGCTCTGTTCCTCTGCACGTCTGCCGACGGGATCTGGAGTCCCAAAGGTCCTGATCTCAGTAACTGCACGTCTCACTGGGTGACACAGGTGGCACAGAAGGTGAGTCACAAACAGTAGCTATAATGTAAATATAATTTCTATAGCACTTTTCACATTGTTGCAAAGCAGCTTTACTGAAAATCATCATGTTAATGTTAATGTTTATAGTTCATGCCCTATAGTCTCATTTAGCAGTTTAGAGCCGAGCGATCATATACTGTAGGTGCATTTTGCAAACAAAAACAAAAATACAGTATAGTATAGTATATATTGCATGAGTGTACTGTATGCATGCAAATAATGTTAGATATAATATATTTATGCAATTTTGTGTATAGACTGTGTTATAAAAGTTTACATTTTGTAATGATATAAGCACACAGCAGAGTTTTGTATAGTATACAGTGCAAGTCAAAAGAATTATTAAAATTTTTTTATGTTTTTAAAAGAAGCGTCTTGTTGTAATTTTAAATAACTGTTCTCTATGTGAATATCTGTTAAAATGTAATTGATTGCTGTGATCAAAGCTGAATTTTCAGCATCACCAGTGTGACATGATCCTTCAGAAATCATTATAATATGCTGATTTGCTGCTCAAGAGACATTTCTGATTATTATCAATGTTGAAAACAATTGCGCTACTTCATATTTTTTATGGAAAATGTAGATACACTGCCAATATTCGAGACTTGGTGCTAAAATAAGTTAATACTTTTATTCAGCAATAATGCATTTCAACTATACAAATATGAACTTTCTATTCATGAAAAAAAAAAAGTATCATGATTCCCACAATGATTGATTTTGGCTCTTCTTCCAGATCCGGAGTGGTGAGAACGCTGCGAATCTGGCGAATGAGCTGGCGCGTCACACTCAGGGTCCCGTGTACGCGGGCGACGTCAGCTCCTCTGTGCGGCTCATGGAGCAGCTGGTGGATATACTGGACGCTCAGCTGCAGGAGCTCAAACCCAACGATAAAGACACGGCCGGACGGAGCTTCAACAAGGTACAGAACACTGCATGCCAGGCGACAGCGACTGTGATTTATGGATGTTGTTTTGTTGGATTTGATAAAGTTTGAAGGTCATTGCACACTTGAGTCTGAAATTTTTGCGTGCGTTTTTCCGTTTTTTCTTCATCCTTTCCTATCAAAATACATGCTACGGATGCGAAAACGCAGAAAATCGAACCTGCTCCGAATTGTTTTATGACGGACAAAAGTTTCGGAGGCAGTGTGTAAACGTCATTGACAAAACGTGAGGACGTATTTATTTTTTAACGTGCTCCGTGTGCAATGACCTTGAGTCTTCAAGTTCTAATAACGTCAACAGTTCTGGTTTGACAATCTCTTCAGGAGATGTTTTTATCATGACAAATTCAGTGACCAGCAAAAGTTTTAAGATAGCAATTTATGCTTTGAAACTTTAAAGGTGCCATAGAATGGAAAACTGTATTTACCTTGGCATAGTTGAATAATAACAGTTCTGTACATGGAAATGACATACCGTGAGCCTCAAACACCATTGTTTCCTCCTCCTTATGTAAATCTCGTGAATAAACAAGACCACTGAAAAATAGGCGAATCAGAACATAACACTGACTGTGACATCTGTATTCAGAAAGGCACAGAAAGCAAATAACGTGTTCTAATAAAATAATGGGAGCCACTAAAGGGACATGGTTAGCTTCTTGCTAGTGGTAGCCTGTTACTTTACAGTACATAAGATTTCACTTACCACATAAGAGATGACTGAGGATGATGGCGAATGATTTAAAGATCCTGAGCACCACTGACAAGCATCTGATCTTGTAAAATGTGTGATAAGTTCTGCCGCTCCATAGTATAAACAGAGTTTGTGCGATTGCGAATCTCGAAAGCGAAAGTGAAAGTAAAAAAAAAAAAATTCAGTTTCAGTCTCCCTGATGCCCGCATTTTATATACAGTTTAATTACCCAACGATATAACTGTGAGAGAAAGTATTGAAATATAAATTTTCCTCCCTGTGTTTCCTTCCTGCTGTGAGCTACTGAAATGAGCTGCACTGTGAAACAGCCAATCAGAGCAGAGCTCAACGTTATTATTCATGACCCTGCCAAATAAGCCAATAACAGACCGTTTCATTCTAGGGAGAAATCCTAGGGTTGTAAATGCACATGTAAAACCATTTCCTTACCTAAGCCACATACCTTCTATGCAGATATCAGAGAACAATTTAAAATATTGTTTCAATGCATTCTATGGCACCTTTAACAAAACTGATTAGTGTGAAAATACCAGTCCCTGTTGTTAGTTTATGTGTAATTTCTTATTTTGAATCAAGCCTTTGCAGCATAGCCACCAAGGCTTATATTGCAATTTATTTTATTTTAGTAATTCTCTGCATGGTAGAATATAGGCTTGTATATTCATTTATATTAAGTATTTATATAGAATATAGATTTTTCAAGATACCAAAGCCTTCAATCAAATATCAGGCTCTCTACACATTACACATTTTGCCAAGATCAAATTATCTGAATTATGTACTATCCACATTTCTTGGATAAATCTGTACTATTACTGGATGTCAGAAAACCTGTTACTTTATGTATAAAAGAGCAACCTTTGAGCAAAACAGTTTTCCGCATGTGGAAATTGTGGGGAGCAGATTTAAACAGAGATGACAGTGAAATTCAGCATCATTGCATCATTCAGGCTTACAAAAACAGCTTGGCCCAAAGCACCACAAAAATAACAGGAATTGATATGTATGCATACACACACACACACACACACACACACACACACACACACACACACACACACACACACATATATATATATATAAAATGTGTAGTATTAAAAATAAAGTTTCAAATTTCTTAAATGTTATTTTCCTTATTGTAATTTAATAATATTACAACTTTAATCACATAATAATACTTGAACTTTATTGCTATGGTGGTATTCGTGTCATTTTGACATCATTTTTTTTTTTTAAATTACTGCTTTAATCTGGTAATGTTGTAACTTCATTTAGTTAATTCTAGTAAAAGGCCTATTATGAAAATGAAAATATTCCAATATCACTATGAATATTAAACTTTGTTCTTAAAATCTTCTTCTTTCTTCTTCTTCTGGCAGCTGCCGTTGAGTTTAATGGATTTTCTGGATTCATTTGAAAGCATGCTCTAACGTTTCTATCTCCATATTTCCCTCCTCAGCCAGTGCCTTATAGAAGAGAGATGCACATTCAAAGACATTTTTAATTGAAATGGGGTTAATGGACATCCTCTGCAGTGTCCTTTTATACTCTATATAACCTCAGCTTTGAATATATACAGATATTTCTTCAGCTATAGGCACTTTTTGCCCTGTGGACTTTCAGAAATAAAGGACACCCTTTTCAAGCTCAGTAATAGGTTATGTAAGTTGTCTACTAACAATGACAACAGAACGATATATGGAAATGTATTTCTCTCTGTAAAGGTCAGCTTCATAATCTGCATTCTATGTATTCTAAATACAAACAGGAAGTAATATTTTGACACCTTTTGTGTACAATCACTGGAACATAAAAGTGCCCGTAGTTGAAGCGACACACATACATGATATGACTGACACATAGGCTCTTATTTGTTCTCTTTCTCTTTTCTTCTCTCTCTCTCTCTCTGTGTGTGTGTTGTTCCTAATCTTCCGTGTTTGTGTTTGAAACAAAAACAAAAAAAGCGTCAAAAAAGAGAGAGGACTTGCAGGGCCTATATGAAGGTATATATGGACACAATCCCAAAATTCCCTTCACCTGCTCTGCTGCATGCAGCTTGTTTGTCTGGCTGGAAGTCCATCTGTCTGTTGTCCTGCTGAGTCTGTCTTCCTGCTGATACGCGACTCTCTTTTAGGGCAGTTCTGCCTCTGTGTCTTTCTGTTCTGTTTTGTGTTGCTTTCACCATCCTCCTCTTTTCTGTTCACCTCCTCCTTACTGCTTGACTGTCTTAAAGCAGTAGTTCACCCAAAAATGAAAGTTTGCTGAAAATGTGCTCACCTTCAGGCCATCCAAGATGTAGATGAGTTTGTTTCTTCATCAGAGCATTGCTTCACTTGCTCAGCAATGGCAGTGAATGGGTGCCGTCAGAATGAGAGTCCAAACAACTGATAAAAACATCACAATAATCCACACCACTCCAGTCCATCAGTTAACATCTGGAGAAGACAAAATCTGTGTGTTTGTAAGAAACAAATCCATAATTAAGACATTTTTTAACTTTAAACCATTGCTTCTGGCTAAAATACGAGTCCATAATCCATAATAACACTTCCTCCAGTGAAAAAAGTCTTCGGGTCTGAATCAGGAGAGAAATCTGCACAGATCAAGCACCGTTTACAAGCCAAAACAGCTCTAAACAAATATGTGGCTGGGTTTTGATGTGAGAGACAACAGGAGATGTTATGGAGTTATTATGGATTATGGACTCGTATTTTAGCCAGAAGCAACAGTTTGAAGTTAAAATGCCTTAATAATGGGTTTGTTTATTTTTCTCAAGATGTTAACTGATGGACTGGAGTGCTGTGGATTATTGTGATGTTTTTTATCAGCTGTTTGGACTCTCATTCTGACGGCACCCATCACTGCAGAGCATCCAATGATGAACAAGTGATGTAATGCAACATTTCTCCAAATCTAATGAAGAAACAAACTCATATATGCACATTTTCAGCAAATTTAGATTTTTGGGTGAACTATTTCTTTTACTGTACACTCTGCTTTCCTGTTGATTCGGAGTAATTGGATTTCTGGCTGGTTTCTGCTCATCTTTCTGTCTGCTGTTGTTCTTTGTCTGAGTAATTGACATCCTGCAGTCGTGATCGCTGGGGTCTGTCAGCTGATCGTGTGATCAAAGTGTATTTGCGCTCTATTCCTCACCTGCTTCAGTCTGAGCAGTTCACGTTGCGGTTTCGTCCTCTTGCATTTCTTTAATCTTTTATGCATATCTCTGCTGTTGTGTTTTCATTCTTTATTACATATTCCAGTCGGTTTTTCAAAGCTGCACCTGTGAAAGAATAATGTCACTTTATTGCTTTTTTTCTTTCATGTGCTGATGTATTTCCTTTTGAAACAGGAAGTTGGAGTGGGACATACTGAAACAACCAATAGGCTTTAGTTTTTGTCACAGTCGTGGACTATGATTTGCTGGTATAAGAACATTTTATTAAACACACAAAATGGATACGATGGGTCAGTGGCATCTTCAGTCAAATTTTGTCAACTTTTTAGTTACAAATTGAGCTTTGCACCATCTGTCACTCAAATCTGGTCCATGTGATGAGTTTTCATTTAGGTTTTGGGTTATCAAAGAACATTCACTGTCAGTTATTTCAACATCCGTACCATACAGTTTTCCAGGACACACTGGGGAAAAAAAAGGGTTTACTTTGAAACCATTTCGCACAGAAATTGCTAGTAAATTTCACAAATAGTTACAATGGCACAGCAACATTGAATTAAATTTTAAAAGGCCTTAATTCACACTTCCACAATTAAAGGCCTTAAAAAGGTCATAAATCAGAGCAAAAATTCTAAAATTCATAAAATCATTGCTGTAAATGTTGCATGCTTTGCAAAAAAAAAAAAAAAAAAAGTATTCCTCAGTGTTTTTGTTTTTCAATGCAAATGTAACACTTGAAATACAAATGTATACTTGGAAAAAATGAATACAATTAAGGGAGTTTGTTTCAAATAAGAACAAATATCTGTCAATTGGGTATGAAAACTTCCCTTTCAATTAAGGTTATTTAAGATAATGTTTTAATCATAAACTCACATTTAAAAAATTGATAAGTTAAGAATCTTTAGACATTTGAATTGGAAAACAAGACAAAATTACTAAGAATGAACATCACTTGTACTTTCAAACTTTGAAGTGTCGCTAATACGAAACATTTACATTTTGAGAACATGAATGTATCGTGGTCTCTTCAGTTTATTCCTTAAACTTTCTTTAATTGGTCTAAAAAAGGTCTTAAAATGTCTTATATTTACCTTAATAAAACCTGCAGAAACCCTATGAAATTTTGAAGTGGAAAGACTTTCTTATAAAATGTACTCAAGTAATCTTTGTTTTATGGAGAAATAATCATTTTTACAGTGCATGTGCATCAGTCTTCATAAATGCATGAAACTATGTGAGATTGAGTGTCGCCTGGATAAAATGAGAAAAATCCATCTCTGTTTTCTGTACACATATTTAAAATTGAAAGTCCTTCACAAACTTAACTGAGTGTTGCGACTTGTTTGATGGTGATGGCTGATGTCGGCAGTGCGTTTGACCGTAAACCTTCAGCCGAGCGTCAGATCTGAAAGAAACCTTACAGCCCACAAGGCCACTCGCACTTCAGACGGCCCACACGGCACTCAATCAATGCATGTCCATAATAAGTTGACAAGCAGCGAGAACAGGGCTGTGAACACTACTTGTGGCTCAGCAGATGCTTTTGACTTACTGTAGTGTAATTGCAGGGGAATCTCACTGGAGTAATCATGGGTTAAGTGTCCTGCCATTACTGCATGTCATTCAAGGGCTCTGTGGTAATGAGATCCTCTCACAATCTCTACAGTTAACAGGTCACCCCTCTGGGACTCAAGTGCCAAGTCCTTTAGAAGTTCAGAGTGGAGTTCAAATTTTAATTAATTTCCTTATTTTTTTTTATTATAAATTATTTAAACTTTCAGTTTTGTTTTGTAGGTTTTATTATCTTCAATTACGTTTAGCAACATAACATTTGAAATATTTAAATTTAAACTTAAATATTAAATTATTTAAAATATTTTAAGTTGAATTTATGTCCAAGACAAAGTATTAAACATATATATATATATATATATATATATATATAATCTTTGCAATGCTAAGCAAACAAAAACTCGAGAAAAGTGGAAAAATGGGCCACATTTATGATGCATGGGCAGAATGACTTTCTGTATAAATAATAAAAATCATTCTTGCATGTATTAATGCTAAAAAAAAAAAAAAAAATGGTACAGCATATATAAGAATGGCTTCAAACAAATGTGACTGGATCACAAAACCAGTCTTAAGTCGCTGGGGTATATTTGTAGCAATAGCCAAAAATACATTGTATGGGTTAAAATATTGATTTTTCTTTTATGCCAAAAATCATTAGCATATTAAGTAAAGATCATATTCCATGAAGATATTTTTGTTTTTCATTAGTAATATGCATGGCTAAGAATTGATTTGGACAACTTTTAAAGGTGATTTTTCTCAATAATTAGATTTTTTTGCACCCTCAGATTCCAGATTTTCAAATAGTTGTATCCCAGCCAAATATTGTTCTATCATAACAAACCATACATCAATGGAAAGCGTATTTATTCAGCTTTCAGATGATGTATAAATCTCAATTTCGAAAAACCGACACTTAAGACTGGTTTTGTGGTCCAGGGTCACAAATGATCTACACAGAAATTTATTCATGAAATTTATTCTGTTTGAGGCTTTTAAATAATGAACAAAAGAAAGTTTTTGATAATGCTTAAAGTTCTCTTAATATCCTGCTTCAGACTTGATGCACACATTTCTAAGGCTTCTATAATATCAACATAATCAAATATTTGATGATAAACCTGTCACACAATCTGCTCATGCCTTGTGTCATCTGATTGATATTTTATTTATTTAATTATTTTTTGAGTAAAAGATCATTTAGTATAATTGTACAAACGTCCAGTTCGTGCTTTACGTGTCTTTTTGCTGTGTCTTTTATAAAGTAAATGTAAGAATAACTCTTATAGATGAGCTCTTCAAGATGACCACCTGCTGGATTGAAGAAGCTTCGCTTTACTTGATTCTCCAGACATCATTTTTATAAAAATCTGCGAGTTTCAAATTTGATCACCAGGCTTTTGAGAAACATTTATTTGTTCATCTCTCAATCATCATTTCATTGCATTATATGTTTTAAACTAAGACATATTATTGGAGAAATAGAGTGACGGTCGATATTAATATCATTTTATGTAAGTGTCTTCTATACTGTTATAAAGATCTCATTCATTTACATTTCAGGCATCAGAATTTCATCACTTTTTCATCATATAAATATCAGCATCTGCACCAAATTGCATATATTTGCTCAATTTGAGCCTCCGAACAAAACAGAGCTGTTTTTTCCTCCATGTTCTCACTATATCAGACTATATGAGACATAAAAGCCTGTTGCATCAAATATGACAAAGTATAAAACAATACTGTATGCTGTATGCAAGGTTCAATAAATTGCTCCTTTTTTAAAATATATTTTTTTCTGACTATTATTTCATATGTCAGACTTTACAAGGTTAAAATCCTCCTTTCCACCACTGTGGTCGCCTTGGGATTGGTTAATTCAATTGCATACTGTTTAAGGCCAAAGCAAATTAAATGGATACCAACGAGAACATCCCGTTTTCTGGAGTCTTTGTAATCTGCAAGCTACTTCCAGTCCGATAATGCTTTTTACTTTACAGAAAGATTTTTTTTTTTTTTTTTTTTGGGCAGCAAAGCCGTTAGATCCTGTTACAGGTAGGAACGCATATTGATCCCCAGCAGGAAATGTAATATGACAATCAAGTAGATTGTGTAGATTTCAGTTGGTGTGGGAAACCCAGTGAACTCTTATATGCAGTAGTGAAGGCAGTTTTCGTAAGCGGAGAAGCTTGATCTTTGGAGAACTACAGACACTGTTTAGAAATGATGAATAATTGGTAACAGAACTGGATAAGAACTAGTGTTGGGGTGGAGTCCGAGTCTTTAACCAATCAAGTCCGAGTCCAAAAGGGCTGAGTCCGAGTCCAGTGAAACTCTACTGTTTGTCAGTATCTTTACAACTAGAAAAAGGCAATGTCAATTTAAATGCAACAAACGCAAACCTCTATTGCATCTTGCCATTTTTGATTTTTGATTTTACACCATCTCGTAATTAGTGTCCTGCTCAGCAAACTTAGTCATGTAACAGAAGTTATGTCTCACTTTATTTATGTATTGTGACTTATTTCAGATTTCTAAAATGTCCAATAGGTAGTCTGCACACTGAAAAATTCCTGCATGATAGATTTTTAAAATGTTAAATATTATAGGGCGGGACTTGATTTTATTCATACAGTAAATGTATATATGCAAGGGTGGGGTTGGGTGATTGTGACTGGGGTTGCTTGGTGGACACTGAAGAGCAGAAAATGCACCTCCTATCTCGGATTGTGTTTTTGGTTTTATGTGACAGGCATTTAGACCTTAGTCAGGATAGACGGCATGTAGAATTTTTTCTTGGATCAAAAAATAAACTTACAATGGCACACACATAAAAGCCCTACATGTGCTTTCCATAACTCACAGCCAACTTACAACTATTTTATTTAAATTTTTTATTTATAGTTAGTAAATGTGTAAGGATTGATAGAAGAGGGCCCCTTGAACTATTAGAAAATAATGCACACCCAAGATGTTTTTGGACCCATAAAAACTATTGCTGCCAAGAATTATAAATGTAAATATACTACATGTGAACTAGAGCTGCACGATTCTGGATAAATTGAGAATTGCAATTTTTTTTAAATAAATTGGAGATCACGATTCTCTAACAAAATGACGTAATTTACTAGTTGTTCTGACAAAATATTCATTGCTTAAGTTTTTTTTTTTAAATATATATATTCATTTGAACAAAAAAAAAAAAAAAGAATCAATGAAGGAGTCCGTGTCTCGTCATAAAGACTTGTTTCACTACTGGAATCTCCTGAATGAATGATTCAATGTCAAATACATTTTTTAAACAGGTTGTCGCCACCTCCTGGCGGAAGATGATAAGCGTTACAATACAAGTTTTAAGATGCTTTCGTTTTGATCGCTACTGTAGACAATAAGTATTTATACCCAAACTATAAACTTTTATCCCAGTACTGTTATTTACATGTCTGTAACACAGAAATAATGATGTGTGGTTGAAAAGACTGTTTGTGTTGCTCTTTCTGGATCAGCGGCAGCATGAATGCAGATTTGAATGTTTTTAACACCTGTTTCACATCATAAGCGTCAGTGGAGTGTGAGCAGCGCATTTAGTGTGACAGCATTCACATCGGAAGCGTGATGACGGTCAACCCTCTGATTCATCAACATCTCACGATCCACTGACACTCGCGATGTGAAACCGTCTTAATAGACATAGCTAAATCATTGTCATTCAGGAATAAGATCACGTGGGTGTTTGAATCAAGATGGCAAGCACAATTTTTAACAATTAATGGTGCAGTTGTAATGTAAACATTGCAAAATATTTTGCGAGGGTATCGTGTCACGAGATTTCGTCACATCCCTACTGCACAGTCTTTATTGCATGCATTAAATAAATGATTCTTAGTTACTAAGTTACTAAACTGATTTAGTCAAAAGCAATGAGTGATTTTCTCCTGTTCTTTTTTTTTTGTTTGATTTACGCTGCTGTCACTTTAAGACCTGACACACAGATAAAATGTTTTGACACATCTGTATTTCTCTCAACAGTTCAGGTTCACTTAAGAAAAAACTGACTGCATTTATATGAATAGTCTCCGAGATGGGCATTTTGACACAACTTTTCATGTAAGTGTGTAGCAATAACATGCAAATGGGAAGTTAATTCGGCATTTGCACGCTGGCTGACAGGCGCTTTTGCTTTGTGAGCACAGAAACCCATCAGCTTTCAAGTACTGAACAAGACTTAAAAACACATGCGAAGACTGAATACTGTATCACTTTTGTGATAATGCACTGAGTCAGTGACATTTCCGTCTACTATCTCTGGACTCAGTTGGACTCGGAAAGGCTTGAGTCCAAATCAAGTCAGAGTAAACGTGCATCCGAGTCCATGACAAGTCCGAGTCCTCTAAAAATTGTACTCGAGACTGGAGTCCGAGTACCCCAACTCTAATAAGAACCACAAAATGGGTTTACAATCCCGCTGATCTCTAATGAAAGGTGGCAGAAACACACCCAACACGTATTTTTGCAGGAATTACACTAGTTGTACAGTGCTTCATTTCCCATTCTACTTGTCTCCTGTCACAAGTCTCATTCGGTTCTCTTCTCTCCAGTGTATTCCATGTGCTGGATCCTTTTTTTCCCAGGGAAAGCGAAGGAAAAATATCAACTGCCTGTCATTTCTCTTGTTTCCATGGTTACAGGCCATTGTGGACACGGTTGACAACCTCCTGAGGCCAGAAGCCCTTAAATCCTGGGAGGACATGAATTCCACAGAGCAAACACATGCCGCCACTATGTTACTCGATACCCTGGAGGAAGGAGCCTTTGTCCTTGCAGACAACCTGATCGAGCCCGCTGTCGTCAGAGTGCCTGCCGAGAATATCAGTAAGTGCTTTCATCTTAGCCGGCAACTTTTGATGTAAATGATGAAGTTTCGATTTGAGCCACATGTCTGACCTGCCGCTTATGATTGATGGAGTTTTCCAGGAGTGATGTTTGTGTATGAAAACCAAAGCAGAAAGAAACCGAATTGGCAAGAATGCTTAGAAGAGGTAGAAAGGTCAGATCACACAAACTCAAATCAGTGCCAGAATAATGGACTAGTTCACCCAAAAATGAGCATTTACTTAATGGATGCTCTGCAGTGAATGGGTGCCGTCAGAATGAGAGTCCAAAAAAGCTGATAAAAACATCACAATAATCCACACCACTCCAGTCCATCAGTTAACATCTGGAGAAGACGAAAGCTGTGTGTGTGTTTGTCCATAATCCATAATCCTCCAGTGAAAAAGTGGTCTGGTCTGAATCAAGAGTGAAATCTGCACAGATCAAGCACCGTTTACAAACCAAAACAGTCCAAAACAGCTCTAAACAAATATGTGGCTGGGTTTTGATGTGAGAGACAACAGGAGATGGACTTTTTCACTGGAGGAAGCATTGTTATGGATTTAGCCAGAAGCAACAGTTTGAAGTTAAAATGCCTTTATAATGGGTTTGTTTCTTTTTCTCAAGATGGTAACTGATGGACTGGAGTGGTGTGGATTATTGTGATGTTTTTTTATCAGCTAATTGGACTCTCATTCCGACGGCACCCATTCACTGCAGAGCATCCAATGCTGAGCAAGAGATGGAAAGATATAAACATTTGTGGTAAAAACGCCATGCTTTGTCCAGTTGAGTTTAGCTTTTTTATCTTACATATTTTACATGCCAATCACTGATTCTCACTGATTTTAACTAAAACATACATGAGGGGGAAAAAAGATATATCTATTTTGAAGAAAAATCTAAAAAAGCATCATAGTCGTCAAATTTATGCACTAATTAAAATGTGTAAAACATGTTGTCATTGCACTTTTTCCATATCAATGAGAGTTAAAAAAAAAAAAAAAATGACATGTTAAGTATCGACTAAACTTATAAGAGATTTTCATTAAAGAGAATCTAACAGCTTTGTGAAATTATCACTGGAACTGGCCTGAGAGTTTAGGTGAAGAAATGCATTTTTTTCTTTGTAATATTAAATACACTTTGGCACGGTGCTGTTGGGTTTGTATTTATTATTGCACCCTCTTGTGGACCATTAATTGAAAAATCAGATGCCCACTGATCTCTTCCTATAACTGAAATAATGCCTTTGGAGATTTGGAAAAAAAAATTTTTCAGCCTTGACAGTCATGCTGCTTTGTGGTAAAGGTTGGACATTTGGCAAATGGATGTAGTCTTTTGCACATTGCTGCAATGCGGCTGGAAGAGTTAAGTATTTGAAATATTCAGCTGCATATCCTCAGCGGTAACAAAATTGTATAGAGAGCAGATAAATTATTAATTAATCAGGCAAGTAGCATATAAGACAGTATGCAAATCCAGCACACTGAAGAAGCAGAAGAACTTCAGCAGGTCTTGCGGTAGCAGATTTGCTCCAGTTACTGTTTCATGTACCTTCTTCAGCGCTGAGCTTTTGAGTATAATTATGTATGAATTTGAACGGTGCAGGATTTTTTTTTTTTTTTTTTTACTGACTTTCTGTGCCCATCTACAGCTGGAGAGCTCTGCAACAGTATGTTATTCAACCAACAGATGTTCTTAGCTCATAAAAAGGCATTTTGTCTCTTCTAAAGCTCTCGATTTCGTACATGCTTAGATGATGAAGGTTATTGCGGGTTTATTGAATATGCTGTTCATCAGACGTTTTATCATAACTAAGCAAGGTCTCAATGAATGTGTGTTTGTGGGCGGTTAGACTTGCCTGTGGGTTACAACAGTGCTTTAAATGAGAGTAATCAACACTGCTTTTGCTGCCACACGCGTCCATCTCTGCAGATATCAGCTTTCTTGGTGAGTCCGTGGAAAGAGAAGAAAAGACAAAGCGATCCTACGCAACCCTAACGTCGTGCTGCTTAATTTTAGAGAACCTTTCCCGGCAGATTCGATCTGGGCTCGAGAAATCATTGTGCTGATTGCTATTTACAGCCACAGATATGAGAATCTCCCGGGCAGTGAATAATGCAGGAATCTGAGCCGATGACGACTGTACAAGAGTTTACAGCGAACGAGTCCAATCTCAGGTTGCATTTGTCAGGTTGATTTCAGGCTGAATGTAGCAATCTGTCCTTCTTGAGTTTGCTAACCAGGGTTTAGCATTCTTCATACAGTTCACAAGCTATAAAAATCGACATATAATCAGTTTCTACAAAAACACTGTATACTGTATGTAATCTGGATTACGTATTGAGATTCCAAAATTGATGTACTTCTAATTAGATTATATTACATTTTAAGGTCACGCTTTATTTTAAGGTGTCCTTGTCACAGTGTAATTATACATTTAAGCACCGAGTAATATTAATTAACTACATGTACTTACTATATGCTTAGGATTATAGGATTAGTGTTTGGTTTAGGGTTACTTGCATGTAATTATGCATCAATTATTGTTATTACAATAGTAAGTACATGTAAAACATTCATAATTTGGTCACACTTTATTTTAAGGTCCAATTCGTACTAATTAACTATTAACTACAACTTTTGCCTCAATACACTCCTAATTTGCTGCTTATTAATAGTTAGTAAGGTAGTTGTTAAATTTAGGTTTGGGGTGGATTAAGTGATCTAAAATATGATTATGCAGAATAAGAAATTAATATGTGCTCTTCAAGTACTAATAAACAGCCAGTATGCACGCCAATAAACAACTAGTTAATAGTGAGAATTGGTTAATATTATGAAATAAAGTGCATCATTTTCATAAATGATTCATTCTTCTAAATGTATTGTTTATTTTTCCACGTAAAGAATCAAAGAGTTGCAATTTTACAAAATTGCACACACAGAGTAAATTGCACAGAAAACTGAGGCCACACAGCATCTGACCACTAGATTTACACAAACTCATTCTCATTGTGTTTTAATATTAATATGGCACTAATGAATTCTGTTCAGTTCTATGTAATAATCTAGTTAGTTCAGAAGTATACTAAAAGTATCTCCTCGCTGGAACAAGCAAAACTAAAATTTAATATTCAGCTTAAATCTTTTGGTTGTATGTTGAAGCGGAAGCTTTTTTTTTTTCATTGTTATATTCAGTACTGTCTTAGGCATGTTAGATTTTCACCTGCAAACAGTTTTAAGACAGCGTGCCAGTAGGAAATATCAGTTTACATTTCCAGACATTCCTTGTGCCATTAATTGTAGTAACCCAATGGGAGTTTTGTGTGCGTGAGGAATCCGACAACAGACGGTATGATCCACACAGAGATCTGATTTCAGTCCAGCTGGGAATAAATGAAGAGACAGAAAAGGCTGAGACAGACTAAATCCTTGAGAACTGTGAGATTTGGAGAATCTACCTGCAAAGCTACAGTAGTGTGAAAAGCTATAGGCACTGATAAGAGTGCTGTAAATTATGGGTGAAGAACCTAACATGCCCAAGACTTTGTGCATATATGATATCTCTTTAAGCCCATCTGACATGGCCATAATGAAGTCTTTTATCAAAAATTGATGGATAAACAGTTGATGCGTCCAGTCATGAAGTCATGATTGAAGTCATGCTAAACATGAGAGATTTCATAACTACTAGTTTCTGAACACATGATGTTCTGATTGAAGCCAATCACAGACCTGTTCTTTAAAAGAAATCTCCCTATAAAAGCTGAGATGCCACCAGTTTAGTTTATTTTTAATAGGAGACTCTATCTTAAGTTGAGTGAAATACCGTTTTAAAATCAAGTCTTGTACAAACTGATGACATGCAGATAGTGTGGATTTAGGATGTGCATTTTTGTTTTAAAAACACTCTCAGAAATAAAGGTACAAAAGCTGTCACTGGAGCGGTACCTTTTCAAAAGGTACACTTTTGTACCTATTAAGTTCAAATATGTACACTTTAACTACTAATGTATATCTTTAAAGTACCAAAGTGAACCTTTTAGTTACAAACATGTACCTTTTGAAAAGGTATCGCTCCAGTGACAGCTTTTGTACCTTTATTTCTGAGAGTGAAGTTGTGATATACAAAAAAAAAAAAAAAAAAATTGCATCGTAACCTATTGCAAAATTATAAATGAAATGTTTTTTGAGTACTAGAGTACTCGTGTCCGCCTTGACTGTGGATAGAGTGAAATATGTTGGGTGTTGGCAAATGGATTGAATTTGAGGAGACTATTGTGAGCAAGTTTACTTTAAATCGATTACTTTTTATGATTATATTCTAAATGGCAAGAGAGGTTGATTTGTAAACAGGAGACAGTTTTCATTTTAGATTCACCGACAATTAGAATGACTAAATAAGTGAGAAGCATTTGTGAAGGAAGTGTTTTTGGGCATCAGGAGTGGAATCCGTAGCGTAATCAAAAATGTTATGATTTAGATACAGCTGTTGTCTCGGCTGCATGTAAATAGGTGGATATTGTTCAGTTCTGCAATTTTTCATGAATGCATTCATCACTGTGAAAGGGCTGAAACCAAATAGACTTAGCTCCGGTCTCAGCATGTGGCGACTTTAACCATTCAGATGGTGAGGGGATCCAGCCCAGGCCCCTGCCAGTGGAATTTATTAGTAATGTGATCTCATTCATATAAGTCAGCTTTGTGCGCTCGTCTGTCATTTCACTGTACAGGCCTCTGGGTTACTGCAGGCTTTTTCCTTTTAACCTTGGCGCTCAGTGCTTTTTGACTCCCTTTATTTTCTTCTCAATCTTTTTGTGTAGCTATTTTTTGTTGTTCTCTGCCTTATTGTTTGAGGGTCTGAGATATTGTTTAGAGTGAATCGTTTCTAAATTGCGTAGTATAGCTCAAATTTGTGGTGATTTTAAAATGAAAAAAAAGGTTACTTTGATTATCTTTGACTCCTTCCAAACTCATATATGAAAAAAAAGATGTCTTTATAGTATATGGATCAACATCTGCAAAGGGTTAATTAAATGTAACAAATCGTGTTAAAATGTATCATATTTTTTTTATTTCATCAAACTCTGATCATTGCCCTAATCTTTTAAACAACTGGAAAGATTTTGGTGAACCTTTACAGTACGGCTCATTAACTAACATTAACTAACAACGAACAATGTTTGTTGATGTGATTTAATAAAACTACAACTGTTTATTGTTAATTCATGGTAATGCATGACTATTAAGTAACATTAACAGATATTAAAATCACCTGTCAATTTTAGAGAACAAGCTTGTTGAAGACGCTCAGGCTGCAATTTTGTCCTTTTTTTGTGATACAGTCAAAACATCCAGTAGAGTGGGTTTTGTACTGTATTGTGCATGTTATTTTTTGACAGACGTTGATGTTGTGATTTTCAAATGATGTAGATTTGAAAACAGCTCATTTATTTCTTAGCCGATGGCAGGTATTTAGTGAAGCAGTTGATGCCCATCAGTGTGTTTTGTTGATGTTTTTAGTTCTAATAATTAATTCTTATGCGAAGCTGCTTGATTTTTAGCTAAAAGTTGTGTTCCTTGTATTTATTTTATGGAATGAAGTTTATTTTGTGGCTAAAATTACGTGTTACTCAGAGGATGATATGTTTGGCATGCATTTAGTTGTCGCAAATTCTTATTATTTCTTTCTTTCTTTCTTTCTTTCTTTCTTTCTTTCTTTCTTTCTTTCTTTTTTTGTTTAACCAAGGAAAGAGTGGCCTTAAGGCACAAAGCTGTTTTTGTCTCTTTGAATAAAAATCTTATATTTAAACCCATGCAAATGTAGTGAAAATCACTATTATTACCCCTTAGCTGATTTTGACCCAAATACATTGAAAACAAACAGGGATGCAGTCCGTCAAGCTTTAGCTCTCAGATCTCTTGCTTTCACATCAAAAGGCAAATGAATGTCAGAAATCACAACACTCAATGCGGCGTCTGTAGGAAAGGAAGTCTCATCTTTCAGTTAAAAGCGCCAATCTTAGTATAAGGTAATGAAGAAGCTTCTCTTTTTTTTTTTTTAATGGCACAAGTTAATTTTCTTGAAAAGTGTTCATTGTTAAAGAGAAAACATTTTCTGCTTACATTAGACAATACACCTTTTTGTTCTCTGCCTCTGATTTGAAAATTATATGATGCGGTACAAATGCAGCTTTGCAGAGTTTGTTGGCCCGAGGTGCATTAGAAAACTTTGAAACCATCTTCTCAATTCACTCTCTTTTATGTGCACATTGTCTCGTTTTAATTAAATTACCTCGCATTGGCTTAATGAAACAGCCCTTCATTTCCATCTGGCCGAAGAATGTGAGAACCTGAATGTGAGAAGCAATTTATGCAACTGCCATTGTCTCTTGTTTTGTTTAAAAAGACACCAAATGGCACCATATCTTTATGCTTTCCTTTCTTCATTCAGTGTTGGACGTGTACGTGTTGAGCACCGACGGCCAAATTCAGGACTTCAGGTTTCCACAGACCAGCAAAAGAGGAGCCACGATTCAACTCTCAGCAAACATGGTCAAACTAAACAGTAAAAACGGTAAATAAAAGCAAGGCTATAGTCATTTCAAATGCTGTAATGCAAGGACTTCAGATGCTTAGTTAATAAAGTCAATGATTTTCCTGATCTGTAGGACATAAACACTCTGCTCAAGTACTTAGTCAGTGCATTGCATGCTTTACATACATTACATGCTTTCTGGCATTTCTGGAGCTGTAACAAATGACCGTACTCAAGGGCACCGTTGAATATTCTTCCACATGATGTTATTCTGGTTGCTAGCAAAAACATGCTTGTAAGATCTGAAGTGCTCAGCAATGTTCTCTTCAATCTGTTGCTCCACTTTGACAGTTGTTAACCTGAAAGAGAAAGTTCAAAATAAGAAAAGTATGTAGATATTTTATGATAAATATGAGTTTATTTTTGTGTCGAAATCCAGCAAGTACTAATGGTCTTCTCCTATCATTTATTTACTCAAGGTGTTGCCAAGTTGGTTTTTGTCCTTTATAAGCACTTGGGGCATTTCCTTAGCACGGAGAACGCCACAGTGAGGCTGATGGGAGAGGGCGGAGTCAGAAACCACACCCTGACTGTCAACTCCCACATCCTCTCCGCCTCCATCAACAAAGAATCCAGCCGCGTGTTTGTGTCCGAACCACTCGTCTTCACTCTGGCGCATTTGGATGTAAGAATTTAAAAGTTTAACTAAAGACATGGGTCACACTTTATATTAGGTGGCCTTAACTACTATGTACTTGCATCAAAAAAATAAGTACAATGTACTTATTGTGTTCATATTGTATTGCAAAACACTTTGCTTTGGTGCTATTAAGGTGGGATACGGGTAAGGTTAGGGAGGGGTTTGGTGGTCTGGGTAGGTTTAAGGGTGGGTTAAGGTGTAAGGGATGGGTCAACAGTGTAATTATAAATGTAATTACAGAAATTAATTACAGATGTAATTACATATAGGTATTTTTAAAAATATAAGTACAATGTAAAAACATGTATGTACACAATAAGTGCATTGAACCAAATGATTAATTTAAATGTAAGTACATAGTAGTTAATGCCACCTAATATAGAGTGGGATCAAGACATGTTTCTCTTTCTTTGCAATTTAATTTTTTGGTATTTTTTTCTTTTTGAATACAGTGTTGTGAAAAAGTGTTTGTCCCGTCCTGATTTCTTCTGTTTTTGTGTCTCATACTAAATTTTTTCAGAAATAAAAACAAAATCTAACATAAAACATAATGGAAAGGCAACCTGAGTAAGCACAAAATACAGTTTTAAAAAGGTTATTGTTATTTGTTAATGCAAAAAAAAAAGAAAAAAAAAAGATAACAACTGGGCCTGTTTGAAAATGTATATGCTCCATTAATAATGGGGTTAAGCTGGACTAGACCAGGCCTGAACTTTTTTAATGGCATGAAGTTGTTTAAAAGTAGTGTTAATTTTGTCAGCTCTTTAATTCAGTCTTAGTCTTAAGGTCCTTGCACACGGAGTCCGAAATTTTCGTATGCATTTTTTTCAGGGTTTTTTTTTCGTATTCGTCATCCTTACCTATCAAAATGCTTGTTACGGATGCAAAAACGCAGAAAATCAAACCTGATCCGATTTTTATTATGACGTACAAACGTTTCTGAGGCAGTGTGTAAACGTGATTGACACGTTTTATTATTTTTTAACGTGCAAAAAATTCGGACAAAAATTTCGGACTCTGTGTGCAATGACCTTTAGTCCTGTGTCAAATGTCCTTTTTAATTATTATTATATTTAGTTAACCTGTCATAAAAACATTGGGTTGAAAATGTGTCCTTTTAAAAGAGAAAGCTCTGGTAGAGGGATTTAAACTTTTGACATCTGGCAACCCCAAGCATGAAAACTTGTGGAGGTATATATTTTTCTCCTCCTCCGATTTAAAAAAAATATATATATTTACTTTATTCTCCTCCTTTATTTATTTATTTGTTTATTTATTTATTTTAGAAAGTAGACACATTTTGAATATTTTTTATTTTTTAAACATTTTAGTCTCATTTTTTCATCGACAGTATTTAATGTTTATATAGTCACAGTTAATGCTTAAAGGAACACTCCACTTTTTTTGGAAATAGGCTCATTCTCCAACTCCCCCAGAGTTAATAAGTTGAGTTTTACCGTTTTTGAATCCATTCAGCTGATCTCCGGATCTGGCGATAGCACTTTTAGCATAGCTTAGCATAGATCATTGAATCCTATTAGACCAGTAGCATCGCGTTCAAAAATGATCAAAGAATTTCGATAGTTTTCCTATTTAAAACTTGACTCTTCTGTAGTTATATCGTGTACTAAGACCGGCGGAAAATGAAAAGTTGCGATTTTGTAGTCTGATTTGGCTAGGAACTATACTCTCATTCCGGCGTAATAATCAAGGAACTTTGCTGCCGTAACATGGCCGCGGCAGGCGTAGTGATATTACGCAGCGCCTGAAAGTAGTCCCCAGCTAGGTAACTAGTTATAATATAGCTGGGGACTACTTTCAGGCGCTGCGTAATATCACTGCGCCTGCTGCAGCAGCAAAGTTCCTTGATTATTACACCGGAATGAGAGTATAGTTCTTAATCATACCAGCCTAGAAAATCGCAACTTTTCATTTTCCGCCGGTCTTAGTACACGATATAACTACAGAAGAGTCAAGTTTTAAATAGGACAAATATCAAAACTCTTTGGTCATTTTTGAACGAGATGCTACTGGTCTAATAGGATTCAATGATCTATGCTAAGCTATGCTAAAAGTGCTATCGCCAGACCCGGAGATCGGCTGAATGGATTCAAAAATGGTAAAACTCAACTTATTAACTCTGGGAGAGTTGGAGAATGAGCCTATTTCCAAAAAAAGTGGAGTGTTCCTTTAATTATGTCAATGTCTCATCTTAGTCATAGAAAATAAAGTTTGTTAGCTAATACTTTTTGTCATAGTTTAATTTTCATTAATGAAATTAACACTACTTAAAGGGTCTTACCCAGTAACACACTATGCCAAATATAAAAGAAATACCAGAAAGTAAGAAAGCAAGAAAGTAATTCAAATACATCAGTCATTTACGTTTAAGTGGGCAATTACCTTTTCACATGGGTGATAGGTGCAAGACAACTTTTTATGCTTCAATAAAAAAGTGTTTCTACATCTAAGTGTAGTGCTTCTACAAAACCTAAAACTATTTAATTTCATACTATTTTTATCACGTTGGGGGTAAATACATTTTCACAGCACTGTATTTATATGAAGCAGGTGCTGAAAAACAGTGAAGGGCGAGTAAGGCCAATATATTTGCTTCAAAATCTAAACAGAAGGAAGGTTTTAAAATTCTTAAAGTTTCAGTAGAATTACTGGTACCTGGAATGTGTCTTGTTGTAACATAAAACACGGGGCATGTTATTTTGAATAATCAAGTAATCAGTGCCTTCATTTTCTAGGATTGAGTTAAAATTAGAGCCTTGAAAAATATGCTTAAACAAAATCAAAGAACATTCTTGTCAATCAGCCTGGTTTATTAATAGAGATTGTTGATCAAGGAAAACAATGTTTGGGTATAAACCTTGCAGATGTCAGCTGTCACATTCAAATAAAATGACATGTTTCTGTGTTTATCAGACTGAGAACTACTTCAATCCAAACTGCTCATTTTGGAACTATTCTGAGAGGAGCATGACAGGATACTGGTCAACACAAGGCTGCAAACTCCTCGCCACAAACAAGACTCACACCACTTGCTCCTGCAGTCACCTGACTAACTTTGCAATCCTGATGGCTCATCGAGATGCACATGCGGTGAGTATCAACTGGTCCCAGTCCAGCCTTGTGGTGGAACATCCCATAGAGGGAATCAACATAATGATTCAGTTAGTAACTATAGGTCAACAGCTACTCTTCAAAGCCAATTTTCTGCTTTCTGCTTTTCATATAACCATGATACTGTTGAGTATTGAGTCTCTTGGGTTTCCTGAATGTCATTTTCTTCTGCGGATATACATTCATTGGACATAATTTGTGTTCATCACAGCAACTTATCTCTACAAGAGAACAAATGAATGTATTGCAGCACTTTCTTAATACAATGCTTAATCTACTGTGATGAATGAATCTCTTGTATCACTTGTAGGTTTCTGGGAACAATGCAATTATGTCAGTATGACATATCAATCGTAGTTGTCTGATAGCACCAAACATTATACGATATGATAGCATAGCTGTCATTTAAGCTGTAATGAATGTGGAAATCATGGGTTTTGTTGTGCAACTGTTTATATGGTCTTGGTCCACAAACTTACCTAATTGCTGCAACTGTGGATAGATATATAACCATTATGACAGCAGAATCTTATTTTCTGCCTACATATTACATAGATATTGTGTTTTGTCCTGTTGAATCAGGAATATTAAAAACGATTCCCTTTATACTAAAGCTTTTTCTTTAAACAATATAATTATGATGCTCACAATTTGCTGTGCTCCTGAAAAAGAAAAAAAAAATATTGGACGTACTTACAAGATTTTAAAAGACGTGTTGTTAGTAAGGCAGGGAAATGGAAATCATTGATTTCACAAATGGAAATCAAGCCAAGTAAATATCACATTATTTTCAACAAACCAATAATTGAAACAGAGCCTGCAGTGCTGGAGGAGCCAATTAAAAGCCTTGGATGCTGGTCTGATGTAAACCTAAACAACAGGCAAGTACAACAAATAAGGGAGGATATAATCACTGGCCTCAAGCATATCAACAGTACTGCTCTCCTAGGAAAGAAAGGGCAACAGCCCAAATTGGAGCCACCAGAGTTTCAGCTGCCCTGTCTCTCTGGCCAATTACCTTGTTCGAAGTTGCCCTTTCACAGGTCAGCAAGCTTGGGGTATTTGATTAGCTCACATATGAGAAGTAGCTTGGATTACCAAGATATGTCAGCCGGATAGGACTGCATGGTAAGAGGGTTCTTTCACTCCCAATTACGAGCCTTATGAAGGAATACAAATGTGCTAAAGCTAGGTTAGACATGATACTCAAACTCCCAAGATATCATTGTGAGAGAGGCCGCTCCATCCCTAGTAATGGACGGAAATGCAATCCACCACCAGCGGATGCAAAGTCAACCCCTTGACACCGGATAATGTTGTCCAAGTACAACGTGGAAGAAAGGGTTTTGGGGAACCAAGCCCACCTTGTAAAATGGCAGCACCAGCCTCCAACTTGTGGTGGAAGAGATGCGCCAATCAAGAACAAATCTACAATCACTAAAGCCATATCTCAAACCAAGCAAGACAGCTGGGTGAGATGGGAGGGTATTGATAAGAAAATAACTACCTGCAAAGACCCGTGAAATATGATGGAAGAATGAGTTTTCTCATCTGTGCCACAAATAAGGTCTTTTCTTGTCCTATAAACCTAAATTGGACTTGAGCACAAAGAACAACCACCAGTGCTATGCCTCAGAATGCCCAGTCAACCCATCCATTTCTGATATCTTTGCTTAAAGGTGCAGTAGGAGATCTTGGAATATGCTAACTTCAGCTTGATAGCACTGTAAACGAACATCCCACCCTCCCTGTAATCGCTGTCCAAAGCCACGCCCCCTGAACGCATACGCTCATTACTACAGCAGTGGGTCCCAATTCCAGTCCTCGCTAAACTTCAACGGATTTCCCTGCTCAGGGAGTTGGGAGCAAAGAACACTGTGTAGGGAGCATGTCAATCGGAACACAGTTCATGCACGTAGCTCTCTTCTAACGAGTTGGTTAATTGATTCAGGTGTGTTAACTAAGCAAGACATGCAAAATATGCAGAGACGGGGGCACGAGGACTGGAATTAGGAACCGCTGGGCTACATCATATGTCATTCACTGGTGAGAAAACTTTATAGTACAGTTAGTAAATGTACTACAACACCAGGAAGGAAGATCGGGTTGTTGATGTTTGCCTGCCATTCTCTCGCTCTGTCTGCGTGATCGCACTGATGACGTATCCTGTCTGCAAGAACCGGGTGCGCAGAGGTATGCTAATACATATGTTGACAGGCAGGTAGGAAAGACCATTAAAATGCTCGGACCGAGCGTTTTGATTGGACGAACATTTCTTGGTCCTATAACTTCCACAGAATATATAAATACAGATAAATACATTTAGACCACTTAACTTAATGATTGCTGTCGGGATATGAGGAGACTTTCAACCAGCATAACAAAAAATGTTTCTGAAGACAATCACCTATTGCACCTTTAAGTAAGGAAAAGCAGAGTCCTTGTTTCCTAAGGCTGACCCACTGGTTGCCACCAGGGACTGGAAACTGCACATTGACCTAGACCAGAAACTTAGAAACCTTTCTCGTGGAAATCACCAGCACCAACCTGAGACCAAATCTTGCTCTGTGGTCCAGATTACAGCAATATGTCTTCATTGTCCAAGTTCTTTGGGAGGACTTTGTGGCACATGAGCGGAAGAGGCTGCGATATGCCAGCCCTGCAGGAGCAAAACAATCATTGACTATAGCCCCGTTTCTATAGCGAGTACTCGGTGTGTTTCCACCGCAGGAACCAGGATCTAAATAAAGTTCCGGGTAAAGATTTGCCCCTCAGAAAGTCCCTGCTCGCGAGGTAGAACTTCAAAGCTCCGGAACTTCCGGGGGTGGGACTTGGGCGCTGAACTTGCTGATTGGTTGAGTTCACACAGCATTGTATTTCAACCACCATATATTTGCCTAATTTTTAAAAATATTACTGTTATTGTGTCAACTCGGCCTCAACTCGGCTAGTCCTTCTGACATTTGCCGCTGGCTCTGATGTCTCTGTAGTGGTTAAACATAAGATAATTTGTTTTGGGTAAATCTAACAGGTAATCTTTGGTCTTTATTCTATTAATATGTTAAAATGAAAATGAAAAGAGGCAATACTGTTTGATATAAGCTAATATTTCTTTTCATTGTAATGTATGTAAGTTCCCTGAACTACATCTCTGTGGCTATTAATACGTTTAAATGAAAATGAAAAGAGGGAGTGGTGTTTGATATCATATTTCGTCTTATTGTAAATACAGTGAAGAAAATTGCAGTAGCCAAGGCGAGCTGACTGACGTTATCAAGTACGCTGCTGTTTGCAGAATTACCGGAGTCTGAACTTCCGAGGATGCAAGTCCATAATTTGCATTGCTGCTTGGTATTGAGAAACGTATGCAGACCTACATTACCAGACTATTTGCCTAATCCTCTCGGTATTTTAGATCGCGATCGAAACGCAGATAGCAACAGGTCTGGGGAGGAAAAAAGTTCCTGGGACAAATTGTTCCAGGTAATTTTGGTGGGAAAATGGCTTAAGGCTGAAAAGGAAGGACACCTCCTGGACCAACAGTTGAGACCATGCACCAGGGCTGCATTTCTCAAAAGCATTGTGAGATCATTTGATCATACAGACAGACCATTGGTGGCAATGGATCTACGATTTACTTAGGCTTACAATGCTTTTGGGAAACTGCCCTGATCAGCCCACTGCTTGTTAAACTTGGTGTTTCTGCTCACAGTGTTAATCTTTGCATCATGGCAGTCATGCACTCAGAGAAACAATTAAACATCAAGATGCATTGAGCAACTAGATATCAAGAACGACCGGCTGTAGGACATCAGGTTCTAAAGAGCCTATGCTCAATTTTCATATGTCCTATCGTCAGACTGTGAGATCGCTGATACACGATATTATCATGCTAATGTATTATTTCCTCAGTTATTCAAAAAGCAGCTACTGAAAACGAGCAAAGAATACATTACCAAAGAACATCATCACTAGCTCAATCTAGTGCGAGATTATGCACTTTAAAAACACTCCTGGGAATCAGCGAATCTACATTGTATGATGAATAAATCTACTTGCATCGCACGTACATCTGCACTTTGTTTATGATGAGAAAACAACAAAACTCCACTGTTTCAGCGATGGCTCATCTGAACACTGATTGGCCATTGCATTCATAAACTCAACGGAATCATGTGTGATTGGCTATAATGTGCAACACTGTAAAAATGCAGAAAAATAAATATAACGTAACAAATAAGCCCTAATATTAATTAGATAGTATTGCTAGCCTAATAATAATAATCGTCTTGCTATCGTCAAAGGCATCAGCTACAGGCGATATCTCTGACTATCGTCGATACACGATTCCTTTGTAGTCAATAGCTGTCTCTACTGGAAGTGATCGCTGCTGCTGCGGCATTTTGTTAGCCGCAAAGATAGCCGCTGTATGTGTGACTAGCACGTTTAAGATGCGTTTTTGCATTTTTTATGGTCTCTACACATTCAAAAATAAAAAAGATTAAATTCTGCCAAGTGACATGTTCGAGTTAAGTAACTGTTAATGCTAATGTTTATTTTTCAAGGGTGTGGGAAGCGTTCACGAGCTCCTGCTGACAGTTATCACACGAATGGGCATCGCCATTTCACTTGTCTGCCTTGCCATTAGCATCTTCACCTTCTGCTTCTTCCGCGGCCTCCAGAGTGATCGCAACACCATCCACAAGAACCTCTGCATCAACCTCTTCATCGCAGAGCTTCTGTTTCTTGTGGGCATCAACATGACCGAACCTCCGGTGGGTACACTTATTGCACTCTGGTGTGAAGAGGGCTTGTTTCAACCCTAGTGAGCTGCCTATCATTTTTGGCATCAAACCATAGGCAGGTTTGTTTGATTCTTTGTGTTTATCTCTTCCTGCTCAGATCGTGTGCTCTGTGATTGCTGGAGTTCTGCATTTCTTCTTTCTTGCCACATTTGCCTGGATGTGTTTGGAGGCCGTTCAGTTGTTCCTCATGCTTGTGGAGGTCTTTGAGAGCGAATTCTCCAGACGAAAATACTATTACGCATCTGGCTACCTGTTCCCCTGTGTGGTGGTTGGCATTTCGGCAGCCATCGACTATAAGAGCTATGGGACGAGGAAAGCGTGAGTAATGTTGTTTATTGATATCGGCTTGCAGTTTAAATGCAGATACAGACCTGCCTCTCTCCATTTAATGTTGTTAATATTAAACAATGTTGACAATAGAAAACCAGCTTTAATAAATATTCATTTTTCTGGCTAACACTTTAGTTTAAGGGCCAATTCTCACTCGCTTATTTGCATGCATATTACTAGCACATTGGCTGTTTATTAGTACTTATAAATCACATATTAATGCATTATTCAGCATGACCATATTTTAGATGCCTTAACCCTACCCAATACCTAAACTTACTAACTATTAATGAGCAGCAAATTAGGAGTTTGAGACAAAGTCATCATTAATAGTTAGTTAATAGTGAGAATTGGACTTTAAAATAAAGTGTAACCTTTTTCTGAATATTTGCTTGGTTACTTGATACTACTGTTAGATTGCTGATAAGCTTCACGGCTTACTTTGTGTCTTTGCTTTATTGAAAACTTGAGTTTTGTACTTAAATTACTTGTTTTTGCTATGGTAGCAAAATTGTATTGAATTCATCATTAAAATTTGGTATACTGTCACTGTAAAATAAAATTACTTGCATTGTGATAAAACAGTATTTTGGTCATAGCATCCAAGTTGACTGTTAACGCTTTCTCCAATGGTAGATCTCACCATATAAGGACATCTCTGAATAAAGTTCTAGAATATTACGGTGGTTCTCACTGTCGAACAAACATCATAAGTTTTAGGGAAGCCTGAACAAAGCAATATTTTATGGCAGTGTTTCCCAACACTGCTTCTGGAGGCACACCAACGGTGCATATTTTCGACCTCTTCCTAATCAAACACACCTGATTCAACTCATCAGCTCGTTAGTAAGACCTGAAATTGATGGGTTAGAAGGGAGACATCCAAAATGTGGAGTGCCTCTGGAAACAGGGTTGGGAAACACTGGTTTGGGGAATTCATTCCCTCCAGTGAAAGTGGTTGTCACTCTCAAAACTTTGCAGTGTGTTCATAGCTTTAAGTAATTTCTTCTATGGTGTTTTTCTTTCTTTCTTTCTTTTTTTCCTCTTTCCAGCTGTTGGTTGAGGGTTGATAATCATTTCATTTGGAGTTTCATTGGCCCTGTTACGTTCATCATTATGGTAAGTTTTTCACATTTCCCATGAAGTGTATGGAATTTTAATTTAATTGCCATATTTTCATGGTGTTGTGGTTCTCTGTGATGTGTTGAATTGTGTCTATAGTTTCTTCAGCACAGTTCCAACTGAATGTATGTTTTATTCGCATGTCTTGTTAATGTATGTTGCATTCAAATACCTCAGTAATATATGCTTTCTTCCCATTGGTTGATAATTTATGCTGTTTTATTTTAGTTGGTCTGTTATGATTACTGTGTTCCCATTGGTCAGACTTCATTTATAGCGTGAAACTTCTTCCATTGAATAATTATTGAGGCTGCTGTGCTCTTGGAAACAGTCAATGCAGCAGATGTGCGATCTGTACCTAGACACAATCCAGTCTCGGAGCTCTGTAGGCATTTTCTTTCACCTCATGGCTTGGTTTTTGCTCTAATATGCTGATTTACAGCTGTTAGACCTTATATAGACAGGTGTGGGCTTTTCAAAATCATGTCCAATCAATTGAATTTGCCACACGTGGACTGGAATCAAAGAGTACACACAACATGAACCAGAGAAATGGGATTCGCCGGAGCTAAACGTTAAGTAAACTTCATATCAGTGTCATATAATTAATTTATAAAGTTACCACAAATCTGCTTTTTGCCTTGTCATCATTGGGTAAAATACAGTAAATTAGCCTTTTAAGGCTGCAACATAACAAAATGTGGAAAAATGAAGGGAGTGCTCTCCACTGTCACGAGTAGGGACTTACGGTACAGCTATGGAGAGATGAAGTTCTATTGTGATATGAATTATGGCATAATTTAGCTTAGTGAGAATGTCTTTCATAATGAAAGGTAGAAAAAAAATCCACACTACTTTCTAAAATGAAATGCAGAGATACTGCGGTGTGCAGTCAGTGCTGTTTAATTTAGGCATACACTTACTTTAAATGTGCATGCAGCGGCTTTTCAGAACAAGAAACGGTTACACCTAATACATCCATGTTCCTCCTGTCTTTCTCTAACCATGGATTTAAAACAAATGGGTGCATTGCATATCTAGGTCACATTTTACCCCAGAAGCAAAGCTAAAACCCTTTGTGTAAGACAATTTCTTTATCCATTTATTTAAATATGACATTACTTTCTCCCTCAAATTCTCATTATCATAATGCTTGGCCCTTTATCGCGAAATATCTTGTGTGACATTTTCATGACAATTAAGCAGATTCTCCCCTATTCCTTTCAACAGGAAATACTAAGATATACTTCAACAGGCTCAGTCAGCTAGCAGGGTAACATGTGTCTGAACATAAACTGGTTTATATTAAACTTGTGCATGTGGGTCTATTCTGGGGAATGGAAGGGTGAGATGGAGGAGGAGGAGGAGGACGGGGAGGCACAGAGGTGCTTCGGCTGGTCTTGTGCCGTGCCTGGCCGTCTCATCAGATCTGTGTCATCACTCCCAGCTGTGTTATAAATGCATTCCTGGCCTCTTCACCCATGCTGGAGCGAAGCGGCTCCTGGAGGCTCAGCAGCAACACTCAACAGCGTCACAATCAATGATCTAACAGACCCGGCCTCTCTCTCACTCCATGAATCCTCCCATGTCTTTTCCTTGTGTCAGTTGACCCGTTTCTCCTTTCTAATCTCCTACTTCCGGCAGGCATGAATTGTACCTTAAATCATAAAGACAGGTATGCTATTTCTTCTCAGACAAACACTTTTTGCCCTGCGGTCAAAAAAACGGGTGAAAAAGCCAATATTAAATGAGGAACCTGCACCAAATAGAGTCGAGATGTGGAAAACCATGTTTTTCCACTATATGCAGAAAATGTAATTCGATTTCTTATCAAAGAAATAATTCATAATCAAAATAACTTAACAGTTCAGCGTGGTGCTAGAAATACCAAGAGAACAATAGGTAATGCTTGTACTGATATATGCACATTTACAATATTTTCATCTGAATATAAGCTGCACCGAGTCGAAATTGCATTGTTGAGGGGAAAAAAAGAAAACACTGATAAATCACATGGGTTGTATAGTTATATTGTATACAAAACAAGAATGAAGAATATGAGTATACACTAAACTAATTAGAGTGGCATTCATTACAAACATAATTTATTACAAACACCGAGGCGAACAGAATAACTGGTGTGTGGGGAATGCGCTAAATAAACTTCACATGCCTTACCTTGCCTAAGAAAAACAAACCATTAAAGTTGAATTGTGAGGAGATAAAAACTGAAATCCACAAGAAAACATTTCTGTACAAACGCTCAGACCATTAATGTCTAATTCACCGACAAGTTATTTACTGAACAAGAAAAACATAATGATTTCTGCCATTTTAACAAGTAAAAATATATCTAGTCTACTGTGCATTTCTTTTTGGCCATATTGGATGTGAAAATAAGGAATAAAGATGAATGAAAAGAGAAAAATAAACGTTTATTTGAACAAGTCCCATGCAGAAAAGGGTGAGACGTGGCTGAAGCGCGAGAGACCATGCAGTCCAGGGGAATAACCCTAAATCGAAATGTTTTATTTTATTTAAACTATTATTTCTTTTGCAAAATGGCTTTTAATTGCATTGTAAAAGTTGCTTTGGAATACAAGTTGCAGCATGTTTGTGTGGCATATTCTACAGTAAGTAAATAGCTTAGGATAGGTCAGATAGAAGTAGCGAACAAGTCTACGTTTGTACGGCCAAATGCAACAAGTAAATGCAAAGTATATATAGATTCAAACAAATCATTTGCAGTTGTTCAAATTTTGCTTGCTTGCGTTTTGTCTTCATCTCCCCCCTTTCTGTAATTCTTTCTGTTTTTGAGCGGGCGCTCCTTATTTGAAAGGCTCTGAAAAATTGAGTTGAATTCTTTGGTGTTTACATGTGGTTTGTGTTGATGATCGACGGAGCAAGGAATTCAGTGCCTTTCTTTTCAAAAGACATATTCTTTTTCTCTCTCTAGCTGCATTCTGTACATATGTGTGTGTGCCTCCAAGAAATAAACCAGATGTGTGTTTTTCATTCTCTTGTATGCAAAGCTAAATGTGCTCACTTATTTGTAATTTAGGTTTTCTCATTTTGGATTGAAGTCAAACACAATATACTAAGCTAACAACATGTGCTTTACTAATTTATACACATAGTCAGCGCTTGAATGCTACACTTTCAATATGTGAGCCACATTTTGGAATAAAGTTTAAAAAGAGTTTTCCACTTACTTTTATGGCATTTTGTGTTTTTGAGAATTTGATAGAAAGGAGACTAGAGCTTCTAAAATCAGGATATTGTTGTTATATACATTTGGAAAGTCTAGGAACAAAATAACTGAATTAAGACAAGCTTCTTTTAATAGAGGTGCTCTATTCTTGTTTCACGTATTTAATATTGATGATAGTCATTTTTTGTTTCCTGAAGTATGTTTCTTTAAGAGGTCTTCTCTGGTCAGCCTGAATTACATTCCCATGTTCAGGGCGGTGAAGAAAAACACAAGCTCTTGCCAGCAAGCAGACATTTTCAGGGCCAAAGTTATGACTTGCACTCGTCTGAGAAGGCGCCTACGCGCAGTTTGTCTCCGATAATCTTTATGATCAAAATTAGGAACAAATGGTAGCACTTAATTTTCTGGGTGATAGTTTATGTCTCGAGAAATATCAGCATTCTTACAAGCTTCTGTACTGACTTGAATCGCATCTTCATCCAAGATCTAGTTTAATTGTCATGTTAAGAATTATTAAAAATAGAAAATTGTCAAGACCTTTTCAAATGGTCCATGCATAATACCATAGTTTATAAGACGTCTTGGAAACTCCCAGCAGAGGTCATGCATTCTTGCATTTTGACGTTTTTTTGTTTTAGTCGCTGTCTGCTTTTTGAATTATTGAAGGCTATGCTTTTTGTAGTTCAGATCAGCCAACATAAAAGGTGCTTAACTTTTTTATTTTTTAATTCCATTGATAGTTGTCTAATAGTCTGGTGATCACAGATCCCAAGAAACATCGTTGCACGGTGCTTTTAGGAATGTGAATGTAAATATGAAATGATGTTTGACAAATCTGCCATCTGAATGATGAATTGCAAACGTGATTTCCAAGAGCTGTGGGAAAGCTGTGTGGTCTTCTCAATATGTTTTATCTTTTCCGACAGCTCAATCTCATCTTTCTGGTTGTGACTATGTACAAGATGGTAAAACACTCAACGTCTATGAAACCTGATTCCAGCCGACTGGAGAGCATACGGTAAGCTCGGTCTTCAATACTGTCATGCACGCTTAGCAGCTGTGCAATTTTATGTTCTGACATTTTCTTTCATGTTTAGTACTCAGCTATTTTGTTGTCGCAACTTATCATCTTGATTGCTTTATTCAAAGTGGCAAGATGCTAATAACAACAGCGTGGCCTTTGCATTGTCGCTGAATGAACCGGTTCACGAGGTAGAGGTTGCATCTGGAGCTGGACCTGTAAATACTCAAATACAGCTAATTGGGGTTTATGGGAATAATTACAGAAAACGTTAACTTTTCAAGCACCGTGTTATTAACTAATTCGTTTGCTTCCTGCAATGAGAGCACAGTCTGACCTTCTTATAAACATTGTCCTTGGGAACTAAATGCATATTTCCAGATGGGCCGTACAATGGTAAGATAAGCAAGATGTTTTATTGGACCCAAAGTCGTAATTACTTTTAAACTTACATCTGGGGGCCGTGAAATCTCCTCTTGTCTTGTCCATATGAAAGGATCATCCGTTCAGGACATTTGAGCCACAGAAATAGTTGCTGGAATCTCTTATGGGAAAGAGTCCAGTGATACACTGCTGTGTGTGTATCTGGGTGGGCCAACCGTAGGAATGGCTTGAATTTATAAAAGTATTTAGTTTTTTCTTTTTTTCATCGGTCTGCTTTGTAAATTAATGTCCTGTTCTCAAACAAATGATTCTTTCGAGTTGGTTCTCTTTAATGATTAATTTATGTTTGTGTATTGGGAGTAAAACAGAGCACATGAATGCAATAGCCAATCAAAGACAATTAATTGACTCACTGACGGAGAGGAAATAAGCTCAAATCAGCAGTGTTTTGCTCAGCATGACCTCACCGACTCAATGCAGTCATTATAATCAACAATGATGTCAATGAGATTAATAAATGCCTAAAACAGCGATAAACTAATTCAGAAACACACAAAGCTAATGCAATCTAACTTCTGTTAATTGACATTAAGGGGATGAAAACTGTCATCATTTATTCACCCTCAAGTCGTTCCAAACCTGTATGAGTTTATTTCTTTTGCTGAACACAAGTTTCTCGTACCCATTGACTTGCATAGTATTATATGAATTATGCTATGAAAGTCATAATTAAATGAAAACGGACATATAAAAATGTATTTATTTCTCTTTAGAACCATTACGACCAGCTGAGATTGCTGAGGGTTTGGCTCTTGTAAACAGATATTGTATGATATTGCTTGCAAAAGCAACCCAGGCTCATTGGAAGTGCTTGTGGCGACATTTCTGCTGCACGGATATTACGTACCTTATTGTGGCAGTTTCAAAGTGAAATATCCAGTGAGTGGCATTAAAACACACATTCAAGACGTGACCTTGGCGCGTTTTTATTACGTTAGTACTGGCACATATTGCTGAATTTTTATTACGTTGCTTCTGGTACGTATTGTTCAGAATTCAAATGTCGCTAAAAGGTTAATGCTCTATCGTATTGGAAAATAACAAACCCTCTACGCCAGGTTCCTCAATAGGTGGCCCACGGGAAAGAAGAGTGTTTGGACCGCGCTAATTTCAAATAATGTGTCATGAAAATTCAAACGCAGCATCAGAAAGCGACATTAACTTACATAGTGTCTACACAGCATGCGAGCGGTGCGGCGCGACACAACAAAATACAGCAAAAACATGGCGAGTGTGAAGTAAAGAAAAGTGGACACGGAAAATAGATGATTTAAATGTGAATGGACTTGAACAGTTTTGAGTGAGTGAGTGATACCATCTTTGTTTTGGAAGTTGGTTCGCAGTGAGTTCACAGTTTTAACGTAAGTTTGCTTTAATTTAGTTTCAAGATCTGAGGTAGCATATATATATATATATATATATATATTGTTGCTTTCACTATGGCTATAAACCTCACGCAAAATAATATTCAAACTCACATTAGACACTTTTAACACTGAATAAAGCACATAATCATTACCTGAGATTATCACTGTCATATTTTGTATGTTGTTCCTGCCGTGACATCGCAGAAAATAAAAACCATTTCTAAAATAGAATTCCGTGTCGCTGTCGTAATTGTTTGAATGAAACATCTGAACATTTATCTTGTGACCGTCTTGTGACTATTTTAACTATTGTAATAATAAGACTTGTGTATATATACACAAAAATATCCAAAAATATCGGCACCCTTGGTGAATATGAACAAAGAAGGCTGTGAAAATTAATCTGCATTGTTAATCCTTTTGATCTTTTATTTTAAAAATTCACAAAAATCTAATCTTTCATTGGATAATAAGAATTTAAAATGGGGGGGAAATATCATTATGAAATGTTTTTCTCAAATACACGTTGGACACAATTATTGGCACCCCTAGAAATTCTTATGAGTAAAATATCTCTGAAGAATATTTCCATTCATATTCACAATTTTGAGCACTCCAGGGTGATTATGAACATGAAATTATCCAGCCATGGCTTCCTGTTTCACAGAAATATAAACAGGAGGGAAAACAAAGCCCAAATTCCCTCAATCATCCATCACAATGAGAAAAACCAAAGAATATATTTCTGATGTGCAGCAAAACATAATTGAGCTTCACAAATTAGTGAAGTGGCTTTAAGAAAAGAGCAAGAGCAGTGAAAATTCCCATTTCCACCATCAGGACAATAATTAAGAGTTTCCAACCAACATAAAATGTTAGGAAACTGTCTGGAAGAGGACGTGTGTCTATATCGTCCTAATGCACGGTGAGAAGGAGAGTTTGAGCGGCTGAAGACTCTCCGAGAACCACAGCTGGAGAATTGCAGAAAATAGTTGAGTCTCGGGATTATAAAATCTTAAAAAAATAAATAAATAAAATTGTCAAACAGCCCCTACATCACCACATGTTGTTTGGGAGTGTTGTCTCACTCATCCAAAAACTAACTCCAGCATATTCAGTTATCAGACACGACTGAACTTCAAATGGGACTGGCTTCTATGCTCAGATGAAACTAAACAATGAGCTTTTTAGCAGCAAACACTCACTTTAGTTTGGTGAACACGGGGATAAAAAGTACCCCATGTGTTCAATGAAATATACTGCTGTATGTTTGATGTTGTGGGCCTATGTTTTTGCTGGAGGTCCTGGACATCTTGTTTAGACGCATGGCATCATGGATTCTATCAAATACCAACAGATAAAAAATCAATAAGTGGCTGACTGTTAGAAATCTTATAATGGGCCATGTTTGGATCTTCCAACCGTACAATAATCCAAACACAAACCTCAAAAACAACACAAAAATGTGTCACTGAGCACAAAACCAAGCTTCTGCTGGCCGTCCCAGTCCTCTGACCTGAACCCTGTAGAACATGAGTGAACTGAAGAGAAGCAGCTGTGAATCTAAAGGGTCTGGAGTGATTCTGGATGAAGGAATGGTCTCTGATCTCTTGTCAGGTGTCTCTAACCTCATCAGGCATTATAGGAGAACATTTAGAGCTGTTAAACTGGCAAATGGAGGTTTCAAAAAGTATTGAATAAAAGGGTGCCGTTAATTGTGGCCAATTACAGAAAAACATTTATTTCATAATGATATTTCCCCCCATTTTTAAATTCTTATTATCCAATGAAAGGTTAGATTTTTGTGAATTTTTAAAATAAAAGATCAAAATGCAGATTAATTTTCACAGTCGCCTTTGATCATATTTACCAAGGGTGCTGATATTTTTGGCCATAACTGTATCTATATGTATATGTATGTAGGTCAGTGGCCCTTGGCTTGGTATTGTTTGCAGAATTCGGCCCTCGGCAAAAACTAATTGAGGAACCCTGCTCTACGCCAAACCCTACCCTAAACCTACCTGAGAGTGTTAACATTACCATTTACATTACATTTAGTCATTTAGCAGACGCTTTTATCCAAAGTGACTTACAAACGAGGACAATAGAAGCAATCAAAACCAACAAAATAGCAATAATAAATAACTGCTATGACAAGTTAACGAAAGCAAAAGTGATATAAAAACGCATTTGCGCTATTTTAATTTCTCTTATACACAGGCTTCAGCTCACAAGTGCAGTATCGTATCACTGAGGAAATCAAAATTAGAAAACCCATACATATTAAGCTGCCTAATATGTGACACTAACGTTCAACAATATCAGTTTTCAAATCTCACAGCATGTTAAAATCGTTTTGGTCATAACTTAATATTCTGCAAGGAATTGTGTGAAAATGTGGCTTTCTTAATAGAAACTCTGGCCCTGTAAATCATACTTTGTGTGAAAAGGAATAAAAGTTGTTGAGTTTTACTGCCTCTAGTGTTCATTTCAACTGGAAACTGCAGCGATTCGTACGTTTAGGTATGTTTTTGAGTTCTGCCGAAATCTAGGTAGAGGCACGTATTTCCAGTGAACCTGGGTAGATATATTAAAAAAAGGCTATAAATGTATTTATAACTGTAATCCTGTGGTTTTCAGGTCCTGGGTGTTCGGTGCTTTTGCATTGCTGTGTCTTGTTTGCCTGACGTGGTCGTTCGGCCTGTTTTTCTTGAACGACTCTTCAGTAATCATGGCGTACCTCTTCTCTATCTTCAACACCTTACAAGGGATGTTCATCTTCATCTTCCACTGTCTTCTGCAGAAGAAGGTAAACCCATGACATACTGTACTGAAGGAATCGGTTTGTCAGACACCACATTTTTTATTACTGATGACTGCTGAATGTTAAGTGTTGGCTCATAATGCATTTTCTGGCGGCAAAGTTTATTTGTCGTATTTAATTAAACTCAAATCTTCGATGATTTTGGTTTTGTCAACAAGTCGGGAGGCAATTTCAAGGTTGTCTTTTTCAAATGCCTGTTTTAAGAGGTTATAACCCTTAAATATGTTATAAAAGATAAAAATCAAAAAGTCCAATTTTGTTTCAGGCCCATCTGTGAGTGAAAGGTCATTTGATGTACATAAAAATGCATTTCCTAAAGGATGTTTTCTTAAATAAAACTTCTCACATTCTCTTGCTCCAATTTAAAGTGATTCACAGTGAGACACAAAATTGGCCAGCTTTCACTGATGATTATTTATCATATTTATTTAATATTAATTATGAATGTGAATGTTATTTATATTATACTTTTAATCAGAAGTCAGAAAGAGCTTTATTGCCAAGTATATTTGCACACAGAAGTTCAATTGTTTACACAAACACAGAGTGCATTACATGTGAGGAGTATACATAAAATTAATGTATACATAAAACATAACTTTTACGGCCATTTAACACCATACACAGTACGAAATGAATAAAACAAAATGCAAATAAAAAGATAAAATAAAATAAAGTTTGACCTTAAAGACATTTGTTGTTTGTTTGAATTTTATAATCGAAGGCCAGCAGCAAAAATGCTAGTAAACAAAGTGAGATTAAATCCATAAAGTGTATTTGTATTACGTAACATATTTCATTATGGCAGGCATGCATGACGTTCTGTGTTTGTACTTCCTTCTGGGTTTTTATTCATTTCAAGGAATATTAAATCTTGTTTTTGTGCTAGTGAGATAAGCGAATAACATCTGTTGCAGAATCAGCATCTGTCTGTATTTAAGCAGCACATGTGGTGCATTTTACCACGAGTCTAATCCAAATTAATCATTTAAGCAACTCAAACATGCATTTATTTTTTTAATCCGTACTTATCTTAAGTGTAAATGCAGTATGTCCACAAATGAATAAGATGAATCTCACACAGGGCAAAAGCATGAATAGTTGAAGAATATTTTATGCAAACACCATGCTAATAAAGTGTTATGCCTGTAATTCAAAGGGTTTGTAATCTGCAAACGTTTTACTGGAGTAATTTTGGGGTTTTTGCTCAGATGTGGAGGACAAGACTTCAATGGCATTTTCAGTGTGTTATTGCCACAAAAGGCAATATGTGGCTAAAATATTATATCTAATTGGCCGTCACATTTCATTACCGTCTTCGTCTGAAAGACTTTAATGGGTGCTGGATTAGAAAACATACAAATTGGTTTTATGATACGTCATATACTGTATGTCTCCGACCCTTTCCTTTGCTGTGAATAGTGTATTGTTTGTGGCTGTTAATGGAGCTGCTGTTGGATTGTGTCTTCAGGTGCGTAAAGAGTACAGCAAGTGTTTGCGGCAGTCTCAGTGCTGCACTGCTCTTCCCTCTGAAGGACCTCACGGCGTCAACAAATCCTCCGCCTCCAGGTCCACCGCTCGATATTCATCTGCTACACAGGTACATCTGAATGAACGTATGAAATGTGAATGTTTTTTCTTCTTTATTGATATCTCTCTCTTGCCTGCAGTAGTGATTGTAAAGGTTTCCTCTTCGCTGTCTGGTCGTGATTGATTCCCTTAAACGGACAAGTTAAAGAATCAATCATCCGGCTGTTTAGAAAGCTCTGAGGGCTTCCTGTTCATTTTGAGCCAGAAATGAACAATTCAGCGAGTCGTTAGCTGAAGACTCGTCCCCAACAGTGACTTGTCGACATGAGCTGACAGCTGCAGTCCAATTCACATTTGAGCCAGTTCAACAGATTCAGTGAAAAGAATCAGAAATCGATTAGGTTCTTGAATGGATATCTGTTTACTAACAGCAAAATAATGAATAACCATTTTTATCAAATGTAGTGCAGAGAGAAGTATGATATTACACAACATATATACACACATACACACACACACATACACATATATAAAAGCAAGTTTAATAATCAAATTTCAGCATGAAAAGCATGAAAAATGAAGCACAGACATATGTAAAATTAATTTGTTGTTGTTTTTTTGTTTTGTTTTTGTTTTAAACAAACACGCTGGTAAATAAAGTGAGATTAAATCCATAAAATGTTTTTAAAATTATTAATTTAAAATGAATAATTTCAAAATTTTTCAAAAAGGATCAAATAATATAAGTATATTAGTTCATTCTTAATGTTTCAATACATGAACAGATGTTCATCCACTTAGAAAAGTATCTAAAAATGATCATTTATACAACTTTTTAAGCTCAGATAATAACTAAACAGTTTATATACTGTTATAAGTGTTTTAACAAAAATAAAGCTTCATAATAAATCCTTCCACAATGTCTTAGACCATAGATAAGTTCATTACTGTAACAGCATTTTTTTTTCTTGTTTTCAAATTCACTTCAATTCACTTTTATGTGTATGGATCTTTTTACAATACACATATTATTTAATGCAACTTTACAGAAAATTAAAACTGAAGGGTTCAACACAATTTTCTGTTGTAGTCAACATTATACCACAAACAAATACCACAAATAATTGTTGATAGAGCTTAGCTTGGACTGAAACTACAACTAATAGTATAATAATTTGGTAAGTATTGAAGGATACGCATGTATTTTTATTGTAATTATCGTGAGGGATTTGTGAAGCTGCAGCAGATATAATCTTCCGAATGTGTTGGTTAGACATCATCTTTTGCAGTTTTTATTCCACACGTGGTGTTAATAGTCCCTCTAATAGTACACTGCAAATCTGTTTGCTGGTGCTGCATGAATATTAGCCGCATTAATCAGTGAAGCGTCTCTGTGTCGCTGCAGAGCCGCATCAGGAGGATGTGGAACGACACTGTGAGGAAACAGTCAGAGTCGTCCTTCATCTCCGGAGATATCAACAGCACTTCCACTCTAAACCAAGGTAACAGATGAAACGCTGGGCTCTCGCACACGCTACTGCGGCTTTATAGATGCTATAGGGTTTTCTGCTTGTTCCAGAGATGTTTATGTGAAAGTTATAATTATTTGATCTCCTTCTGTCTTCATTTTAATGAGCGTAAATAGTACCAAATTCTGTTTGCCTTTGGATGCATTCATTATTTATTTTTAGTTTAATTTGGTTGGTGAATACAGCCTGTGGTCACAAACAAACTCAGGATCTGTTTCATTTTAACGAATTCAAACAAATTGAATTTATATTTCCACTGCACTCAATATAACCTTACTGTGTCAGGGGATTGAATCTTGTGAGTTTTGTGGTTATAGGTTAGTTTAGTTAGTTTGGTTTACGAGCGCATGTGCAGGGAAGCTTGACATTAATTTAGTCCTGAGCTGAGGATGGAAAAATTATGATGGACACATTTGCACAGTACAGGAGATTATTAAAAAACTTTGACCAATTTACACAGACTTGCTCGCTGAGAGATATCACCACTGCTGAAGGGAGAAAATAAGCTGAATCTAATATAAAAAAAATTGCTCATAATAGGAATGCAAATAAAATTGTTTTCTATAGATCCACCACAGCGAGAATGCATTGTCTTAATAAATGTAAATGTAAATGCCTTTATTTTAAAGCACAAAACATTCAAAGTGAATGACATTCAACAATGCTTGCAATTGCCATTTGATTATTTAAAAAGTGAACACTTGTATGCATTAAGACATATTTTGCTCTTTCTTTCTAGCAACACGACGAGTAATGAAGATGTATTTGGTGTAGCGGTGTTCATTTCGGTTATTTTTCCTAACCGACAGCCAACGCTCGTTAACCGATTATTAACCGTTAACCGACAAGATTATTTTAAATTAGAATTGAATTAAATTAGCAAGGCTATGCGTCTGTGACCTGTTTCTAAATACTGTTAAGTTGAAAGGATTTGTTGTGGAGTGAGGGGAACTAAGTGTTTACAGTGTTTATTATAATGTTTGTAAACATGCATTAGGCCTATTTCTGAATTAAATAAATAATAAAATGCGACATACACGACTTGCGTTTTCTCCAAAAACACAATTTTTATACGCGTAGCATTTTAACTGTGCAGCAAACCTTTTAAAACATTTTGATAAATTAGGCCTACTGAAAAAAATAATAATAAATGACTTTTTAAACCGTTTAACTGATTGTAATATTCGGTCAAAATTCTATACGGTCGGTTAACGGTTAACCGGTTGAAATGAACATCCCTAATTTGGTGTACTAATGTTTCCTTCTTAAACTTAGTGATATACAGTTTGTCCGTGGCATCTCGTCCTGCTGTGTTGTCTCTGATGTCGTAGCCATTTTATAGATCTATAATATATATATATATATATATATATATATATATATATATATATATATATATATATATAGCACTGCATTTTTTTTTTTTTTTTTTCAGGTTTGAACTCTTATATAGAAGCACAAATCAGTAACAGAACACGTGGCTCCAAATGCAAAGCCAGATATTTTATTATTTCTTCTCTTTCATTTTCTTTTTTCTGTTGAAAGGCTGCGCTGAGCTGTTTGTTCTGTTGGATCTGTGTGCAAATAGTCTCTTTTCATTAGGACTCTACATGAAATCCTTCTTTGTTCTTCTTTTCATTTAACATTTGCAAAAACATAAATAACAAGAGAATGCAATTTATATACAATGCAGGGAGAGGGAAAAAAGAAACCATAAGGGCTTATTTAAAGCCTCCACCTAAACAGTATAAAGTTTTCACAAAATTATAAAGAAAACAAAATGAACAGAAATTTATATAACTACGTCCAAAAAGTAAATAAGCAATTATGTGTAAATGTATCAGCGTACATTCATGCATAATTAAAAATGCATGTATGCATCTGTGAAAAGTGCATAGGCATGTATATACAAACAAATATAAATGCCAAGAAAATATTGATTTTACACCTAAACAAACACTATAAAACTGGTCTGTGTCTTAGGTTAGAGATGCTTTTTAAAAAAGATTCATTATTTAGGCTTTGCATGAGTGTTGCTGATGAGAGTTTGGTGTTCAGTTCGAGCCGTTAGCCGTGACCGAGCGAGCGAGAGAGAGAGAGAGAGAGTGAGTTTGAGTCGTACTGACGTAATGTGCTCTAGTTTAGTTTACCCGGTGTTCTTCGGTACAATTAAAACTGAGAATTGAAAGTGATAGTTTTCATGTAAAAGTGTGATCTGGCATCAGGACAGATGCATGCTGTAAACAGAGTCATATTTGTAAGTATTAGTGTCTGAAAGTCGAACGTCTTATCGGTTCTTGTGAGATAAGATGTATTTTTGTGTCCAAGTAAAACATTTGCTTGGTGGGCCATTCTGTTCACGTATCTGAAATATGTGATCAGTCAACATTTTGTTCTTCTATCTACTCAGAGCAGCTTTTCACACGCATAGTGGCTGTTTCAGTTCACTTTAGCAATCGCATTGCACCAAACGTAATTCTGTTTTTCTAAACCTCTCTTGTTCACGCTCATTCTCCTCTCTTTATTTGTTCAACAGGAATGACGGGCAACTATCTGCTAACTAACCCTCTCCTCAGGCCTCACGACACTAACACCCGCTATAACAACCTTCTCGCCGAAACCATCGTCTGCAACACCCCTTCTCCTCCAGCTTTCCACTCTCCAGGTGCTTTAAGGAGCGGGTCTCTTTCTGTCGTTTGGGAATGTGGGTTGGAAAAATCCAGGCTTTTTCACACGATTAACACAGGACAGAATCTGTAATGAAATTACTGCAGCCTTTCTCCCTTTCAGCTGCATGAATCTCTTGCTTTTTTTTATACCATTACCTCTAAATTATTCATTAACCCTTTTAATTCAGGGTTTTTTTTTTTTTGAGACTTTTTGAGAATGATGGATTAGAAGAACTTTCCCAGATTTAATTTGTTGAGATAACACAAATATCCAACTTGTCATTTTATACAACTTTTATTAATAATATAACTAAGTTGACTAAACTTTACATTTTAAGGTAGCACAAACACTTTTTATAACTTAGTTTTTTTTTCATTTATTCAAGCATTTATTTTTATTTTTTTTTATGTGTTCCTGCTGTATATTGTTCATGAGGCAGCCTGTAATTATATTATTATATCAGTGTTATATATATAATATATATTATATCAGTTATTTTATTATCAGTGCTATCTATTCCTCTCATTTATTTATTTATTTGCGAACATAAAATGCATAACCCAAACCCAAATCTCAATGTAATATATAAATATTTTAACGAACCACCCAAAATTGAAGGGGAACAGCCAGCGATCACCATGCATTTTCAGTATATGGAAAATAATGGTGTAGAAACTATTTTCACTCAGAAATTGAAAAACAAAAACAAAACAGCTAGCAACACATTAATTGTGAAATTTCAAAGTACAAAGACTGAGATAGTATGCTCTTGTAAAATGTACTCCGATAATCTTTGTTTTATGTACAAACAAACCATCTTACCAAATCACACATTATAAAACTTTCCATTTGTAATCATTTTTATATTGCTTTTTTCATTCATTTGAGTGGACTCAGTCAGCATTTGCCATTTTAAACTGTATTGTATAAAACAAAATCAACATTTTAAGCAACTTCAAGCATAAAACAAGTGCATGGTGATATAGTTTCTATAGAATAAGGAGACCCGAATTTAATAAATTATACAAATATTGTAGAGATGTTTTTATTTATGTACGTCGAAATATGGTAGAGTATGTAAATTCACATAATTCAATGAAATAAATTGAATAATCACAAACTGTCAGTCTCTCAAATAGTATAGAAATGCATAAGCTAGAAACGCTGACAGTTTCAGTGCCGTTTACAGGCATATGAAGAATAATAGAATGTAAATATTTGATTTATTATGGCAGTGTAATGTCTTCCTAGCCGTGTCTCAGGGCTGACTGCAGCATGAACGCTCTGCATGATGCTTGAAGCGGAAGTGAACGAAAGAAATGCTTCTAATTGCATCTGAACAGCTCGCTCAGACTGAGACCTTCGCTCTAGACAAACAGCAGCAGGAAAAGCATTTGTGCATTTGCGACGCTGAGCAATCAAAGACCCGGCCTGGCTTTTCTCCCAGAATTCCTGCTTTCCAGCTTGACCAACAGTATTCGGTCTGCTTCTCCAGACAGTACCTGACTGGATGGAACCCATCGCCAGCGCATAAACAAATGCAAATCATCTGGACTGAGATGATGTTTTATGGTTGTTTGCTTTATTTTAGTCCTTCATTTCTCCCCTCGGTCCCTCTCTCAACTCTTTGATGCCTGTTTCACAGCAGAACACAGACGTGTTTTTCACATCCCTTATGTTTATTTCAAACTACAGAACAGTAAATCCATCCTATGCTCCACATGAAACAGCAGTTCATTAAATGTATGATTTTCCACACTTTCAGTTCTATCACCAATTTATTCTTATTAGTCGAGAAATACTGCTGTTTCATACTGCTTTGTAATTATGAATTGAGGCGTTTATGCATTCATATACTGCAGGCCTAAGCAGAAAATTAGGTAACACTTTATTTTGATAGTCCATTTTAGACATTTTACTAACTGACTACACTTTGCAAGTTCATGTCAACTTATTCTACTGACCCTAACCCTTACAGTCTGCTAATACACTAATGAGAGACATGCAGTTACAAATTAAAAAGAGTTAGTTGACATGTAGCTGCACTAAGTTAGTGTACTTGTAGTTAGTGGAATGTCTAAAGTGGATTGTCAAAATAAAGTGTGACCAATATTTCTTTCTTTCTTTTAAAGATTGAGTGCTAAACCTGTTACTCCTGCCATATCCTGCATTCAGCCTTCTGATAGATTCGCTCACAAAAAAAATTGATTTAAATTTTTTTATTTCTTTCCACATTGACATTTGAATATAATTTGAATTGGAGTTGGGAAGATGCAAAAAGTAGGGATGTGCAAGAAAGAAAAAAAGAAAAAGAGATTTCTATTTCTATTAAATATTTCTACACTTTGATTGGAATAAATCTAAATAACCTAAAGATTTAAATCAGGGAATTGCAGGCTGTCGTGATAATAAACTTTCATAATAATACATTTTCCCTAACCCTAATTTATGGGGAAAATTACTTTCAACCTTTTAAGTGTGGAACATTAAAAAAGTCTTGACTCTTGCATATTTCTTTATTAATGTTATTTATTTGTTCAAATTGTGAGTGAAATGAAATGGGTGGTGGATCTTGATGGACTGAATTCAGACCTTTGAAGTTTGTAAGCTTTCTGCTTGGTGATTTCTCACTTTTCTGTCTTCGCTGCAAGTTTTTAAAAAAGCCGTTGTTTCACTCTTTTTCTTTTGGCACGTGGGCAGTTCTCAGGTCAGCTAGTCTGAGCAGACACACATGATGTGAGTGTTTGCACTCTTCGCCTTCGCTCTGTGATCTGTGGACTGGCATCTGTGTGCTCCATAAACACGCTTTCATCTCCGTTGTGTTCGATGCAGACATTTACAGCATGTTTTGTGTTTATGCTCATGCTTTTTCTGTGGAAAAAAAAAAGAATGCTGTTTGTTTTGTGTTTTTGCAAGAGGTTCTTTGGCTGCCTTGCTATTAGTGTTAAAAACATCAGTTTATGAAACATTGAACATTTTGTTTGAACAGTATCTGTTTAGCAACATGCATCTCTATGCTTTTAATTTAATATTTTAGGTTTTAATTAGGGCTGTCAAGCAATTACTATTTTTAATTGAATTCGCTACATGACGTGCCGATTAATTAATCGAATTAATCACAAGTTATTTGCTGATTGATTTGGGCTGAGTAATTACTCTCCAAAAATCATTTAAAGTCATTGTTGTTAGATGAGAAAAGCCTTGAATAAACATTACAAAAAAATAGCTTTAGAAATAAATATTTTGTTTCCGTGTTGCATAAATATGATAATAATTCTGTATTTTAAAAAAAATTATTGAAATAATTGAAAAATTAAATGATACAATAAATATGATTTTTTTTTTTTTAGCGTAACCGCCAGTAGGTGGCAGCAAGTTACTGTCTTAAAGGGATAGTTCACCCCGAAATGAAAATTCTGTCATCAATTACTCACCCTCGTGTCGTTCCAAACCTGTAAGACCTTGGTTCATCTTCAGAACACAAATTAAGATGTTTTTGATGAAATTGGAGAGCTATCAGACCCTCCATAGACAGCAACGCAACTGAAATGTTCCCAGACCCAGAAACGTAGTAAATGCGATTCACTCAATCATTCAACTGATTCATTTAAGAATGATGAACGAGTCATTGAATCATTGACTCACTCGATTCGTTCAGGATTCATTCAGTAACGAAACACTGCTGTCTACTGCTCTTTGTTTGGAAGTATGGAATTGAGCATAACAGACAATATTGAGTCTAAAATGAAACACTTTAACTTGTTTATTTAACTACTGTTTATAAACAGTATAACATTCACAATCATGCAGACTGGGACAGCACTCTTGCTCGTGTTATATTGCTAAACTATATAATATAATATAAGACGACAAACCCATACAGGGGCATTTTTTCGCTCGTATCATGAACTGAAAGATGTCAGTACAGATCTGAGCTGTATTAATAATTTGAACACATTATTTTTCCATAATTAATCACACCAAATGAACACATTAAATCGACAGCCCTAGTTTTAATTAGTACTGTCAAACGATTAATCACATCCAAAATAAAAGTTTTTGTTTACATAATATATGCGTGTGTACTGTGTATATTTATTATGCATATATAAATGCACACACATGCAAGTGTATATATTTAAGAAAAATAGGTTAAAATTGTCAATTATATACTCTGTGTGTGTATTCATATATACATAATACATATACTCAGTACACACACACATATATTACGTAAACAAAAACTTTTATTATGGATGCGATTAATCGTTTGACAGCACTAGTTTTAATACATTATTTTTAGTTGGCATTTGGCATGTAATGAGTGTGATGAGAAATCCCGTGTCCATTATAGTAACAAATACCTAGTATCGTCTGTCATACCACTTAATAATTCTAACAATTTTGCGGTACTGAATTTTTGTTTTTATTTCAGGCCAGCACTCGCTAACCCACAGCCGTGACGTCAGCACCATGGACACGCTCCCTCTCAACGACAACTTCAACAACAGTTACTCACAGCGAGAGGACGACTACGAAGACCCCGCGTTGTGCTGCCCGCCCGCTGACGCTTTGAGTCTGGATGACGCTGCCTTTGAGAAGATGATCATCTCCGAGCTGGTTCACAACAACCTGAGGCCTCGCCGGCCGCCGCAAAACCAGTCCAGCTCAAAATGCCATCCGGCGTCCGACAGCAGCCACCGGGGTCGGCAGGAGACCTTCGACGGGGGTGTCGGCAATAGAAACCTGAGTGAAGATGATGCCACAGTTGCCGACACCTCCGCTTTGCCGCCGTCCTCCAGCCACCCGGCCCTGGAGCTGCTCCTCCTCCACCCCAACGACCGGGAGGCCCTCGAGGTCCCGCTTTTGCCCCAACGAACTCACTCGCTCCTTTACAGCGCTCAAAAGGCCGCCAGGTCGCAGAAGGACAGCAGAAAGGCAGAAGAAGATGAGGAAATCGCGAAAGAGTTAGACGACGCGCCCTCGCCGAATAACAGGGACTCGTTGTACACAAGCATGCCCAATCTCAGAGACTCTGAGTCCCCCGAATCCCCCGACATTGTCGGCGACGGTTCTCCTTGCTCATCCGCCCAAAGTGAAACTGAGGAACAGTGCTACAAGAGCTTGCCCGACCTGGGAGACGGGACTCAACCGCTTTCCTACTATCAGATCAGCCGCAGAGGCACTAGCGAGGGCTGCATTGGCCCCGGCCTCCCCGAGGGCGACCCCGCTAGCGACGGACAGATGCAGTTAATCACCAGCCTCTGAGCCAAGAATGTTCGCTTTCCTTCGTTTTCTTCTTTTGCATCTCCCATCCACAGACGACAGCAAGTCAACGGCACAATGAATTGTTTTTTTTAGTAACAGAACTCTGACGGTCTGGTCAAGCTCTTCTGTCGTACTGATCAAACTGCTCGAAAGTGAGCAGAAAGTGTCAAGACTGGCATCATCTACGTCTGCCAAAAGCTTTGTACAGTATATAAAAAAAAATAAATAAACATGCCAATGTCTGATTTTTGTAGGACTTTTGAAAACTCTCCCAGCCAGTTCGCAGGTGAATCTTCCCTTCTTGGAAAGACTGTGATCCAGAAAATGAAAAGAATGAATTAAAACCCCAGACTCAGGCCTTATATTTTCTCTATTGCACAAATAACTGTTGTACGAATGACAACTAAAGAAAATATATTTTGCAGTACCAGGTGTAAAGAAAGCCAGTTCAACCCGTAATCACCACATCTCCACTTGTGAATGATGTGTTCAGTTATGGATTTTATCATGGAAGTTGTATTTTGCCAACGTAAATGTACAAAAAGGAGCTTCCTTATTTTTTTAGCTTAACGGAAGTTGTGTCTTGCACAAATTTGGAGTGAATTGGACTAGTATGTAATTTGTTTTACTTTTAAAAGAAAATGCTTTGACTTTGTCAGGGATCAGTAACATTCATACGTGTCAACACAATGTCTTAAGAACATATCTCAGTATTTGGCACTAAATAATTTATTATATGAAGTATGAAATAAAAAGGGTTGGAACGAAAGTGGGTGTGATGTAACACTGTTGATATTCACTTCAGTCTTTTTTAAGACCCCATTGTCGTTGCAGATGTACATTCAACTCTTGTTTGATATTGAATAAATGTGATGATTTTTTCTTGTTTACAGATATATCATTCTCATTCAGTGAAGCATCAAACTAGCCAAACAATTTTATTAGATGTCAAAATCAAAAATAACCTAAGATCTCTTCATAACTTGCCTGATGAAATATTTGCAATATAAATAAATTGTTGGTAGTTATTTGTATTGTTTTTTTTAATGTTTTGCTAAAATAAATAAACAGTATGCACTTACTATATGGTTAGGATTAGGGTTTGGTTTAGGGTAATTGCATGTAATTATGCATAATTTGCTGTTATTACATGATACGTCATCAGCGCGTTCCGTTATACTATTGCAGAGCGAGAGAGAATGAAAGTGTTATTGTAATATTATGCGCTCTGTACTGTAATGTTTTCTCCCCAGTGACCGGAGGTAATCTGACAGCGTCTCTCATCGTGTCGCTGGTTCGCCTCTGGATCGTGTGTTTTGGAGGAGGCGTGGCTTTGGAGAGTGATTTGCAGGGAGGGTGGGATCTTATGCTTTCAAATCTAGCTTCCTATTGCTAGCCTCTCCGAAATCACCTACCATACCTTTAACAAGGACTCTGTAAAATAAAGTGCTACCTCCAAATGATATGTATTTCAGAGCGAAACAGGATATTCATTAAGGAAAAAAGTCTGTGAAAACTGAAACCCTCATGTAAAATTCCCAATTGTGTGGATTCCTATTGAAATGACTGTATTGCACCTGCAAAAAATTGCAGAATTATGATAAATGTGACCTTAAACCTGATTCAGGAGATGACTGGGGCCATGATACATCTGATTTTTTATTTTTTTATTTTATTTATCCAGAACGTTTTGCATATTATAAGGTAATTCTGTAACCTTGTATGTACTCTTATCTACTTTATTTGTTCAGTTTCTACTATTTTTTTTTAATTGTTTACATTAAGGGCAGTGCTTAAAACATATAAACCAAGCCCTATATATTTTACACCATATTATAATTAGTGTCAACAACAGAATTATGTAAATAACATCAGGGAAAAAATATATCGTGGTCACAAATGAAGAATTAATTTAGTAAAATTGTGGCCACAAATTAAACAAAATGGGGAACAAAGACCTTGTTTCTTCCTGCATGTTGTGCATAGGTTAACAAATGATTTTTATCATTAAGCCACAAAAATACTTAATGCAAATATGTGAAATCTTGGCAAACACATTGCAAGTGCAGCTGAACTTGCACTTGTATCACCGTGACGTAAAATAGGAATGAAGTATTGAGACACTGTGTCAGTAGCTGCTACTTTGGACTAAAAACCCCAGAATTCCAAATGGAATCATTCAGTTTTTGAGGGATTGGTTAAACCTTTCTTCACAACACCTGGAAGCTAAGGCTGAAATGCCAAGAAAACATATGACTCTCCAACGCAAGCCATTTAGGTCAAAGCTTCAACTCCGCTGTGGGGAACTTGAAATTTCAGGGAGAACCAAAGCAAATAATATGTTTACTTGGCTGATACAACTAAAGCCAAAAGTATATTTCATTTGTCCACATTCCTTTCCAGCTTCAGGATTTTTGTCATCAGCTGATGTCCACGCAGACAGCATTGAATGAGAGCTTATAAAGAAAAGTCTGCCTTTCATGGTGGAGTGTACTTTAAAAGGCTTGCATGCTCGACTGTGCACAAGATGGAGTGGAATGTGGAAAATTAAGTGTTCCTAAGCCTTAAGTCCACTTGTGCTTCCACAAACACTTACCAAATCCTCGACGCCACCTGAGGACGAAGCCTACATTCTTCAAGCATGACTCCCTGCTGCAAATTCTGTACCACAATTCATGTGAGCCGGTTTGTGCACAGCACAAATGGACAGCAACATGCGGTGCCAGATCTAAAGTTGGATATGAGTGCATTCCCTGATGATTGTACACCAGTGGTTCCCAACCAAGTTCCTGGAGTACTCCAACACTGCACATTTTGCATTTTTCCTTAATCAAACAGGTCATCAGCTCATTAGTTGAGACTCCAAGACCTGAAATGGTTGTCCGATGAAGGAGACATGCAAAATGTGCAGTTACTCCAGGAACATGGTCGGGAACCAGTAGCTACATTTACATGGACACTCTTTGCTTCAGTCTGAATGAAATCATTCTAATCGATGAATTTGACCGTAGTGATTACGTGAATGACAAATAAAGTGATTGGGTTGATGTGAGCATTTATATGCCACAGGTTCCCAGTTATATACTGTATGCCCTTGTCAGATACTACAAAAGTAGCGATTTATCCATCATGACAGCTTGCACCAGGACTTTTGAGCCAAGGCAACACTGCCTCTTATAGACAGTCCCTGTCCCAAACTCTTGAGTATGTCTGCACAGTAGAGAAGCGTTCCGGAAGAGATGCCTAAAAAGACAAATCAGCAGCCAAAGACATGGGGGAAACAGGTCCTTAGAGGATGACGTCTCTATCACTTCCTTCAAGGACAAGACTTCTTGAATCAGGATCTGGTTCCTAGAACATTTGTCATAAACTTAATCACATTCATGCTTTCAAGAGCCCTAAAAAATAGTCGGTTAAAAGCACAATTTTGTGGAGTTCCTAACTATCCAATTTATGGGACATCCATAAAACTTTTGTCCCAGGTGTGCACCAATGCGACAGTACTAACTGCAACAAAACAATCCGCCTGTATGAACATCAGCCGAATGAGATGCATAAAAGAGACCCATAAACAAGCAAACAGCATCAGTGCTCTTTTATCAGCATGTTTTTAAGACATAACACCAGGCTTAATGAAAGTCTTAAACACCTTCAAAAAGCTTTGCAGGGTTTTATGCATATATATTGCCTCATTCTTACTTGGAAGAGCAGCCGTCTCATCCTATTTCTTTGTAATTATCACCCTTCAGGTGGAGCAGATGGCAAATTAACCGCTGGATGCAAACTGCTGACAATGTTGTCGTCTTATCCATTTTGCATGATGACAGTGTTAGTGTTTTATGCACATCCTGATTACAACAATTTTGACAGTGGGTGGTTGTTGTCAGGGACTGTTAAGTATGGAATGATTTCTGAAGAAGTTCTAAGGTTGCTGTTTTTTTGTGTGTGATATAATCATTCCCCATCTTGAAATGCTTGCATAAAGAAGGTTCATTAGTATCACTTGTTGTTATGCAGCACAAACTCATTGGTAACTTTTTTACACAGTTCCAGTTTTAGGACATTTTTGTAGGCTTAAAATGTGTTTGTCTAAGCAAATCAATTTGTTTGTGAACCAGAGCATCAGAAGATCAATTAGGCCACAATGATCTGGAATGCAAGCCTGTTACAAGGCTTTGTAGACAGTGTTCAGTGTTCTTTTATTCTTCTGTTCTTCTAGTATTATAGTGTCCGAACCCTTCATACATGTAGTAGAGACAGTGAGAATAGCATGGTTTGTTCCAGGTTCTCAGCCAGCTCTAAATAAAATCCTTGTGTGGAAAAGAATGATTAATTTGCAGAAATGGACAAAAAGGTTGGAAACCCTGATAAGATGAGATAAACATACCACAGTGCTCTCATCTCTCAAGAGAGTACCACAAGGATCTGTTTTAGGCCCTCTTCTGATTTCCTTGTAAATGCTTCACCTACAAGCTCTACATTTTTTGAATAAAACATTTTTTTTTTTTTGTAGAGTGTATTAAAGACATTAAAATCTCTGTGACCAGACATTTCTTTCTGTTGACACTCCATTGTTGCTTTCAGATAGAGGTGGATGACAGGTCTGAGTCAGCAGAAGAAAAGCTGACTTTCCGTATTGAGATCCAGAGTCCAGAACATTTGCAGAAATTGGTAAAATCTGTAGTGGATTGTTTATATCCAGATTAACAAGTTAAAAAGTCTGATGTTGACCCCAGTGCATCCTCTTTTTCTCTTTGCTCTGACTTAAGAGTAAAACATATCATGTAAAACCAAGTCAAACTTCCTTATCAAAGCCCTAGCTGTGAAAGTACAGTTCCTGCAGTTTTGCATTGTGAAAGAGCATGACCCAGCTTCTTTTACTGAGCGTAGTGAGGAATATTTGAACATTCGGCCTCTTTGTGATTCAGAGGTACTACTGTACTGTTTCTTCCCTTATTTCAGATACTGAAAGGCACTGCAGTATATATTCTTTTGTTTTGTGTGTGTGTGTGTGTATGGGGGGGGGGGGTAGTGATGATTATGAGATAGAAGCTGCAAGAAGGCAGTTGGAGAGGAAACAAAGCTCACGGGAGAGTATTCATGACTTTCCATTATCAAAGATTATGCCTGAGATAGAAAAGGGATATTCCATAGAGAGATTCTTCACACTACCGAAATTGTAATCCTTAACTAATCAGCCTACTCGGAGGAATGGTGAGAGAGGTGAGTATACTGGAAAGGATTGTTAAGATTCAGGTTCTTAAATTTGTAATCCCACACTATGCTGACATGGAGTCTGAACTTAAAAAGACATTTGAGTTTTAGCATATGTCTCATTGGAGACATTTGGGCTTGTAATAGTAAAAGCTTCCTTGATGACAAGCCATTGGATTAACTCTGTGACATTTAGCCGATTATTGTCCTCTAAATCAAGAGGAATAATTTACTCGTACCTCTCATCTGAGCTCTGCTTTCCACATGCTTAATTTGGTGTCATGTAATGATGGAGATAAATGACTAACAACCAAATCCAAAACTGTACACAGAAGAGTCATCATCAAGGTTTGTGGACCAAAGCCAGTTGCTCAGCAGTGGCCTCAGAGTTAGTCGAGAATCTAATCAAAAGAAAACAACATCAAATGTAATTACACACATTGCTGTCTTAGATTAGTGTAGTGGATTACTTTTAGGGTATTTTACCCGACACTACGCTAACGGTAAAGACAAACTACTTTTAAATCAAAGTTTTCACATTTATAGCTAACTACTACAACACACAGTCCTGGTAAAATGCAAATGGACACTTAAACAAGACAAACCTTTGGAACAACAGAAAATAATCGATTTTTTGTTTTTAGGTGAGCTATTCCTTTAAGGTCTAGATTTATCTGTCGATGAATGATTTGTGAGAGGTTAAACACCATCCATTCAACACCACTGCCTGATCTCTTCTGGCACCCCTTTACTGCAAACTCCAACACATATCAAAACAACTGTGAAGTCAAGGATGGAGTGTGTTCATTTTAACTTAGGAGAGCAGCTGCAGAACCACCTGAGGGAGAGAATAGAAAGAATAACACTAGAGATAGCATTCAATATAGATGAACTGTCAGTTTTCAAAAGCATCTATGGTCCATTCTCTGTGCCATTCATCTTACAGCCATCAGACTCTTGCGATACTGACACTTGATCCTTCTAAACTGACAAAGTTGGACTTATTTGGTGAGGAAGGCCTAAAGACAAACATGGAGGTGAGAAAATGCAGGAAATATATGGAGCAATGTCTGAATCCATTACAGATAAAGTGCTTAAAAATCTCTAGTCACTGCTGCGAGTGTCGCAGTTGCTGTTGTGGCTGAGTTTGGAGGAGATGACCTTCAAACATCACAGATGTAATGATAACAAGGCAAAAGAAGACATTAATGATTTTGAGTAATCATCTCCCTGAAGTGAGAGTGAGTGGGGTGTTTACACAACAGCATTTTCAACTAAAAACTTATGCATTTTGGCCGGTCATTTACTTGACAACACCATTTTGGGGGTCTGAAAATGCAAACTTTTCAAAACAGGCTTCAGAGTGCAAGATTTGAAAACAATACCGTTATCATCTCTGTGTGAAAATGGTGACGTCGTACGTATGTGTATTATGTGTTCAGTCCACAGGTACAGTATGTGTGCAGGTGAGTAGTGTTTCTTTACTAAGTGACATCGCCATCTACTGGCCTGGCATGCATAATACCGTGCTTTTGGTTATTTTCGTGGATTGGTGTGAACAGGGATCTTTTTGACAATGTTGTTGTATGTATGTGAAATTTTTCAAAAACACAAAGGAAAAACATGTCAGTTTTCAGCAGTCATTGTCATGTGAATGTACCCTGTGAGCTCTGTTGGTGTATGGAGGTCAGGAAGATACCTTTACAGATAACTAAATGAATAAAAGGGACGAAGAAGTTTTTTTTTTTTCTCCAAATTTTTAGATTTTGTAAAAAGCTTTGATGAAAGAGACAGAAGAGGGTGGATACGCAGGTCAAGAAATCTTTATGTTGAAAAAAAATAAAAATAAAAACAGTGCATAAGATCAAATAAAATATGCTTAATGAAGAATCTGAAATGGTATTAAATTTAGATTTTTATTTATTTATTTTTTTATGGGGGGGCTCGGGGATCTTTTGTCTGTCTAGGCAATTTTTCATGCTTCTGTGAGTAAATTTACTGTGGGTGTTTAAATCTAAATATGGCAAGGGATATCCAGAAAGGGGATTGCTCTTTCAAATAGTAACGCAACAAAATATGGATGTTATGTCAGTACAGAAAACCCTTTTTTTCCCTTAAGTTTTTGGGGGTTACAATAAAAATTTTACAGAAAAACGGGGAAGGATTTTTGGACAAAGGATGGTTTGAAAACTGTAGATGTTTCCAAAGCCTCTTTTTGCAGCTATTGTGAAAGCCATTATCAACAAGTGGAAACAAAGGGGCTCCACAATAACGTTCCAAAGAACAGGGCACCTGTCAAAAGCTGATGTAAAAACAAGACGAAAACTTGTCAAGGAAGCTGCCAAAAGACTTACAGTAACTTTAAATGAGCTTGCTGCATGTGACAATGATATCCTTCTTTCTTCATATGTCTGGGCTATGGGATAGAATGACCAGACATAAGCCATAAACCATAAGCCAAGTGGGGAATACGAACTGTCGGCGGGTCACCAAATCCCAGGATGAACTCCAGACGAGTCAGAGTTAGGCAGAAGTCAGCACCGGGAGATCAATCAGAAGCAGCACCTAATACAAGAGGGTTTGAGACACAATATTCAGATGCTGGCAGGAAGGTCAGACACCAGCAGACAGGACAAAAATACATGGGAATATAGAAAATATATATTGTGATATATTACATAATATATATCCATATGGAAACTAGTATTTTTAGTATACTAGTATTTTTCAGTATATTGCAATGTATGCATGGACCATGCATGTCTATATATTGCATACTATATAAAAAATGTATATCTGTGTGTGTGTATGGGTTGGGAAGGTTACTTTTAAAATTTTGTTACAGATTATAAAATACATGCTTTAAAAAGTATTTTGTAACGTATTTTGTTACATTACTTAGTAACTTATTCTGCATACTTTGGAATACTTAAGGTAAGCAAGAGGCATATTAACTTTGTCTTGTTTTTATGTTAACCACCTCTAAATAAAAATGGGTGGCATGAATGCATTGAAAACAATTATAAATGCATTAATTATAAAAGCATTAATGTTTTAAATATAACATTTTGAACAGAAAAATAAAATGATGGGAGGAAAACATGTTTTTAAATATGAAACTAAAACCGCCAGTAGGTGGTGGCAAAGATTCGTTCAAAAGGACTCTTTCAGGAATTAAACAAGCGATTTTATGAATGTAATTGAATTATTCCCTCAGCTGATTCGTTCAAAACGGGGCTAATGCCAAAATGCCAAAAAAATATGATAAAATATATAATGAAAATAGTGGTCCCCTGGAGTTGTGTCACTGGTGTTACCGCTTAACAAAAGTCTTTTATTTTGGAATAAAAAATCACACTGATGACATCACTCGACTTCCTCCTTCCTATTTTCTAAACATCTATGAAAAAAGGCCCATGTTTAGTCCACTGTTTCTTTTCAGTTATGATAAATTTTCTCATTTATCTCATGATTTCATATGAAGCTTTTAGTTAACATCACTGGTATGACCTATTTATTGTTAGGGAATTGTAAAACAAACTATAATAAAAATGGATTAAACTACTTAATTTAGTGAGTATACCATGATTGACAACATGTGGCTTGATACCTTGCAGCAGACATTTTTTAAAATGCATTTTTCATGAAAATTGTCACTGGTGTTACCTTCCTTACGGATAACACCAGTGACAATCAGTGTATCAGGTCTAATGTATGTCACTGGTGTTACTGTCATTGGTGTCATCTTCCTTATGGATAACACCAGTGACGATCAGTGTATCAGGTCTAATGTATGTCACTGGTGTTACTGTCACTGGTGTTACTGTCATTGGTGTCATCTTCCTTATGGATAACACCAGTGACGATCAGTATATCAGGTCTAATGTATGTCACTGGTGTTACTGTCATTGGTGTCATCTTCCTTATGGATAACACCAGTGACGATCAGTATATCAGGTCTAATGTATGTCACTGCTGTTACTGTCACTGGTGTTACCTTCCTTACGGATAACACCAGTGACGATCAGTATATCAGGTCTAATGTATGTCACTGGTGTTACTGTCATTGGTGTCATCTTCCTTATGGATAACACCAGTGACGATCAGTATATCAGGTCTAATGTATGTCACTGCTGTTACTGTCACTGGTGTTACCTTCCTTACGGATAACACCAGTGACGATCAGTGTATCAGGTCTAATGTATGTCACTGGTGTTACTGTCACTGGTGTTACTGTCATTGGTGTTACCTTCCTTACGGATAACACCAGTGTCGATCAGTATATCAGGTCTAATGTATGTCACTGGTGTTACTGTCACTGGTGTTACCTTCCTTACGGATAACACCAGTGACGATCAGTATATCAGGTCTAATGTACGTCACTGCTGTTACTGTCACTGGTGTTACTGTCATTGGTGTCATCTTCCTTATGGATAACACCAGTGACGATCAGTATATCAGGTCTAATGTATGTCACTGGTGTTACTGTCACTGGTGTCACCTTCCTTATGGATAACACCAGTGACGATCAGTATATCAGGTCTAATGTATGTCACTGGTGTTACTGTCATTGGTGTCATCTTCCTTATGGATAACACCAGTGACGATCAGTGTATCAGGTCTAATGTATGTCACTGGTGTTACTGTCACTGGTGTTACTGTCATTGGTGTCATCTTCCTTATGGATAACACCAGTGACGATCAGTATATCAGGTCTAATGTATGTCACTGGTGTTACTGTCACTGGTGTTACTGTCATTGGTGTCATCTTCCTTATGGGTAACACCAGTGACGATCAGTATATCAGGTCTAATGTATGTCACTGGTGTTACTGTCACTGGTGTCACCTTCCTTATGGGTAACACCAGTGACGATCAGTATATCAGGTCTAATGTATGTCACTGGTGTTACTGTCACTGGTGTCACCTTCCTTATGGATAACACCAGTGACGATCAGTATATCAGGTCTAATGTATGTCACTGGTGTTACTGTCACTGGTGTCACCTTCCTTATGGGTAACACCAGTGACGATCAGTATATCAGGTCTAATGTATGTTACTGGTGTTACTGTCACTGGTGTTACTGTGCTGTGTTACTGTGTTACTGTACTGTTTTTGTCTGTCACATTAAATAAATAAAACATAATCTCCTTATTTCTTGTATTTTCATTATTTTTCTGTAACTCTGTAAATACATGTGCTGTTTTTTTTTTTTTTTAGAAATAATATTTCATAAAAACTTTTAATATTGCTAAAGAAGGTAACACCAGTGACAAAAAAATTATACATGTGGTCTTGAAATAATTGCACAAAAAAGCTAAACAAAACAATAATAATTAAGCTGTCATTTACATGTATTCATAAAGTGAAAAGGTAATCGAATAATGTGGTCTAAGTTTAAATGTAAAAAAAAAATAAAAAAAAAAATTAAGACATTTTGCCATACCAAAAGTGGACGTTTTCTGTAGAATGACCCAAATCTTCTGATGTGGATGTTGAAGGCAGTTGTTATTTGCATTAAGTGCAATAAATTCTATGTACACCATGTAACAATTTATTTATTTATTTATTTTTTAAATAATTGATAGAAATTAGATGCTATTAATACTTATTGCAAACAGTGGCAGATATGAGTTCGACACAAGGCTTTCTGGCTTTGCACTGTGATGTTCCATCCTTTTTGTATTTCCATGACAATTATGCACTTGGCTTTTTGGTTTTCTCTTGCATTTTAGTGAGTCGTAGTCTGCACTCTGCTGGCCAGGTTGCTATTTGAACAGGCTGCATGCAAGTTAGAGTCAGAGAATCACTATTTGCCTCATTGATTAAAATTTCTAATAATTGTACATTAATATTAAAAGAAATAAATGACGTTAAAATAAATAAAATAAAAAGTAATCACTTTGGTAATTTAAAATACTTTTTGGATGTAACTGCAGTTTAATTACCACCCATATAAAATGTAACAAAATATAAAATATATATATAGTGATAACAGCACAGTTTGTATCACTCCGTTTGCGCTGTTTCTCACAGCGAGTGTCATGGCGGACACTTAAATTCACTATAATCTTGTAAATAATACTGTTTTTGTGTCATGAAATGTAGTGTAATAACAGTTTTTAGGAGAGGATATACTTGTTTAGACCTCAAATATGCGGTTTGTTAAAGCTAACATCTATTTGAAAATTTGCTTCAGTGTTTTTGGAGATGTGACCTCAGTAATACAGTAATACAGTAATACCGTAAGCTTGTAATGAAGCGGCTCAACATTCCTATGGTGGATGGAAAATGAGATTTGACCTTTAAACCTTTAATGACTGCAACATTATATCACAATATATATATATATATATATATATATATATATATATATATATATATATATATATATATATATGAGCGTTTCTTCAACTAGGGGCACTTTTAACCTTGTAAAGTTGAATAAAAAACTTGTTCAAAAGACACGTAACAGTCTCATAAGTTTAAATAATTTGTCTAGTTTTAAGGTATGTAAGAGAACAAACTTAGATTACAAGAGAAATTGTTAATATTTTTCCGACCTGCAATGAACAAATGTCATTTCCACCACATCCCAATATATAATTTTTCTAACTAGTTTTACCGGTTTTTCCACAATGTACAATAATTATACATTTGTCAATGAGATAAATTAACTGTCCAAAGGACCAAATGCTGAACTGTACACCTGTCACACTCTGAAATTTAATATTGGTTTGGGTAAGAGCTTATTAGAAAATAAATAACTTGAATTTTTATATTAAGTAGAGCATGATCTCATAAATTGTGGATACATTTTTAATGTGTGATGATAACTTTTTCAATATTTAAAAAAAAAATGTGTGGTGGTGGAAATGACAGGCTGTTGTGGAAATGACAATGAATTAACGTGAATGTAGAGAAACAGCAGAGATATTTATTAGAAAAAGTCTTAAACTCATCACACTCATTAAACTCAATTCACAAAGTCATTAAACATATCAATTGTACTTTGTAACCATAAATGTCATTTCCAGCACAGAGGCAGTGTGGTGGAAATGACATTTCTGTAGTTTTTTGTGAAAAAATGGAAGATAGCTTCACATTAGCTTTGAATTAATACTTAGCATTTCATGTATGCAAAATACTCTTATTTAACTTAATATTTTTAGCTTTTTTAAAAAAACCTTGAAGGTACAGTATGCTTGGAAATGACGTATAATAAATATATTAACTGATCAAGCAATATTTACCTTGATTTTTCATCCATTTGTTGTTGATGAAAATTTAAATTCCCTCCATGTCCTACATGTGCTCTGATGTCACTGAACATTTCCATACAAACCACCGAAACAATCTTTCACACAAACTTTTTAAAGAGACATTACATTGTTGTGCTGGAAATGACACCAATACTGTGCGACAGCTATATTTTGTATAAAAAGTAATATTGATAGTGGTCTCACATTAAATACTATAATGTATTTTAATTATTTTACTAGTGCTTAATTCAGGTACATTAATAGTTACCAGATGAGTTATATTTTTAAACTGTATTTTTAAATGTAAGTTTAAAAGTCTGGGTGTGCGACAAGCAGAAAACAGTGATAGTGAAACTAGTGAAGTTTAAATACTGATTAAAATATGAGGAAGTCTATTTTCTTTGCATAAAGGAAGGCAGAGAGAAGGCGAGCAGCAGAAAACACTCACAAGGAAGCAGAGAAAGAATTTAAGTGTAGGCTAATATATCTTGTACCATTGAAGAAACTGTTTTAATTCACTTTTCTCTGCTGACATCTAGTGGATAGACTGCAAATATACTGATGTGAAGGATGTGAACAAACAAGTTATTACAGCTAATTATGCAAGATCACAAAAGGACTAATACCATGCAGACGTTGAAAAAAAAAAACCTTGAAACTTCACACTTAAAATTACAGTCTTAAGAACGATTTAAATTTCAGTCACAGCAATAATGAACAGATTGAAAATTACCCTTTTGTTTTTCTTTTTTCTTTTCTGTTCACTGTGAATTCTGAAGTGTCTGTCTTCAGTTTAAAGTACTTTTCACAGGTTAATCAGTAGCAGTGTTAATAATTAGTGTCAGCATTATAATTAGATTACTGTACTATTAACTCTCTCACATTACTTATTACTAATTAATTTCTAAATTCCACATCAACCTCGGCCAGTTGAACAATACAAGGATAAAGATGAAACTGTTCTTTTAATTCTTTCAAATAGGCTAAATAATATATATTTGCATAAAATTATTCTTGAACCAAAGTATTTAAAGGGAGAAGGTTTCATTAATAACAAATTTTAACATTAGATGTTTTATCCACGTAGTGTCTATTTATTATTCTATAGTCTATACGGTATTAATGCAATTAATACCGTAATTACATTACAGAAAAACTAACGTGTTTTCAAAAGACTTAACCAGATTTGACCATCCTCTGTCCTGACAGTGTAAGTTTTATCTCTCTTTCAGGTTCTTTTGATTCTCTTTCAGGTCTCTGTTCGTGTTAAATAAGTCAGTATTGTGCATCATTTACATCCAACTCCGGCCCTCGAGATCCAATTTCCTGCAGAGTTTAGTCCAGCCCTAATCAAACACATCCGAGCCAGCTAATCTAGGATCACTAGAAAGCTACAGGCATGTGAGTTTGATCAGCGTTGGAGCTAAACTCTGCAGGATAATGGATCCGGAGAGCCAGAGTTTCCCAGCCTTGCATTAAGATCTCAGCAGGGACAAAGCATGCTTGAGTGGAGAATCAAATCAGTAATTCAGCAGTAAATAGGGATCTGATTCCCTGCTCGATGCTTTCTAGAGTAGCACTTTAACTGTGTACTGCTTTCTTCTGTTTTCAGTTTGACAGGCGATGAAGTGTTGAAAACAGCTGTGCACCCCCCCCCCCACGATTCTTTGATGAATAGAAAGTTTAAAAGAGCAGCATTTAGCTCAAATATAAAGCTTTTGTAACATTATGAATGAAAGCATTAATTCCTGTGATAAAATATTGTACTGTTTATATGGCAACATGCACACTGTAAAAAAAAAAGAAAAAAGTTGAGCGAACTTAAAAAAATTTTTTACAAGCTTCAGCAGATTTATAACTTATTTTTGTGGGAGATTCTCAAATTTTTGTTGCATAAACTTAAAACGACAAGGTGAGAAAACTCAAAAATCTGATGAAGCTGGTTGCCTTAAAATTTTAAGTTGGCTCAACTTTTTTTTTTTTTTACAGTGTATGTACAATAAATGTATTTATGAGGAATATAGCCTATATATATATATTGTGATATATATATTTCAATGCATTTATATATGTTACATAACGCACTCAGTCAATGAAGGTATAAATGAGATACTCACCATGTCTCATTGACTTTATCAAGACATCCAATTGTCCAAAAATCTAAAACTTTAATGTTTGAGTAAACACTTTTTTATGTGACCCTGGACCACAAAACCAGTCATAAGTGTCAATTTTTCAAAATTGAGATTTCATGGAAATCTCTGCATGCAAACTTCATCATCTTCAGCCTACAGATGAGTGCGCAGCTACTGACATCTAGTGATTGGACTAGAAATATACTCTATCATGACACTGTATACTGTAAATCCGATGACCCCTTTAAACTTTAGAAGAAGAGGATGTAAGAAGAACAAGTAAATAAATTAATTAATTAATAAGATAAGACAAAACACTAGCAATGTATTTTCCCCCTCTTTACAGCAGCCATTGGTTTCACATCTGGTCTTAATGAACATCTGGAATGAATGACTCTGGATGACAAAAGCAGTCTTAAGTGTCATTTTTTTCAAAATTGAGATTTATACATCATCTGAAAGCTAAATAAATAATCTTTCCATTGATGTATGGGTTGTTAGGACAATATTTGGCTGAGATACAACTATTTGAAAATCTGGAATCTGAGGGTGCAGAAAAATCTAAATATTGAGAAAATCGCCTTTAAAGTTGTCCTAATGAAGTTCTTAGCAATGCATATTACTAATCAAAAATTAAGTTTTGATATATTTACAGTAGGAGATTTACAAAATATCTTCATGGAACATGATCTTTATTTAATATCCTAATGATTTTTGGCATAAAAGAAAATTGGATAATTTTGACCCATACAGTGTATTTTTGGCTACTACTACAAATATACCCCAGCGACTTAAGACTGGTTTTGTGCCGCAGGGTCACAATATTGTATTGGTACTAAAATAAGTAAAAAAGTTAATTAATAATATAATATAATATAATATAATATAATATAATATAATATAATATAATATAATATAATATAATATAATATAATATGAAAAAAAAACTACAGATAGATGATAGATAGATAGATAGATAGATAGATAGATAGATAGATGATAGATAGATAGATAGATAGATAGATAGATAGATAGATAGATAGATAGATAGATAGATAGATAGATAGATAGATAGATAGATAGATAGATAGATAGATACTTATTTATACCAAATGTTCATTAAGACCAGATGTGAACCCAGTGGCTGTTATATATATATATATATACTAAATATAATTTGCAACTATTATATTATATTATATTCAGTTTTTCACCTTTTTTTTTTTTTTTTTTTTTTTTTAGAATTTCTTAAATAAATATTTGATTTAACTCTTGCCCCTGCCATCTATGGACTGGTCTCAGTAAACGTGCAGCAGAGGGCAGTATGAAGCCTCCTTCGGCTCGCGATCGCCATGTCTCTCCCGCAGCAGAGGAAGATTAGTCTCAGCGAGTGAAGAGCGCTGTGAGAAAGTCAAGAGACTCCGCGCTCACCGTGGCGGAGCAGACCAGAGCTCGCCATCCGCGGCAAGGAAGGAGAAACGCTGCTGAGGGATCTGTCCCGCCACCGATTCCCCGGTCCGTAGATCGTCGTGTCGACCCGTAAGACAGGGCCGAGGCGTGGAGATCAGGGAAGCCTCCTCCAAGGACTCGCTGTCGTCTGTGGCGCCGCGGAGAATCGCGCATTATGGGAAACGCAGCTACTGCCAAGAAAGGCAATGAACTGGAGAGCGGTAAGAGCAGGAGCGTCTCATTCCCCTGATATTACCAGATGCTTTACTTTCTAAAGCCCTAGCTCTTCTTATAATGTCGGTAGCGTTATTTATATAACTTTGTAGGTAGCCAAGGCTAATGTTAGTTAGCTGGTCAGTGAGTGCAAATGCTAAAGGTTTGCGTGTTTATATTACGAAATCGTGTTTATTCTGCATTCTCCAAAGCCCAGCAAAAATGCTTTCGTATTTTTTTCTCGCTCTGCTGTAGTTGTTTTTCATCTAGAAGCCACAAAATGAGTCAAACTAGCTTGATCGAAGGCCTACGGCTGTACTAGCATTCGTTATGTAAGTTACATGAATGGAAATGCTAATATAAGCTGGAACTTAAAAACACAGGAGGGCCGAGCAAACGGGTTTGTTTTCTTCTTCAGGTATGCGATAGAGCCTAAAGGTTAGAGGCTAATAAGCTGTTTGCTAGGTTAGAGGCCCAGACCTGCTGCTAGCCTGTATCAGGAGAAACACTCGCACTAACGCCGTTTCTTATCGTTCACATACGTTTTCGACATCTCCAGTTGCTTTTAGATAATGCACGTAAAAAATGTGGAGTTGATCTAGTTGTCTTGAACTGGAGAATCAAGGCTGGAGATGAAAAAAATAAAATTAGCACTGACTTTCAGGTCGGGCCTGTTAACAGCAGTCTGTACTGCCTCTAGTAAACAACATCAAGCCATTAAGTTAATTAAACGCCTGGTGAGCCTAGGATGAACTCCTTAAAAAAAAAAATAAAAAATAACTCAAACCAGTGGATTTTTGCCTTTTTCTTGCTTTTTTTTTCTTTAATAAAATGATTATGTGTTTGGCTAAATGTTGTTTTGCTAACATTTTGGATTAGCGCAAAGAGTTTTCCCTCAAAAAACTCCTAATTTGCTGCTTAGTTTTATTGATTCTTGTTGAGGTACAGGATGGATTAAGTGATCTAGAATATGGTCATTATAGATATGTGCTTTATAAGTACTAATAAACAGACAATGATAGTATGCATCCTAATAAGCAAGTAGTTAAGTGTTCCATATGATATAATTGGCATAATTGTCTAAAACTAATTCGACACTGTAGAAAGGTGATTATATTGCATGTAATAGGCTTCTGTCAATCAACAGCCGCAGTTTGAATCATCTCAAACAAGTTGATGTTCGTGAGTAACATACAAGGACAATTCTGTTTAATTATGCAATTATTCTCTCACCTTTTATGGTTTTGCATAAAAAAGCATATTTTATTTCTGCAGGGCATCTGCGTTTGGATGTAATAAAAAATATCATATAAATACAGCATCACTAACCTGGATATTAACTGTACAGTTAATTTGGATACATGATGCAAAGAAACTAATTTGAGTGCTTTATGGAACAGTGAAATCATAGTATTTGTTACTATAGAATTGTAATATTTTAATTGTTGTTATATGATGTTATACATGACATTACATGACTTGATTTGAAAGTTCTCAACATTTTTATAACCGTAGTTCACTATATACATCATTAAATTCAAACACCCGTCTCTGTCACTGCTGGAAAATAGCGTAAACCAGCCCAAGCTGGATTGCTGGTCATAGCTGGTTTATGGTGGTCTTTCATCTTGACCAGGCTGGTTTTTATCCAGGTTAGCCAGCTGATCTCTAAGCCTGACCAGCTGATAAGTGCCCAAAAACAGCCAGCAGACCAGCTTAGTCTGGTTTGAGACTTTTTTTTTTTTTTCTCAACAGAGTGTTTTTGTTTGTGTGAACATATGAGCAAAAACATAAGGATTGCCTCCTTTAAATCATATATTGTGTTCACTTTGTACAAACCAGTATAAGGACACATAAACATTATAATTGATCCTCAAGAAACATATAAAAAAGGCATAAAAAGGTCATGGCATTTTTAAGAAGCTGGACAGTGGAATCTTTTTTTTTTTTTTTTTTTTTTTTTTTTTCCCAGTTTAAAACTACAAAGAGCTTCCATGCTTAAGTACTTATCTTTGGTCATTGACGTGATCAGCTTGTCATCTACAGAGGATAAGAGTAATTAGTAGATTCGAATGGCTTGATGCTATCAACTGCAGTCAACACTGTTAGTTAAAGTGTGACACATGCTTCCCAGGATGCACTGCTCCGTGTGATGGACCTGCATCTCCATATGCAATGTGACATAACCGGTATGTTTTATCTCATGGGAAAAAATGTAGTGCATTGTAAATATTTCGATTATTTTAATGTCATTTTAAAGTCAGTTCACTGGTGGAGCAGGTTATAATATTTTTCTGCACTGGTTCGATTCGGTCTTTGAATCTGATTGGTTGAGCAGAGTTCCTGTTAGTGTTTTCCAGACCGGCTGTCATTCTGTGTAGTAATAGTGAGGATGTTTTCACTGACTCTTTCCGCAGGCCATATCATTACGCCAGTAGGACAGGACTGTGTTTATTAGGGAGTCATTGAATTGTTTACTCAACCATTTTGTGCAAAAACACTTATTCATTTAGAAAAAGAAACTCCACCTGTGTTTCACTCTGAGATGTGCAGTGTTTGTGTAGTGGCTTTGTTTGCAGCTGTTTTTAAAGTAACTGGCAATATTGAGTTGCAGTTTACTCAATATTAACTTTTCTTGAACTGCTATATAAAAGCAATAATCTTTTTTTTTTTTTTTTAAATGAAGCAGTGATATATGCATGAATACATTTATCAGAAAAACAGATGAAATAACTATAATTTTTATAAAACAAAGTCCTCATAAGATATGATATGAAATGATACATTTCAATAACTTGAGCGAGCACACACACAATTAATAATTTATTATTATTATTATTATTATCATCATCAACAGGGTAAAAGAAATCCTTGAAACAAGGAAAATCTTTGGGAGAAGCAACACTCAAGTCAAGACATGTATAAGAGGTTTTTTCAGAGAGTGTATGTCTAATGCAAGTGTTTTTAACTCTAAACTGCTAGATTTTTCATTTTAAGAGTAAGTTAAAAAGTGAAAAAGGAAAAAAACACCTAAAGACAAAAAACATTGAAGTTTATGAAAAATTGATTCAAGTTGGATATTTGTATGTTGCAGAACTCAACTGTCAGTTTTTATAAATGATGCACTTCATTCATTGCAGTCATTAAAATTCAGTTTGCTGTTAAATTCCCAGTTACCTCTGTTTATCTTTCATAACGTTAATAGGTTGTCAGACAATCTTGGCACAACCCTAATCTTGTCCAAAAAAAAAAGTGAATTTTTCTATACTAGAACATAAAAAATAAACATGAACATTTCTGTAAATTCATCTTAATCTTAACTGTCCAAGTCTTTGTCTGTAACCATTGTACTCATGAGTGGTTGTACTTTACAAAACGGTTCATTCCAGGCCATCACATACTTGCGAAGCGAGAGCATACCATAAAAGGATGTGACATTGAGAAGAATCCTCCTGCAGACATCTGCTGTTGTAAAAACCTTCAAACCAGTTAGAGCGACACAAACTAGCTGTTAGAAATGAAGCACACTTCTGCAGTGCCCAAAACCATTTTTGCGCATACGGCTCTTGAATGTTATTAACCATGATGATCATCCTCAGATTGTCTCTTGTAGTCGTCTTTGTCTTATTCAGCATAAATGATAAACTTTTGAGTCTTTCTGTCAGCATTTGCTTTGTCTAGTTTTTTTTAGCCCTGTACTTTTGTCACATCTAATCCATGTCTTGCACCGCCTAACTGATGTGATTGTTTGACAGAAGTCTTTCTTTTATCTCTCTCTTTGTCTTTCTCTCTTTTTCTCTCTCTGATTCTTCATCATCCCATCCATGTGGGTGAATGTTCCTGAAAATCCTTGGTGATCTGTAGAGACTTTTGGTATGATCATGATTGCATTAAGTTACCGCAGTGACGAAAAAACATTTGCATAAATTCTGCAAGAAAAGCCACAGCGTATTTAATCATTAGCTTTTTTCCTCCTGTTTTTTCCGTCACTGCGGTCAACTGAAGTCTGCTGTGTTGTTTGTTTTATGTGGGATTGTTTTAACTTATTCTTTGGATGTCCTGATCCTATGTTAATAAATAAAATACATGCATGCTTCACAAAAACTCTTTTTCACCTCTGATGTCCATGACAACCCTTGTGAGTTTGCCTGATTTTGATGTCTAGAAAGTACTAGAACTAGAATAATATTCCCTCATTTACTTGTCAACTCGAATATGAAGTATCTTTTGATTTTGAGTAGTTGATTGAGTTATTTTTCAGCTATAATTTTGTGATTCTGATTGTTGTATTTCTTCCTTGCAGTGAAAGAGTTTCTAGCCAAAGCCAAAGAAGATTTCTTGAGAAAATGGGAATCACCACCACAGGTGTGTTATTTTTGTTTTATTTATTTATTTTACGTTCTTCCTCATTATGAGTGATGAAGCACAGTCAGCAACTAAAGCAATGTGATCGCATTAATTTTCAATAACTGATGACGTCTGGCCCATATGATCAGAAGATCCGGTCAGATACCGAGTGTTGCCAAAACAGTGAATTTAAAGGAATAGTTCACCCAAAAACTTACTCGCCCTCAGTACATCCAAGATGAGTTTGTTTTTTCATCAGATTTGGAGTAATGTGTCATTGCATCACTGTTCAGCAATGGATGCTCTGCAGTGAATGGGTGCCGTCAGAATGAGAGTCCAAACAGCTGATAAAAACATCACAATCCACAAGTAACCCACACGACTCCATCCCTACAATTAATGTCTTGAGAAGTGAAAATTTGCTTGTTTGTAAGAAACAAATCCATCAGTAAGATGTTTTGGCTTCAAACCTTGGAGCAGATGTAGACAAGAATGACTCCTAAGCGATTGAGGTGTTTTGTTGCTGGATGTAATAATGAACATGGCAGTCGTCATTTACTCCCGTCATCTGAGCCGCTGAAGAGGATTAGGTTTGGTTCTGAAGGGAATGCGCCCCTTGATCTACATGCATGCGTCTATGTTTGCGCAAATCATTCGTGATCCAGCTTCACCTCCAGAAGAAGTGAGTACAAGGGTTTTTAATTGAATCTTTGCAAATCGCCTTTCCTAATAATATGCTAATTAGCAAGTTTCATGATGAATGTGGCTAAAGTAAACAGTCCCTCAGAGAGCTGCTCAGAAGAGAGGGGCGGAGTCAACAGAGCTCATTAACATTTAAAGGAGAATGACACAATACCGCTTGCTCTGACAAGAGCTGTTTTTGACAGCGTGAAAAAGGTGTTTTTTACACAACCAATGAAAATTTTTAACCAAACTGTGTTACAGGCTTTTCATTAAGACCCTAAAGAATAATATCAACTTGTGGAAAATGGGCGTTATATGACCCCTGTAATGATGTATTTGTGCAATTTTTTTCTTTCACTAGACATTAATTGATGGACTGGACTCGTTGATGAGCAAGTAACATAATGCTACATTTCTCCAAATCTGTTCCAATTAAGAAACTTTTTTTTCTTAAATTCCACAATCAGTTTTTAGTCTTTGTTTTCTGTTGTTCATGAACAAATCTCCTCCCATCCAGTTTTTGCAACAAGCTTTATCACTTTTTATAAGTCTCAACTTTTAAATTGTCAATTTCATCACAAAATTCAAACAATATATCTCAACTCATTCAACAACAAATTGGAATAGAAATATAATTGTATCATTTGAGATAACTGTTATGTTCAACTTTAATTTGTATGCTTTTTTTGGAGTATTGATCATTTATCTAAACGATCATTGGTCATTTATCTAAAAATAATTAAATCTGGACTCTATTGTATATTTTACCCTTTGTTAATATAGTAATGTACCAACTGACGGGGTTTCTGTATATAGTTTACAGCATTAGAGCGAAATAGTTTTTATTAAGAAAAATTGATGTGTACAGAACCTGATAAATATCTAAATGAATCGATATCAAATTTAATCAAGAGCGTGTGAAGCATAATCCAATCGATTTGTAAAAACTGTCAATAACCAGCTTTAAAAGCATAAGCCTATATATAGAAAATGTTTTCTTTTGGCAGTGTGTATCTACTCTATATACAGTAAATACATATATTGTGTTCTTTCTCAGAAATTAGTTAATGATATGGTTTTATTTAAATGTTTGTTTTATCCTGCAGAGCACAACTGGTTTAGATGACTTCGAGAGACTGAAGACGCTGGGCACGGGCTCTTTCGGGAGAGTCATGCTGGTGAAACACAAGGCTACAGATCAGTTCTATGCCATGAAGGTTCTGGACAAACAAAAGGTTGGTTGTAATCATGCAGGTAACCAAAATTACCCTGCGTTTGTGATTTCACACCATGAAAATATCACTTATTATAGATAAAACCATCAATGGTGCTTTCAAAGTGTAATTATTCGTTTCCAAATGTAAGGTGTAATCTACAGCTATGGAAATCACGATTTATTTTATATAACACTATTTACTATAACCAGAGTTGAAGTAAACTGTGCATTAAAAGGTTTTAGCAAACTAATTATTCTCAAATAATCAGAATCAAGTATTCAGACAGGCCATGGTATGAATATCCTCTCAAAAGTTTGTTTTCTCATAGGTGGTGAAGTTGAAACAAGTGGAGCATACGTTAAATGAGAAGAGAATATTACAAGCAGTATCCTTCCCGTTCCTCGTCAGATTGGAATATGCCTTCAAGGTACCATACCATACCTTCCTATCGCCATTTCATTAAATTCATATAGTGATCAACAGATGCGTCATCCAGGGCGCATAATCAGCCAGTATTTGGCCAAGAAAGCAAAAGTGTTATTGAAAACAACTTTTTGTATTTTTTTTTTTTTTAAGGTACTGTGCAAAATAAGTGTCTGTTTAATTCCAACCATGGTGTACATATATTTTATTTCTAATTTTCTTTTAATATTTAAGCTAAAATGTATTAATTTATGCAACGTTGTTTACTAATAAGCAATTTTCAACAATCTAAATATAGCTTCAAAACAAAAACTCAAACAAAGATTGTGCTTTTTCCAGACAAGAGCAATGATTTTTCTCTTATTGCTGTTTGGTGGTTATTAATGACAGCATAGGCAGCAGGTCTAATAGGCTGCATTCTGTTAGACATCAGATATTTTGTCCCCTTCATTTATGGTTCCTTAAAAAGTAACTGATTGTGTTTACGTTCATTTTGCATCATAAATGCATTTTGAGATGTGAGTGCATTTAGCATCAGAGAATTTAATTTTGCTCCCAGTAGGGCTGGGCGGTATATCGAGTTTGTACGATATATCGAGAGATTTTTTTGTAAGCGATACTATATGAAGCAATACCGTTAGTATAGATATACAGTAGTTTGATACGAGCGCATCTGAAAAAATATCTAGGGAAGACACAGACTGAACTGCTGCGGAGAAAGTGCATAATACAATTTTTTCTAAACGTGACGAGCTTTATATGAAGGGCTTTAAAAAACTCGTAAGATGTAGTAGCCTATAGTTTGAGTTTAAAGCGGCTCTGACTGAAAGGCTGCGTGTGCCGCTGACAGAGACGCTACTCGCGCTGTTTAATGTGTCTGAGATGTGCTGTTTTCCTTAATGCATAACTTGCATTTCACAGGTATATTCTCCGTCTGTAAATATTAGAAAGCCATGGAAATCCATTTTGCTGTCAGAAGTGCGTGAGCTTTTGCTTTGCGATTCTCCGCTAAACTTCACTTCATTTAGAACGAGCGCCGCCGCATGCACCAAACAGAGAGTGCGACGATATAAGAGCGCAATAACAATGATTAAAATATACATTTTGCTGAAATATTAGTAGTTGGACAACAAATGTGACGCATGTAGAATTTTAAACCTACAAGTAAGTGTATTTGTATGATAGCACTAACTGTAAAGCGACTCTAATGGGGTTAATCAAAACAGCCTTTTTTATTCAATTGTTCTGTGCTTTTCTTATTTTCATTTTTAATTTAGTAAATTTAACTTCTGCTTTAAAATGATTATTTTTGTTTTTAGATTGCAATGTTAGAATGCAATGTGATTTTAACCCTTTTTGCACATAATATATGCCTACATGCTTACCGAGATATATACTGTATACCGCAAATCAGCCCAAAAATACCGAGATATACATTTTTGCTCATATCGCCCCGTCCTAGCTCCCACCACTAAACTGTAAATGCAATACCAAGTAAGTCAACATAATGATTTTAAGCGATTTGTTATTTTTTTGAAAAAGCATGTTAACATGGCAGTAATGTGAGCATAGCTTTTGAAAAATAATAATAATAAATATAGATACAGCAAAACAACACAAATGTGTAAATAAAACATTTAAAAAGTTAAATGAGTCAAAGTGTTATTGAATAGTCGAGTAGCAATTCCAGCTAGAAGTAGGATTGTGGTGTACTATTTTAGACTTCAGTAAATAGCTAAACTAAAAATCCATATCCTGACTTTATTCTCACAGGACAACTCTAATTTGTATATGGTGATGGAGTATGTACCAGGAGGGGAGATGTTCTCACATCTTAGAAGAATCGGAAGGTTTAGGTGAGTGAAGACATGTTTGAGATGATTATTCATTTACTGCTGGATCAACTAACAGTAAACTCCAGCACAGGTTTATGCAAAGGATGCTTGTGTCTGATGGAATTATTTTTTTATTACCAATTGTTTCCGAAAATGTATTTTCAAGCTGTAGTATCAAGGATTGTGTGTGTATAGTGTTATGTTCTTCTCTGTACATGTTAGTAATTCACAACAAAATATCATTTTTGCAAAATGGCTCACACTGACAGCACATAAGTGAGCAGTATACTGCACAGAGCAGGTGTGTGCATGTCAAACTAAATATTTGATGTTGGAATTTTAATTTGGGTCTAAAAGTGTTTTTAATGTAAGTAATCGTATTTTTATTCAACTGTATGGGATTGTGATATGTTACGGGATATGTCCTATGTCAGAAAGAGTTAGTATATTTAGCAGTGTTCAATAAATAAGTAGTCAATATGAATATTAGAATTGGTATCAGAGGTAAAACTGCTTTTAAATATTTAATTTTAAATATCTAGCTATCTAGTTGTCATCTCTACATGCTAAGGCCATTTCTGAGCGAGGAAAACCTTGCTTCAGTGATTCTCGCCGATCCCTCGTCTCTAACTCCTAGATGTGATTTCTTTGATTGACAGTGAACCACATGCACGGTTTTATGCTGCACAGATTGTCCTGACCTTTGAGTACCTCCACTCACTAGACCTCATCTACAGAGACCTGAAACCTGAAAACCTACTCATTGACCAGCATGGATATATACAGGTAACTAGAAGAATTATGAAAAAAAAAAATTCATATACAGAGTGCCAAGAATAAGTTTGTGCACCCTTTAATTATGCATGTAGTGTGGTCTGTTCCTAATTTAACTTACAATTGTAGACAAGCACAAACAGTTGTACTTTCACATTTTTATTGAATGCATTGAGTAATCTTTCACGGTGCAGGGTGGAGAAAGAAGTGAATAGTAACTTTTAGATCCTCCTTTAAGCAGCAAAACTTCCACGAGTGATTTCTTGTAGCTGCTTATAAGACTTTTGATCAGTTTTAGACCATCCTTCTCCACAATCATAAACTGCTGTAAAATGCCTTTATATAATGTTGTTTGATTTTTACTGACATATCTGTTAAAAGAATGCCAAATAATAAATTCGGTTCTGAGTTTGATGTATTTTAATGGTATTTTGTTACAAAAGATGATGCAGGAAACTTAAATGTGCTAAACTGACATTTTGCGCACAGGTAACAGACTTTGGTTTTGCAAAAAGAGTAAAAGGTAGAACCTGGACTTTATGTGGAACTCCAGAGTACTTGGCGCCAGAGATCATCCTCAGCAAGGTAATCCACGGATGTTTTAAGTTCAGCTAAATGCAAATTTACAAGCAGGGCAAACCTCTTATTTGTTTCTCAAATTTAGGGATACAACAAGGCTGTGGACTGGTGGGCCCTTGGTGTTCTCATATATGAAATGGCAGCTGGATATCCCCCGTTTTTTGCAGACCAGCCTATTCAGATCTACGAGAAAATTGTGTCTGGAAAGGTACTAGCAGGTTGCATGCATATGTATTAATGCTGTGTTCGATACATCGATGCGACGATGGCCCTGTATCAATATTGTGGCACATGTGCAGCAGTGACCGCGCTTAATTTGAATACAAGAACACAGTTTAAAATGGAGTAGAAAAGTGCGAGCTTTCTAAAAAAATAATGAATGGAGCATAATATGTAGGCTACAACAAGGTTTTATCCAGTGTTGAGGGTAATGCATTACAAGTAACGCGAGTTACGTAATCGGATTACTTTTTTCAAGTAACTAGTAAAGTAACGCATTACTTTTTCATTTACAAGAAAATATCTGAGTTACTTTTTCCCCATTTATCGACTGACAGCTCTCCTGTCCCCAGATTGGGAGAAATCAGAGGCGTTGTGTGAACATGATGTTACTGTAGTTGTAGACTAAATGTGCATGTGCATTAATTCATCCCACTCGCAAAAAACAGATTGAGTATTCATCAGAATGAATTAAAACAGTGAAATGCAAACTCAGAATATGACACACAGCTGCAATAATTAAATGTTAAATAACATGCATGTATCTAATCCCATTTTGTCTTTGCTGACCTTTGATCCAGTTTAACCATATTAATAAGCAAAAATGACTTTAGATAATCTAACAATTGTGCTTCATTGTTTTTTTTAGTGTTGTGTTGAACCTTCTTCTTCTGCGTTGTACTGTACAGACGTGAATTTACTTTTCCTTCAGCCTGAGGTTTATTCATTACACTTTTTGGTGTGAAAGGGCTTTTACATTTGCTATAAATAGAACTTGTTATATTAAACGCATTACTTTCCATAAAAAGTAACTAATTAATGTAATTAGTTACTTTTTTTAGGGAGTAACGCAATATTGTAATGCATTACTTTTAATAGTGGTTTCAAAACTGGTTTTATCTGGCCACAGAGGAACACAGCTGGGTTGCCTGATATAAAGAGATGTAATCCCTGAAACAGAGCCTCCCACTTGCGCAATACAGAAATATCTGCTAAATGTGATGCTTGTCTTTGTCAACCTGGCAACCACGTGCATGCGCTCTCTCCACTGTGGATAAACGCGCTTGCTTTCTGAAAACACCGGTTGGCTTCCAGTTTAGCGATCTCCACTTCAATACACTATTATCAGAAAAGTGTAATTTATCAAGTATTTATCATGTGTGAATTACCACTGTTTAGCCACGTTTCTATATTAACAGTGAAGCTGTGGCTTTAATTCCTTTTAGAAGCGATGTTACTAGCTTCTTGTTGAGAAAGATAATGTAGCTCTTGAGCGATTAAGCTATTTAGTTGAGAAAGTTTGCGAGGCAGTGCTAAAAAGTTTGTTTCTGAATGTCTGTGTGCGGCCGCAACGTGATCTGTGTGAGTGACTGAGCGTGTGCGCGTTAGATGTAATCATTATCTTCGTAATGTAGATGTCAACTGCCTGCTCTGCCTATAGTTAGAAATGGCCCTATAGTATACAGCTCTTTACTAAATTCTGCCGAGGTGAAATTCAGTGCAGTCCTGTATCGTGACTTTGCTGGTGATACACAGCCCTAATATATGTATTCAGTCAAGCAGTTCAATTTATTTGGATGAGCAGTGAATGCACAATTAAAATGGCATCTTGAACGTGTTTTGTAGGTACGATTCCCCTCGCACTTCAGTTCCGATCTGAAAGATCTGTTGAGGAATCTGCTGCAGGTGGACCTGACCAAGCGCTACGGCAACCTGAGGAATGGTGTCAATGATATCAAAAACCACAAATGGTTTGCCACAACGGATTGGATAGCCATCTATGAGCGAAAGGTATGATGCTGTCTTCAGTTACGCAGTCTGAGCCTAATACCTGAAATGCAGGATTTCCTTTACGACATCCACCATATTGAGTGTTGCAAGAGTTTTTTTTTTTTTCCTTCACACTTATCTGTCTGTTACATCTTAAAGTGACAGCAGCCTAATATACCTGCATTGTATTATAATAAGTTACTAAAATTTTAGACAATTTTAGTAACTTATTATAGTACAATGCCACATAGGTTGAAACAAAGAAAACGGTAACTTTTCTTAATCTTGTTTTCATTTTTTCTTTTTTAGTAGAATTTTGTCAGGACAAGTAAAAATTTTAGTTCTGAAGTCCCAAAAATTATGCTTAAAGTACTTGAAAGTCCTGTAGTTTTATTATACACTACCTTTATGAACTGTGTGAAAATGTAACTGTTTAAGAAAACAACTACAACATTGATGAAAGTCACGTTGTCTTTATTAAAAGCTTGTAAAAGAGAGTTCCAAGTGCACCACATGACGCGCTCCACACGGTGTACATGTGAAACACATTCACTGAAGTGTCTTTTCAGAAATGTGAAATTTGAAGGCAAATATTGTATAAACTTGTCTTAAAAGCATCCTGTATGTTCAGGAATAATTTAAAATAATATTTCCTAGCCGAAAATGTAGACATTCAGTTTTAAAGGTCAACTCAAAAAGTCAAGGCGAAAGTATAACACAAGCCGCAGGATATTTTAACAGTGAATGTTTTGTAAAAACAAAGATTATGCAAATATGAAATATCAAACAGTAGTAGTTCTTTATAGGTTCCTGCGTTCCTACACTGCTCTTTTCATTGTTTTGTTTTTTTTATGTAAACTAGTTTGAAGGACGTGTTTGCATCTGGAGGAAGAGATGCCGCTCAAGTTAAAAGACAATTCCTGTCTCCTTGCTTTTTGTCCCCATTGCAATTAGGGCTGCATGATAAATTGCATGCGATTTATGAACGCGATATTGCGTAGCTTGTCAGTGAACTACGGCTCTGTGTAGTAAATGCCGCTCCATCTGAAAGCATGTGATGGAGATTTACTACTAATCACAGAACCGGCTGTGCTGCATGCGATTCATCGTGCAGCCCTAATTGCAATGGTCTTTGTCAACGCAAAAGTGCATTCTGTGTGAATAACACCTAGCAGTGTGTTCAGTATCGCTTCATAGCGCACACTCACACGTGAGCGGTTAATGAGCGCCGTCGTGGTCGGAACATTTTTGTATATAAACTACTATATGTTTGCTATTACTCAAAATTGCAATTCCTTAATTTAAACAAACCATCAACAAATAATAAAACTGTGGCTATATATTGCATTCAAATTATTAAATCAAATCTGAAAAATCGCCCAGCCTTAGTTGCAGGAAGAGAGGTTTTAAGTTTGTATTTGCAGGTTGTTTTATATAAACCGATATTAGTTGAGTTACAAGTGAACAAGGAGAGATGAACCGTTAATAGAGAAGTGCAAGGCATTATGGTAGACTTTTGATTACATCAGTTTCTCCTGTCACCCACCAGGTGGAGGCGCCGTTCATACCAAAGTGCCGAGGTCCTGGAGACACAAGCAACTTTGATGACTATGAAGAGGAAGACATTCGTGTATCTGTTACAGAAAAATGCGCAAAGGAGTTCTCAGAGTTTTAGTTACGGACACATCAAAGCTAGACATATATGCATATATACATATATTTACTTATCTATATATGTATATGTGTGTGTGTGTGTGTGTGTGCATCACACAACACATCAAATAAGGGTATCTTTGCACTCTAAAGACATGGGATGAGCAGAGAGCACATCACCGTCAGAGTTCTTGTGTACTTCCTTCATTCCATTGGGCTTTAGAGGTCACCGGGGTTCTCATGCTCTTAACCATCATGCACTGCTCCTTCAGTTCACTCTCTTCCTGCTCCGTTTTCGCTTTGTCAAATGACCTGTTCGACATTGTGTTCCCCATTTGAAAGCTCATTTTTTTGACACATGTTTAAGTATGGCATTACAAATATGGACTTGGGGGGGAAACACAAACACAAAGGCCAATTCAGCATTGTTAGTCCATTTTATTTTTGTTTTTTTGTTCATGGAGGCGTCATACAGTGTTGTTATTTGAAAGGTAGCCGTTGCCTGTACCTATTGGCATTTTTTGGTGTTACACATCAATGTCGTTTTTATTTTCACCTTTAGACCAAAACAACTGACAACTTTTTCAGGTCTTTTTTTTTTTTTTTTGTTCCGTGTGCAAATCTGTCGAATTCAGAGCATTTTTTTTATTATTTTATTTAAACCACGTTGTGTGTTGAAAGCATGACCAAAACCATCGTGTTGTGAACGGCAGAGGAGGAGGTCTTAACTCTTCAGATTTGCCTTAGAAACTCGATATTACAGAGCCCACAGAATGATTGCATTACAGATGTTACAGTGATCTTTATATCACGATGTTACAGTGAAGGTCCAGTCTCATGCATATACTGACAGATGTTGTTAGCAATATAAAACATATCTTATTTTACCACTTTTGTGCATTTTTATTCATTATACAAAGGTTTTATTCTGAAATAGAAGGTAAAACCTTTAAAGATCATTTTAACAGTGCTGTTTATCATCGGATATTTAAGAAAAACAGCAAATGCATTGGTGCAACTGCTATAGGATGAATTAGATTATCACACTGAGGCACTTATCAGTTACATATCAGTTCACCGTTTTTGTCACCGTTTTTAATTTGTCAATGTTGAAGCTGTTTTGCAAAGTTCTCTCTTAACTGAAAATTGTAAAACTGCCAAAACTATATGTTGTCTCCATTGTTGCTGTTGAACTTTTGTCGTTCTTTTATTCTTATGACCGAATGTAGTGTTGAAACTTCTAGATATGCATATTGTTTGACAAGTTTGAGTTTTGAGGTACATTCTCACAGACATATACTAAGAAACTGAATATGTGAAAGAGAGAAAAAACAGAGGTTAGTAAGCCTCTTCTCCTTTGTATCACCTATAATCCAGTTATTGTTCAGCTCATAATGCGTATATGCATTATTTCTTATAAATGTTTTTATTTATACACACATTAGAGAGATGCTAATAAATTTTATTTTTAAGACTGGTTGTTCTTTTGAATGTGTATATAAATGGTCTTTATACTCTGAAGAACCCGTTACGTAACATGTAGCCTTTTCTTTTTAATTACAATGAATGCCTTTAAGAATGGGTTTCTGTTAGCACAAAGTGTTGTGCCATTTCAGGCTAAATTAATATGTTTTGGGATATAATTGTGAAACGAAGTAACATTGACAGTTTTTTATATATATATATATATTGCAATTAATTTAGCCATGCAAATCAAGCAAAATCACACAAGCAAGAGTGCTGCTGTTGCAAATATTAATCTTAATTGCAAATGGGATCGCTTTTATACAACTTTAAAAATAGTGAAAGGGTTAATTCACTCAAAAATGAAAGCTGCCATCAATTACCAGTGTCTTTCCAAATCCATTCATTGTTCAGCTTAAAAACACAAAGCAAGATATTTTTTAATAAAACTTGAGTGATTTCTGTTCTTCCATTAAAAGCCCGTTTCCCCAAAACTTTGATGCTTCAAAAAGTTCATAATGACAAAGTAACCCATTTCAATCAAGTTTTCTGAAGAGCTTTAATAGTTTTTATTCACATATAAATGTGACCCTGGAGCACAAATCCAGTCATTAATATATACACAGGTATATTTGTAGCAATAGCCAACAATACATTGTATGGGTCAAAATTATTATTTTTTCTTTTATGCCAAAAATCATTAGGATATTAAGTAAAGATCATGTTCCATAAAGTTATTTTGTAAATTTCTTACCATAAATATCAAAATTGATTTTTTTATTAGTAATATGCAATGCTAAGGACTTCATTTGGACAACTTTAAAGGTGATTTTCTCAATATTTTTTTTTTATATATATCTTTTTTTGCACCATCAGATTCCAGATTTTCAAATAGTTGTATCTCAGCCAAATATTGTCCTATCATAACAAACCATACATCAATGGAAAGCTTGGTTTTGTGGTCCACAAATATTGATCAAATATATTGAGCACATCAAATAGGGACCAAAAACATGCTTGCTTGATGCTCGACAACCATTGAGGTTTTTTTATTATTTATTTATTTTTTGTATGATTGAGCAATGTGGATGCAAAATGGCTAAACACAAAGCTTTTTTTCTTTTCATTATTATACAAACCATTTTTGTCCTTGTTCATCAAAAACATTAAGTTCTTTATCACTGAATCAACTGCATTGCACAGAAGGAAAAAAAATAGTGATTGCACAACCGTCCAGAAGGTGATGATATGCACTAAAGTCTTTCTGGGTGCGTATAAACTACGGGTTTAACTCTCGAGTTGAACTCCAGACTGCATCTCTGGAACCATTAACCATGAGTAAGCAATGTTTGGGTTAATCAACCTAGAGTTCAGAGGTTATGCAACAGTAAATAAACCTTTCGGTCTGCTGTTTATATGATGACAGCGGTATTTACCGGTTAAACATTATAATGCTTTTACATGAAGTTTGAACAACTTTTTCTAAAATTATGGCTGGAGATGCTATCAGGGATGTCGCTAGAGGGGTAAAAGGTGGTTACGATTATCTGGATTGCCCGGCTGCAAAATTAGGTACAAACGGTCTGTAGAACCTGCATTTTCCCAAACTCTCATTTTTAGGGACAGGCAGGTCTACTGTAGCTTTTAGTTTTGCTTGGTCAAGGCAAGACTTAGCTGTGGCCCACCTAATGCCTTAGATAATTATCCAAAGTCACACTTGGGTAAGTTAACAACCAACTGGACTCCATGTAATTGTCCATTCGATTCCCTCAAGTTTTTAACATGCCGTGGCCTTGAGCAACTATAGTCCTGCTGTAACCTTATTCATTAACCTTTGAATAGTCCCTGGGACATTTTTCATCCCAAAAGGATGGACCTTACAACAATATAACCCATCAGGTGTTACAAAAGCAGAAACCTCTTTTGCCTTCTCTCAAAAGGGGCACCTGCCATATCGAAACCCCTTCAGGAGGTCTAGCTTTGACACATTTTGTGCCTTGTCTATAAACTAGGAATTGGGAAAGAGTCAGTTGATTTAGTTTGATCTGATAGTCTATGAGGCCTGTTCAGAAAGTATCCAGCCATGAGAGACATTTATCGAAGAAGATACAAGAAACACTGTACATAAGACAATGACACCTCAGTTCCCTTCAAAGGCGATTTTAGTTTTGGAAAATCCAGAAGTCACCAAATCTGAGCTGTTACCTGGATGATTTGATGTTTCGAGACATTTGATACTTTCCAGACAGACCTTGGTATAGCCTAGGTCAGGGGTGGCCAACGTTGGTCCTGGAGAGCCACAGTCCTGCAGAGTTTTGCTCCAACCTTGATAGCCTTCTAGTAACGCTTAGACCTTGATTATCTTGTTCAGGTGTGTTTGTTTAGGGTTGGAGCGAAACACTGCAGGACTGTCCTAGATCTGCCCTAAATCTTCAACATCTTGTCCAACTTACTAGGGAGGAGCCGATATGTTGATGGTGCTTGATAGACTCTGTTTTCCCTGCTTCTACGTCATGTATTGCAAGGGAAGTCAAGCCAGGAATATCTTTAACCATGTCAGGAAACTCCTGTATCAGAGCTTCAATATCTACCTGATGTTCTGCTGTCAAATAAGATGCCAAGATGGAAACTTTATCTCCCTCTGAAGGCTGTGCGACTGCCTATTCCAGTCTAGTTTTTCTATGCTTCGCAAGCTTTTAGAACTTCTTGCATCACCATAAAACCATCAGGTACTCAAACAAACAAAACAGCACATATTCTAGACTACTTCGTTTCATTTGATGCATCTATAATGCTCCATAATGTAACTGGCTTCTGGGGTGCCCAATCCTGTTCCTGGAGATCTATCTCCCTGCAGCTCCAGTTCAGCTCCAACCCTGATCAAACACAACTGAACCAGCTAATTAATGTCTTCAGGAGCACTTGATAATTACAGACAGGTGTTAGACAGCAGGGTTGGAAGTGAATTCTGCAGGTGGGTTGATCTTCAGGAACAGGATTGATTGAGCGACCGCAGGTAAGCTGACTCACCCTAAGCTCCCTCTGTTTTACCACTCTTTGTCAAAGTTGGGTGCTCTCTTCATGTCGACTTCGCACGTGATATGCAAGTTTAAAAACACAGTAGTCCAAAACTAGAGAAGGGAGGTAGATTACTGGGTGCAGTGATCTCACATGGGTCCACAGACCAGAAACCTGCAACAATATAAACTGAAGCGGTTTTATCTCACTTTGGCGTTTATTGCATCTTTCGCCTCTCTAGTATGAAGGCCTTTTTTGTTGTTGTTTTCATTTTGGCATACTGTGGCCTACACACCTAACCTTTTTGGACTTTAAGGCACAGTCAGTTATTGGTGTTCTCTTTGGGGCTTTTTTCTCAATTATAACAATGATTATATTGTGATTGAAACACTGTAATGATAATTAGTAGTATTAGTTTAATAGTGAGAGACTTGATTGTGTATAATTACAGTAATCAATGAGAGGAGTGGTTAATTCGAGTTAAACTCAGTAATTGTTTGTTTGAAATAACTTCCACTGAATAATCACTGAATTTGCACTACACCCAGTTGATTAAGAAAAACATCAAATTTACTAATAAGACTTTTCATGAATAATTAGCAAATAGATACTTAACTGCAATAAAAATTAAATATACTCAGAGACTTTTATATACTCAATGACAACCGTCTGTAGTCTCCCAGTGATTTACAAAATGGACAGTTTAGTGTTATGTAATTCATTCACAAAACAACAAAAAACTTCTGAATTTCCTTTGCCAAACATCCTCATTTTAGGTAATACATTAAATCAAATTTCCTTTTCAGATTAAATGATGCAAGTTTATCTGAATTTGATACTAGTTACTTGGACTTGAGGCTAGAAGATGAACTTTGATTATTTGAGGACAATGCCTGCTTAAACTAATCCTTAAATAGCCTGATTCACTGACGCTTCTGTGTATTTTCAGGTTTCCAAACATAGTAAAATCCTTTCCACAGTTGGAACACTTGTAAGGTTTTTCTCCAGTATGAATTCTCAAATGATGCTTAAAGTATCCTTTATGCATAAAACTCTTTCCACACTGAGAGCATGTGTATGGCCGCTCTCCTGTATGAGTTCTTGTGTGCTGATTAAGATGTCCTTCTCGTGTGAAGCTCTGTCCACATTGCCGGCATGTGAACAGCTTCTCTCCAGTGTGAATTCTTAAGTGACTCCTTTACGTGTGAAACTCTTTCCAAATTCAGGGCAAGTGAACTTTATTTCAGCACCTGAATTTTTTGTTCTTTTTTTTTGTGCACCATTGTTTTCAATCGCTGTGCAACTAAAAGATTCTCTAGTTGTCACATATGAGGTTCCTGATGCTTATGATCGTCCTCCGCTTCATTCTTGACTTTCTTCTTTTACTTCCTGTAGGTCATGAATAAAGTTAATGGGATAATTGACCCAAAAAATGTAATTTGCTGTTAATGTCCTCACTCTCAGGCAATCCAAAATACAGGTGACATTTTTTTTCTTCAGTAGAACAGTAATTTTTAGCTGAAATCGTGGTTCTTGGTGATTCATAAAATGCAAGTCAATGGCTACCGGCACTTTAAGAGTAAAAAAAAAAAAAACATCAGACAAGACAAAATTAATACCCGTGGCTCCTGATGATATACTGAGGTCTTATGAAGTGGAACGAGAAACTCAACATTATTTAATCCAGAGCCTCAGGCACGATTCACCAGTTTGATTACATAATCACGTGATGATTTTAACAATCGCGTTAACATATACGCAATTATATCATTAAAGCACCCCAAAAAAAGAGAAACATGGATGTTTTACATGTCTTAAGCATATAAAGTGAATAAAGTAATCCTAATCAGCTCACCTTTTTACATAAACAATGAGAAACCATCAAATCTTTTCACGCATGTGCAAGTGGGTCTTCGGTCCGAGCCGAACTGTTTTCTCAGTTCAGTGACTGTTGGAGGAACTGGAGCTCTGAATCAGTTCATTCATCACAGGATCAGATTCACCGCTGTTTTGGCTCATTTGGAGTCGGAGTGACTGTCAGGCGTCTGAAAGTGAGTTTTGATCAAGTAACTTGTAGATCAGTGCTGCTCGAGCTGCAAAGTGAACCACTTCAACTGGTTTACTAAAAAGAACCGGTTCATAAGAATGAGTTGCTTGTGAACCGGACATCAATCTGGACTGTTCGCCTGAGGCTCTGGATTACAGGTAATAATGTTGCACATAATATTCAGTTTCTTGCACAGACAGATCGTTTCGCTTCATAAGACCTCAAAATATTGTCAGGAGCCACAGGGATTAATTTTGTGTTGCCAGATGTTTTTTTTTGTTTTTTTTACTCTCAATGTGACAGTAGCCACATTGTATAAATAATCTAGAGCTAAAAATCTTCTTTGCCATTACCAGCATTTGTTGGGGAACTGCTGTCGGAGTGGCTTCACTGAGAATTGTGTGGTATGAATGGCTGAGTCACATGAAGAACTACAGGACCAGTCCTGTCAAAATAAAAAAATAAAATGTATGTTTTCAACATTGGATACCTGCTGCTGTTTTGACATTACAATAATGCATAGAGTGATGGAGCTGTTTGTTTAACTGTTTGCAATCGTTGTTGTGTCAAGAGTACAAATCAAAAAGGGAGTCATGACATTTATTATGCACTGGCAAGTCATGCAAACTACTTTATCTTTAAGGAATGTTCAGAGAAAATTTGGTGAATAAACATTTTAATTTATAAATTGTTGTAAAGTGAAAATACAGCCAAGTAAAGATGTGGTAGAGTTTATGACAGCTTGGCACTGCACAAATACATTGCGTTATCATCTCACATTTAAACAAAATGTTGAGTAAATCCAGAGAGGCAAGTCAAGGTGACCATAACATCTTTCACTGTCAGACAGAAATGCAATGCAAGCAGAGCTGAAGAGAAAATGACAGCTAATGGCAAGGCTGGCTTTCATTACAGACTCTTTGACCTCGCTCTGTGTTGCCAGGGTTTTTCCACGCAATTGGGCTATTTTAAAAATGCACTTTTGAAAAATTACAGAGGGGCACGAATTGCTTTATATATATATATACGGTATATATATGTAATGTACCTCAGCTGCCAAAAGGTGTATTTGTAGACAAAGAAAAATGAAAGCTTTTACTAATGTATATTGATCCTTGGAATAAATACCTGGCAACCTAAAGACTGCATGAGTGAGGGAGAGTCTGTATGGAGGCGTTTGAATCTGTTGTCACAAACTAGAGGCTATGTGAGTTTCGCCCACATCATGTATTTTAAGACAGGTTCATTGGGTTTGCTATTGCAGATTAATTGCACATTGATGCTTGTGTGTTGACAAAACAAGAGTAAATGTGGAGGGAAGAAGAGGAATGAGAAAAAGGGCAGGCTATTTATCTTGACCGAGATCAAAGAGAGGATTTAATTCAATGTATGAAGGTAAAAGAGATTTTAAAAGATTAAAGGAGTCCTATGATGCAATTTTAAGTTTTCCTTTCTCTTTGGAGTGTTTCAAGCTGTTTGTGCATATATAAAATCCCTGAAGTTGCAAAGACTAAAGTCTCAAAACAAAAAAGGTATTCTTTATAAAAGTTAAGACTCGTCCACGCCCTCCTAAAACGGCTCATTCAAACACGCCCCCACATGTCTACGTCACGGTGTGGGAAGATTTGCATAACACCGCCCAAACGTACACGCAATGAAAGAAGGCAGAACTAGTATTCTCGCTGTAGTGTTGTTGCTGCCACTGGCGTCATGTCCTGGAGACACTGTGTTTAGTTGTGAAAGCAAAACAACTTTGTTTGGGCTTCCAAAAGAGGACACAACTAGAAATCAGTGGTTAAGTTATATTTACAACACTGTTCCAGAACATTTCAACTATTAGAGTGTGTGCAGCGCATTTTAACGGAGGACTATTTCCTGAACCTGGGAGTAGCTGCCAGCTGCTCAAAGACTGTTTCTATAAAGTGGGGCGATTCCAACTTTGCAAGGACTGTCTGGCCCTTCTGACTCACAGCCTGTAAGTATGTTTTCATATTTAAAGGATTTGCCACAGATGATTCAAACGCGAGTTTTGAGCTGTGTAGAGTAGCGCTTGTTGTTTGTTGTTTCTCCGATCACAAATGCAGACATGGTAATGTTTATAAGGCGCAATGCAACTTGACCAGTAAAAAGACAGTATAAGTCATTATAATCAGTAATTATGTCCCCACTGGATGCAGCAAATGCCTCGTTTGTAATGGATTGTATTGTTTTCATGTCGTCGTGCCGGGACACGGCATCACAATATGGTAAGGGGCCGTCTTCACGCTTGAGGTATTCAGCCAATCACAACGCACTGGATAGCTGGCCAATCAGAGCACGCCTCGCTTCTCAGAACGATGAGCTTTGTAAAAATCGATGTGTTTCAGAAAGGTGGAGCATAGAGGAGCAACAATAATGTACAGTATGTGGAAAATAATGTTTTTTTATCCTTAAACCACATAAACACATTGCATTACACCAAATACACAAAATAATGTTCTTTTTAGCAACGTCATATGACCCCTTTAAGGAAGCGAAAGGACAATATGCATTTTAAGGCTAAAGCCAACTTGTAGGCAATTTTATGGATAGCTATGTCAGTGTATGTTGTAAAGTGTTATTCATATTTATATCTCAAATTTCTCATGCAAAGTGCTCCAAAAAAAAATCTAAAATTAAAAATTTAAATAAAATAAAGTGGAATTATAAGTACAGTAGCCTAAGTGCACGTGATTTCTGAGAAAAACTTTTGAAAATTGAAATCCACATCTAAACAATTTGCTAGCTATCTGTTTTGTGTGTGTGTGCTTGGGGAAAAAAAATGTGTTCATAGTCCTGGCAGTGTAAATATGGAAAAAAATAAATAAATAAATAAAGAGGATAGGGCAGATCAGACTGAACACCACAACACTCTTGTGGCCAATAGGGGGTGTTTACGCTCACGAAGGGGGAGGAGTCAGGAGAGTTATAAATACTGTAGAAAGACATATATATATACAGTCGTGGCCAAACGTTTTGAGAATAACATAAATATTAGTTTTCACAAAGTTTGCTGCTAAACTGCTTTTAGATATTGGTTTCAGTTGTTTCTGTGATGTACTGAAATATAATTACAAGCACTTCATACGTTTCAAAGGCTTTTATCGACAATTACATGACATTTATACAAAGAGTCAGTATTTGCAGTGTTGGCCGTTCTTTTTCAGGACCTCTGCAATTCGACTGGGCATGCTCTCAATCAACTTCTGGGCCAAATCCTGACTGATAGCAACCCATTCTTTCATAATCACTTCTTGGAGTTTGTCAGAATTAGTGGGTTTTTGTTTGTCCACCCGCCTCTTGAGGATTGACTGCAAGTTCTCAATGGGATTAAGATCTGGGGAGTTTCCAGGCCATGGACCCAAAATTTCAACGTTCTGGTCCCCGAGCCACTTAGTTATCACTTTTGCCTTATGGCACGGTGCTCCATCGTGCTGGAAAATGCATTGTTCTTCACCAAACTGTTGTTGGATTGTTGGAAGAAGTTGCTGTTGGAGGGTGTTTTGGTACCATTCTTTATTCATGGCTGTGTTTTTGGGCAGAATTGTGAGTGAGCCCACTCCCTTGGATGAGAAGCAACCCCACACATGAATGGTCTCAGGATGCTTTACTGTTGGCATGACACAGGACTGATGGTAGCGCTCACCTTTTCTTCTCCTGACAAGCCTTTTTCCAGATGCCCCAAACAATCGGAAAGGGGCTTCATCGGAGAAAATGACTTTGCCCCAGTCCTCAGCAGTCCATTCACGATACTTTCTGCAGAAGATCAATCTGTCCCTGATGGTTTTTTTGGAGAGAAGTGGCTTCTTTGCTGGCCTTCTTGACACCAGGCCATCCTCCAAAAGTCTTGGCCTCACTGTGCGTGCAGATGCACTCACACCTGCCCGCTGCCATTCCTGAGCAAGCTCTGCACTGGAGGTGCCCTGATCCCACAGCTGAATCAACTTTAGGAGACCAAAGTTTTGAGAATGACACAAAAACATCCTCCGAGAGTAACTTCTCCCAACCATCCAAGAACAGTTTGGTGACAAACAATGCCTTTTCCAGCATGATGGAGCACCTTGCCATAAGGCAAAAGTGATAAGTAAGTAGCCTGGGGAACAAAACATTGAAATTTTGGGTCCATGACCAGGAAACTCCCCAGAACTTAATCCCATTGAGAACTTGCAGTCAATCCTCAAGAGGCGGGTGGACAAACAAAAACCCACAAATTCTGACAAACTCCCAGCATTGATTATGTAAGAATGGGCTGCCATCAGTCAGGATGTGGTCCAGAATCTGATTGACAGCATGCCAGGACGAATTGCAGAGGTCTTGAAAAAGAAGGGTCAACACTGCAAATATTGAGTCTTTGCTTAAACTTAATGTAATTGGCAATGAAAGCCATTGGCACTTATGAAATGCTTGTAATTTCACTTCAATATACCATAGTAACATCTGACAAAAAGATCTAAAAACACTGAAGCAGCAGACTTTGTGAAAATTAATATTTATGACATTCTCAAAACTTTTGGCCACAACTGTATATATATATATATATATAATATGTGTGTGCGTGTGTGTGTGTGTGTGTGTGTGTGTGTATATATATATATAGGTGTAGTGGATTCATCCATAATTGCATGAGCTGTGTTGCAGAGTATGTTTGTGTATTTGGGGCGGAGCAATGAAGGGAGGGATGTGTTTGTTTGGATGTCCATTTCAAATATCAACAGTGTTTCTCAGGAATTGCTTACTGCACCTTTCGCTGTAGACTTGCTGCTTGCTCATTGATCTCTATAGGTTATAGATATACTATACATTGTTTATAGTTATTTATTAGTGTTTCCAAAATGTTTCAGATCGACACGCCCCTTACGGCATCACAACTCAGCAACATCTGGAATTCCAGATTTCTGTCATTTCCGTAAAACCATTTGAAGAGAGCATGAGTTGTTTTGAGCTGCAGCCCTTTTCTACCCTGTTGCTGTCATCTAGAATGAACACATCCCCGAAACAACCTAAAACAACAGATACAACACACAATTATGCATGTGTGGCTACGCTTTAGTCATTCGTTCATATGCTGTATGTTGGGCCATTTACAAGAAACCATAAGCATGATATTACAGTCAATAATAATATTATACAATCATCTCATAATACTAACGCAACATTCTTATGGAGAGCCTTCAAAAAAGCATAAAACCACATTTGAACATTCTGTATCGTTCAATGCACACTTAAACGCTCAAAAACGCTGCGTCCCAATTCACCTACTTATATTATGCCCTAAAAGTATGTACTCTTTTTGTGAAGAAAAAGTACATACTTTGAGTATGTAGCAGAATTGCAGGCAAGCTTTGGGACATACTACTTCATTATAGCTGCTTCTTTATTGGACCCTCTGTTGCTTAGTTACGTGCATCCTGTCACTGTTTAAACTGCCCTGTCAATCATCTTATCACAGTTAACATCATCCACATTTCGTTTAATTTGATTTCCTACAGTATTGGAGAGAAATAAAGAGTTCTCATGCCGAGAACTCTGATCATGTGTTCGCATAATTATGCATTTAATGACCAAACGTATCATAAAAGATGAAAATTATGCAGATGAAATATAACGTGGATAGCATTAAATAAATATTTTTTTCATCAGGTTAGAGTCATTATTATTTATCACTCAGTCGCGCATATCCGCCATGTTTGTAGTTTTTAAAACACTTGTTATGCGTGTTTGTAGTCCTAATCGAATCCTCGTCCACAGCGCAATGTGTTGTGGGGAATATTAGCCGTTTAAAGTGTGCATCGATCTGTACTTCGAATTCTAACCGGAAGTAGTAGACCATCCGGGAATATTTGGCATATTCTATTTTCGAATACTAGTATGCGAATTGGAACGCAGCACATCAGTCGAGTTACAGCAGGAGACGCGGCGCTGCCTGTATCACAACACCAACACAAAATGGCTTAAGTATTTTTGAAGAAATAAATAATTTTATTCAATCAAAATATGGGTCTATAATTTGTTAACTTTTTTCCCCCAGGTAATTTTACATTAATAAGCAGAAATGTGCCTACTTGTCCCAACTCTCCAGACTTATCTGAAGAATTATTGTAATGTTTTTATATTTATCTTTTTAAATAATTATTGTGCATTTATAACACTACTTTCTGTGATATTACACTGACATTAAAACACACTAGTAACACTGCGTTCTCTACAGTTTCTCTATATAGTTTTCCTCAGACACTGTCATGGGATTTTGTGACCTCATAGCCAACGCAAGCAGTCACATCAGGACAATCTGTGGACGCATGTCAAACAACAGATGAAGCATGTACTGACAATGTTGTGCAGCAGGAGGCACCAGAAGACAAGAACTAAAATCAGCATGGATTAAAATTTTAAATATTTTTAGAAGCCAGCTTTTGTCCTTGTCAGTAGCTGCTTAACATAAAATGTAGTGTATACCATTTGAGTGCCTTAAAAATCTTCATTACGTGCTTTATAATTTTGCTTCACCAAAACTACATCGTATTTTGAGTCCCTAAACACTTTTTAATTCTTTTCAGAAAGAGTTTGAGTAAAGGGGGTGCACTGAAAAAAGAGAAAAGAATACTGTTCTGCCACTATTTGCAATGCTAATGAGCATTCCCAAAAAGAATGGATAATAGAAAAAACCCGCAGCTGAGCTATTTTAACCCTCTGTTATTCAGCTTGCAGCTACAGCACATCAAAGCGTTTGCTCTGCCCACTGCTCTCTCTCACTCTCTTGCAAATCCCTCTTTTCTGCGTGCTCCAGTTTCCAGAGAGGAATTCCCTCTTCCTGCAGCAGCACACGTGTCTACACATCTGTCTCTGTTTGGAGCGTCTAGTTCAGGCGGAGGATGAACATCCAAACCAATTACTTTAAAATAAATGGAGCATGATTGTGATTCTGCCGAGAGTTGCTCAGGCATAACATAACAGCAGCTTGATATTGTATTTTTGTGTTTCATAGCCGTGCTGCTCAACTCTGTTCCTGTAATCTGACGCTTGCATTACAGGCCTGTGCTAATGAGCTGATGACCTGAATCAGACGTGTTTGTGCTGATGAATCACTGCTCTAAAGCATCATGTTACTCGGTATTGTTTCCCCCACATTTTTACTGATTTATTCCTTTGAGGTTAAATTACTATACAGACTCATATCATTCATCCCACGCAATTTGTGCGACATGATTGATACTTCATGCTTGGCTTATGATTTTTTACTTTAGTTTATGAGTCATTCCACGAAACCGGTACGATTTGAGTCCCTCTGACTTTTTAAAGTGTATTTTATCTATTGGGCTTTTTTATCTATCTGATGAGCTTTTTTTGTACCCTGACGAATCCTTCAGTCCCCGTCGCTGAAAAACAGCCCCACAGCATGAGGCTGCTACCAGCACACTTTACTTTTGGGATGCTACTTTGCAGGTGATGAGCAGTGCCTGGTTTCCTTCAAACACGATGCTTGAAATTGAGGTTAATCAGACAAGAGAATCTAGCTTCTCATAATCTGAGGGTTCTTTAGGTGCTTTTTTGCAAATGCCAAGTGTGTTTTCATGTGTCTTCACTGAGGTGAGGATTGAGTTTTGCCACATTGTCATAAAGCCAAGATCGGTGGAGTGTTGCAGTGATAATTGTCCTTCTGTAGGTTTCTCCCATCTCCACGTATGATCATGGAGGTGGAGTATGATCAGGTTCTTGGTCACCAGTCTAACCAAGGCCCTTCTCCATCAGTTGCTCAGTTTGGCCAGCTCTAGGAAGAGTAATTTCCCAAAAACAACTATAGTCGCAAGTTCCATCATTACCAATAGAGTTCAATGGAACTATCAACCATAGTTAGCTAACTGATGCTTTTGGGAAACGCACCCCAGGTTGTTTCAAACTTCTTCCATTAAGGGTAACAGAGACTACATGCTTCAATGCTGCAGACAGTTTTCTGTACCCTTCCCCAGATCTGTGCCTTGATACAATCCTGTCTCGGAGGTCTACAGACAATTCCTTGGACTTCATGACTTGGTTTGTGCTCTGACGTGCAGTTTTAACTGTGGGACCTTATATAGAGGTGTTTGCCTTTCCAAATCATGTCCAATCAACTCAATTTACCACAGGTGGACTCCAATCAAGTTGTAGAAACATCTTAAGGATGATGAGTGGAAACAGGATGCACCTGAGCTCAATTTTGAGTGTCGTGGCAAAGGCTGTGAACACTTATGTACATGTGATTTTTTTTATTTTTTTCGGTTTTTATTTTTAATAAATTAGCAAAGATTTCAAACAAATTTCTTTCACTTTGTCATTATGGTGTATTGTTTTTAGAATTTTGTGGAAAATAATATAATCCATTTTGGAATAAGGTTGTAATATAACAAAATGTGGAAAAATTGAAGCGCTGTGAATACTTTCCAGATGCACGGTACAGGGGTGTTGTATGTTGGTGGAAAACCAGAGCCTGTGTGGAGATCTTGAAAGAGGTGTGGGCCAGATATTGAATGCCACGAAGCAGCCACACAAGTTATATATTTTATTTTGATGAATTATAATGTTATAATGTATACTATGTTACTGTTGTTTTTCCTTCAGTTGGGTTAATAAAACTCAGTTCAATTGCAATTTATATCTGTAGTCTTTCTTGGTCACATAATGAAATACAGCGTTTATAGAAAAACTTACAGTGAATTTGAGAAAAAAACAACTATTTATATGTTAAGCTGTATTTGTCTCTTCAACCCCGTTACCCTAGTCTCAACCCCGTCACACCTACATTTTTATTAATTATTTTTTTTAAGTTTATGAAAAAGTTTTTGTTTTTTTTAACAGTCTGAAATGTTCAGAGCAATCATAAGAATACTGGTTTTAGTTCAAATTCTGAAGTTAACCCACTTCTTTGATCAAAAATGATGAGGTTGCTGTTCCATTTCAGGCTTTAGTATAGCAAAAGTGTGAGATTTTATGTAACCTTTATTTTTTGGAAATACTGAGTTAGTGTGAGGGACATCTGATTAATAGGAAAATGTTGATTTCATTACAAATACATTTTATGATCATATTCAGAGAGCTCCCATAGTGTCCATAACGGGGTTGAAGATTAATAGTGCCCATATAAAATAATGACCAAAAATAATAGGGATTGATGCCTGAGGTGGGAAAATATGTTTTTCAGGAAGTTAAATATGTCATTAATGCTGTGGGGTGTTCAGAAAAGTAAAAAATCTAAAAATGTGTAAGTCCAAATCGTACCGGTTTTGTGGAATGAATCTTATGGACTATAACTAGTACTATAAACTAGTTGCATATTAGCATGCATATTACTAGCATATTGGCTGTTTATTAGTGCTTATAAAGCACATATTAATGTCTTATTCTGCATAATCATATTTTAGATCCCTTAATCCACTCCATACCTAAACATAACAACTACCTTGTTAGCTATTAATAAGCAGCAAATTAGAAGTTTGTTGAGGAAAAAGTGGTAGTTAATAGGGACCTTAAAATAAAGTGTGACCTTTTTGGTAAATATTATTATCACAATGTTTTTAATGATTAATAATATAAAGTTGCAGTCCGTAAACTTTGCCTCTATGTCGTCATCTCTGTTGAAACCTGCAATTGCAGTTATTTGCGGAATTATTTTCTTATTGTGGGTTGTGAGTTGGCAGGGTTCCTCAGCGCGGATGAATAATGTTTTGAGGTGTATGCAGTCACCGCACCGGTGTGGATACTGTACATCGGAATCACAGATTCTTGTCTACATCTTGGAAGTATGACCCAAATAAGAATTTTCACCGGATATTGTCATCTGAACAAGTAAATAACAAATCTGACACTTTTGTTCTGACCAACTGAGGAAAAAAGCATTACAATGAATCACGCTACCAGTGGTGATTAAATCTAACGATCTGTGCATTAGCTCATATCACATCAAACCATACAAATCATTATTATTGTTATACTTTGTTCTCAAATTGTTCATGTTAACATCATCATTGCATGACTACTTGTATGTAGTGTGTATTAGCGTTACATGTAAGCCTAGATTTCAATTTCTGTACAATTGTCATACCATTTGAATTTCATATAAAGAAATTCCTTTAACCCCAAAAGCAAATTATTCTTCCTTATAACTGGTTCACTTTAAAATACAAAACTTGTGTAATCCCAGGCTATCTGTAATTGAATGCACATTTAAAACTGGAATATAATCTAATTTGAGTCACTTGTGATTCATAACCTTTTTGGATTACAATCCACCATCAAAATGATAAATTTAATTATTCCAGCTGCTGTGAAAAAAGATCCACCACCTGCAGGATCCTCACATGCGATATAGCCTACTAGCTGGGACAACTTCTTTATGTTTACAGATGTAACATAATGATGCAGCGCCATGCTCGAAATTAAGGAGACAGTTTTGAACACTGGCTGGCTGCGTACTTGCTCAGAAATTGATTTTGGATCATTTTTAACCAAAAAATGCATTTCACTCAAAATAATCAGTAAGCTTGCTTCATATGCATGTGCATAGCATTGGGGGGTGCTTGTAAGAATATTTATTTTATTTTCCAACTATAGAACTATAAAAACTATACAAAAACAGTAAGAAGTATAAGCCAGTACTTAAAAAAACCCATTCATTTATATATACATTATTACATTACAAATAGTAAAAAAAACACTGGAAGGTTCACACAAGACAAATTGTCATTATACTTGCTGTCCAGTTCATAAAGTACTCAAAACACTCATAAAGCAGCGTCTCTGTTCTTCCCAAATTGCTGTAATCGGCATAACATGCACACAAAAGATTTTAGTCACAGCTAAATGAACTGTGAAATTCTAATTGTGTACTACATTACTGATGCACAGAATCACAACTTAATAGTCAAGGTAGTGCCATGATTCATTTCTGACAGGAACAAAAATGAGGCTGTGAGGGACTGAAGTACAGTGTGTTCAATGGATTATTTTGTTGTTTAACAACATACTGACTGTTCAGCTGGCAAAACATTTTCCGAAAAAAAGAACAAAAACTTTCAAGTAGACAAAATATACGTAAAGGTTTACTTAGGAACATTATTTTTTAAAGAGTTTAAAGTAATTCATGGGGGCTTGTTACCACACAGCTAAAATAAATGCATGGTTTCAATGTAAAAGATTCTTATTTATTGATTTAATTCAAAAGTTACTCACATTATTTTGATGAACGTTGAAATGAAGTGTTATTTTATGTGTTTTTAGTGAAGGGAAAGACCTGTTAGTGTTTAATGCTGTTATGTTTGACACTCGAAAGAGTTTCTGTTGTGTTGGAGTTTTTGTGATTATTTTGCTGAAAAAAAAACATGAAAGTAAACACATAGACTATTAATATTATTATTTTACTCTTCCACTTGTGTTGATTTTAAGTGAAATAGATAAGATTAATTGGTCCCAGGGTCACAACTCAATTAGTAGGTGCGTCTGGGATCTGATAGATGGTCTGGACCCGGTGAAGTGGAGATGCTCTGAATATCATCACAGCTGTGGAATGTAGGTCAGAGCATCATGCAGTGAGTTCATGATTATGTAGCACCACATTATAAACTCAGATTACTCAATTCAGAGGCAGAATTGTGCTGTTTTTATATGTTTCTCGTTGTATCTCCCCCCCCCCCCCCCCCCCCAATAATAAAATCCATTCATTCCAATAATAAAATGTATCTAAAGTTCTTACAAGCAAACAATTTTTGACCATTTGACATCCTAGGCGAGATCCCTATTGATTTGTTTCCTGTTTACTCCTGGATGACCTTTTACACTGATTAAAAAATGTTCATTGTTTGTTAAACATATGCACTCAATTACCACTCCTCTGTAAAATTATTTTATGGAGTTTTTAAAAACTAATTTCTAGGCATAAAATGTATTATTATATATTTTTTTTATTTAACAAGGACAGTCCCACTGAGATACAATATTTCTTCTACCAGTGCTATTACAGTCGAGTTCATAGAATAAAATATGTGCAAGTATGGATTATTATAGTCAAGTCAAGTCACCTTTATTTATATAGCGCTTTTAACAATACAGATTGTGTCAAAGCTCTTAACAGTATCAAATTGGAGGATAGAGTGTCAGTAATGTATAATGGTAAGATTAAACATTCAATTTTCAGTTAAAGGCAGTTTTTTTTTCTTCTCCATTCTGTCTCAGAGGGAGTTTTGGTTCCTTGCCGCTGTCGCCTCTGGCTTGCTCAGTTGGGGACACTTAATTTCTAGCGATTATCGCCGATTTGATTGCACAGATACTGTTTAAACTAAACTGAGCTAGACAATGACATCTCTGAACTCATTATTATTATTATCTGAATTAATTATTATTATTCAATTCATTATTATATGCAGTGTTCATTCACTAAAACGTGCACTAAATATAATTTGCAATACCCAAAACTTATTTTTCTTTCTTTCTTTCTTTCTTTCTTTCTTTCTTTCTTTCTTTCTTTCTTTCTTTCTTTCTTTCTTTCTTTCTTTCTTTCTTTCTTTCTTTCTTTCTTTCTTTCTTTCTTTCTTTCTTTCTTTCTTTCTTTCTTTCGCTTTAAGCTTAAAAAGCCTATGAAGCCAATATAAGAGAAAGAAGATATACATGCAATATACATACAAAAGTTATACATACAATTTCCTTGTAAATTTGACTCACGCTTTTAAATATAAATTATTACTATAAGCTTTATGAATTTATGAATTTAGTTCGTTTGATACAAAAAATAGCTTCAATATCTGCATAAATAAATTGCCTAGATACAGTCGAGTTCCATTGCTACAGTGTTCCAGATGCTACATGTCCATGCACATGTTAATTTCCAGCAATATAATTTTCTATCATGTACTGCTTGCACATTATGTTACTTATAAAATGTAAATTGTGCCCAAAGCTTTCACTATGACATTTCAGCATTAACTGGTACTTTAATATGCCATTAAAACTGGCAGGAAAGAGGCTTACTAGTGTTTCTCTTACAAATCCACTCCTAAAAGCCATAACATGGATCACAGGATAAACACTCCTGCCATTCACTGCCAAGAGGCGGGAGGGCTTAAGGGATGGGGACGTGTGAAGTGTAACAGAGGATTTTCAGAAACACCATTTCACCTTTCATATTCTGCTCACACATTTTGTATGTTTTCCTCCACTCACATCTTAACAAGCACGGATCCGGTGGATCCTGTCGAGTGGACGGTGGGTGGAGAAACAGAGAAACAAACACAGAACACACTCAGAAACAAGCACCACATCTCATACAACATCACCAGCACTGTCAATACATGGATCCCTACAGATGTAACGCTCTCTCCGATAAGTTTTTTTCTCTCTTGCACTTTATCAAATGCAACAGGAAAAAATTTACTTCACAACTCAATTGGACTTAATTGAGCACCAAATCCTGCTGCTTCTTCAAATTTCTTTTGAGGACTGCAGAGGACTGTCTTCTTATAACAGGGCCAGCAGAAGAGACAAAATCAAAGATATCTATGCCGGACTTCTGCAGATGAAATGGTTGATGCTGCTTAATGTTCTGCACACATCATTGGACCATCCTGAAAAGTGTACAGTGGTATGGCATGTCATCTTGAGCCAGATCCAACATGTGAGCAAGCTGATCTGGTCTACCAGTATGCATGTGGGTAGGAAGATTGAAGTGCTGCAAATCTTCCAAAGTTTCTCAAATAAGGATCTGACAGAACAATGCGAGGGCTTTAGTATGACACATTGAAGGCCGTAACACACCAAGCCAACATCAAAGAATTAGCTGTGATGAAAGCTGACTGCATTGCTGCCTGATGTCGCCTGTGTCTGGGTCAAAAAATTGCACTTGAACACACTGCAAAGACTACAGCTAATGGTCAACTAGCACATACAATTTGTGCCTGCATGAAAGGAAATAACTTTCCATACCAGCAGGTTGCAGTAGTCTGAATTCGTCATTTAAAAAGGGAAACTGGAAATAGAACTGCGGATATACATAGTGTAAACAAAGCAGCAGCACTTGCTTGCCATTTTGAATTTGAATCATGTTGATCACTTTCTTCATTAGGCAATCATGTCATTATGAAAATATTTGCATACTGGAATGCTCAGAGAAGATGAAGGTGTATAATGAGAAGAGCCTTCTGTGTGTGTTCTCTTTACTTTGTCATTTGCAGTCTAGGATTATATGAAGTGACAGAAAAAACCTGAGACAGCCTAAATCTATTTGTGGGAATATATCTATTTACCTGTCTGTTTTAATGCGAAAGTTTTTTCTCAGACTGAGCCACTGCTTCTCCAAGTTCAACAAAATTACTATAGTACTATGTGCTGAGATGAATGTTTTGGGTGCAACTGCTGCAGCCCACAAGTAAAGGTCAGATGAGGTTGCTGGGCTTCAAGTGAAATGTCACACTAGACCAGTGTTTCCCAAACCTGTCCCGAAGGCCCCTTACCACTGCACACACCCAGTTCAGGTCTCAAAGTCTCTGCTAATGAGTTGATGAGTTCACTCAGTTGTGTTAGAGGGAGACATACAGTATGAAGGCTTCATTCAAAAGATTAGAGAGCTGATTCGTTGTGTTTGGGTCCAAAGGTACCTCTTGCTCTAACTGGTCTAACTATCTACAACAGCATCAAGTAAACCATTCAGTACTTATTAAAAATGGATACTTTAATTTTTTCAATCAATCGATGGAGTCATATTTAAGAAGAAGAACACAAAATGTGAAAGTTTATAGTCATGGTTCCTCTGTTTTTAATACTACTATAGGGTGTTCCACAGGGATCCGTCCTTGGACCACTCTTATTTAGTTTGTACATCAATCATATGCCTTCTGTTTGTCCTGATGTAGAATTCCAGCTACAAGCAGAAGACACTGTAATTTATGTGCATGTTTGTTGCCTCCAAACTCACTAGAGCAATAAGCCATGTTACTAAATGGCTGTTTCAATCATGTCTTATGATAAATCTGAGTAAAACTGTTGGGATGTCTTTCTGCAAACGGCCATGTACTGTAGAACTTCAAAAACCGAAATTAAGTTGTATGGGCAAGTTTAAATATCTGACTCGAATCTTTTTCTAATCATTTGGTATACACATATTAAAAATATGCCAATGAGTTAGGTTTAGTTTAAATTAGTGCTGTCTAATGATTAATGGCGATATGTTATTTGCTCGTTCTGTTTGTTGGAGCAGTTGACAGGTCCACTTCTTACCCAGTGTTGTGGAGTGAGTTTGTCTGGAGCATTTGGAAAAGCTTTTCATAAGCAGTCATAATTTAATGGAATTGGGTTGCAGAAGTGACGTATACTTTAAAGAAAAGGCAGTGTTGACTAAACATTTGCTTGCTGTGAGGGTGTTGTATTGCTGTTATCTCTAAACTGTGTATCCCAAGAGTATGGTGATATATCTAATATGTTAGTGCGGTATGGCAAGCTGAAAATGTGCCATACACCAGGTTTTTGTATAATACGGCCACTATGAACAGGAACAAAAGAGCAGCAAAATGAGAGTCAAGGGTCAGTTCCTTTCCATGAGTGACAATTTCACAGTGCAGATGAATTTGAATAGACTCTGATTCTTCACATAGGTGACACAACTGCCAAAAATAGGAAATTGCTCATTTATTTCTAATAAGATGGGATTATTGCCTGAAACAGTCCACAATGGGCCTTTCAATTATAACTTTTCAGAATAATGTCGGGGTTTTTTTCAAGCCATATATTTCAAGCTTTTAAATTTTATTTATTTATTTATTTGTTTTTTAGTAATTGCTCTCTAAATTTTCTTCTTTCACAATCAAATCCTTCATTGCATGTTTTTTTTTTTTGTCTGCACTAATTGTCTGAATTTTGTAATATATTGTGAGATTGTTGTATGAAAACAAAAAATCAGTAAAAACAAAAAGCGTGTGCTTAACACACAGACATCACTGTTAGAGACCAAACAACTGGGACCACAACCATCTGTTAATGTTGGATTAGTGTTTATATGTTAGAAGCCACATGTCAGTCATGTGTGCCTGCTTTAAAGAAAGAAAACAAAACTGGATCACATTGCGACAGTCATTGCAAATATTACAACAGAAGCGACCAGTCCTTGTAAACTCAATGACACCCTAGTCTTTTTATTTGAACATTAAATAGGCTACATATGAAGAAGCATATGTGAGAATACTAATGTACTGTATGCTATGCATAGATTACGCATCTGATCCAGATTTTAATGAGGGTCTTAAAATTCTATTAACTATTGCCAACTCCAGCCAGCTGGAGAGAGAGAAGGACGCTTCACTGACCTCTGTCTGCATCGCTCCTGCCAATTTTGGGATGGACAGCAAACTGAACATTATCCTTACAGTTTATACACTCTGCTACTTCATTACACGATTACACTAGCCTACATAAAACAACACACACAAAAAAATATACAAATAAAATGACTTGGGCATGTGTGTTATGTATGTAAGGGTGGGCTTCTGATTCCCCATTTCCACTTAATCCTCTCCCATCCCCCTTCACTCATCTCCGCATTATCCTCTGTGCATTTGAATTATTTTGTCACGGGGGTCTCTCTCCTCCCGCCCCATCGCCTCATTTTTCTTCATAGCTGATTATTCTTGTGGAGAAGAAACGTTTCATTTCTGTCTAGCGTCATTGCGTCGAGTATTTTTGGGGGGGTTTGAACGCGGCGGCTGAAACTGAGCAACTTCTCATGCTGGCACTTGTTCATTTCACATGCAGACCCGCTGAAAGGAGAAAACTGGATTTGACTCATCATTTGTCCATGGGAGCTGCTGGACACCGATAACGGTTGGAATAAAAGCGATGCATTGAAGTAATCGCGACATTGGTCAGCAGGTGAGTCGCTGCAGCGCGATGTTTGCTGTTACAGGTGCGCAGCGTTTGTAGCATATCGATAAAATATATCAGCTGCATATGACTAATCTTCTAAAAATGTAACTCTTTATTTGAGTGAAGTGCGGTTCATTCTCTGGTTCGGTTTACAATTCCATTTAAAGCGAGTCATTTTTGCATGGTTGAAATCGACCGGATTTCTCTGAGACAGGTATGGAGGACAATGTGTTGTGAATTAACTGCTCTTATTTTCGAATATATGGCTTTTTGTGAATTGCTTACATGCAGTGTCTCACGAGGAAGCGAAACAATGCATAACTTTTCGTTTTTGGTAATGTAGGGTTGTTGTTTTGTCACCCAACATTTGCACTGTACGGTATGAAAATAAAACCTGAGCAGCGTTCTGTATAAGTTATTTGCTACAGAAGCCTCAGGACTATATAGGTTTTCTTAATCTATGTATTAGCTGCAAATATAGCCAAATGGAACTATACAGTGGTTTGTGTTGGGTGACTGTACATGCAAAGTAAAGCATTACTGGAAACTTCATGTAAGTAATTCAACTATTATGTGAAGACTTGCTGCCAACTCCGTGAAAATCCCTCATAATGTTCTTTCTTAGGTTAAGATTTCAGTTGTGGATGTGGCTTGATTGTGAATTTTGTCTTGTGTGCTTGACAGACTGTGGTTATTGGTGGTGGGGGTTGGGATCTTATCAGACTCATGAAAATAGATGAGCTTCATCTGAACATTGGCTGAACATTTAAAGTGCATTGTTCCAACTGATAATATAATAGAATTGAATAGAAGACTAAGACTTAATGGACAAAATAGTGTATGAATAGTAAAGTAGAATAAGTGATGCTGGTTAAATTAAACAGTGAAGCAATGTTGCATGAGCTGGAGTGCTGTTGTTGTGAATATCAGTAGAATTGCAGGTTAGTAATTATAACACTGAGTGCGTGATTCTGTTATAATGTCATGTTGATTATGCTTGTCTTGTTGCAGGTCTTTGACCACATTATAATTAAATATCACTTTGACAAATGATTTCAATTACTTTCAATAGAATAAGGGGGGTTGACAATGACAGTGATTTGCTGCAGCAAAGTGAACAGACATTAATTTTCCATGAAGCCTGGTGATTTACAGGCTGGCTACTGAAACGCTACATGACATCTCTCAGTAGTGGAGCGTTAATCTAAGGTTTTTTTGCATTTGCATTTTTAGAGACATCTCTGCCTAATACTGCTGAGAGCTGGGCAGATCTGAACGTTGGTTGTGCAGTGTGTAAAAACTGAATGATTCATTGATTTATATTTATTGATATTTAATAGCTCATGAAGACAAACTTATTTGTCAGATCGTGAAAATGCTCAAACATAACACACTATCATAATATTTTGTCCTGCATGCATTTTTTTTTCACCCATTCCCTTCTTAAAGTTTGTCATTTGATCATGAAAATCACTGATTTTAATCAAACACAGTAAAAATACTACTATTGTGCAATGCAATATTACAAATTAAAATAGCTGGTTTCTGTGTGAATATGTAGTTAAATGTAATTGATTGCTGTGATCAAAGCTGTATTTTCAGCATCATTACTCCAGTCTTCAGTGTCACATGATCCTTCAGAAATCATTCTGATGCTGATTTGCTGCTCGAGAAACATTTCTGATTATTATCAATGTTGAAAACAGTTGTTCTGCTTAATATTTCATATACTTTTTCAGGATTCCTTGATGAAAGTCCAAAAAGAACAGCATTTATGTTTCATATTTTGTAACGCTATAAATGTCATTTAGTATCACTTTTGATTAATTTAATGCATTCTTGCTGAGTAAAAATATAATTATTATTATTTTTTTAAATCTTATTGATGCCAAACTATTTTTTTTTTTTAGATATAATGAATAATTATCTATGCAACAGTATATTTCAAAACTTCTGTTTATTAACATGTAATACTTTAAATTATCAGACTACTGTTTTTTTGTTTATAATTTTGTAACAATTACTGAACATACAGTATCAATATCTTAGTAGAACATTTCATTTAAATAAACCTATAAGAGTTATCACATAAATCCATTTTAATGTATCATATTTAGCTTTGTTTTAGTTAATTGTGAAATACGTCCAGATGATGCTTCTCTGTGTCATACTCTCTGCGCTGTTTCAATGAAAGCCTGTTTATTTTTATCTCTTTGATGCTTATTTTACATATTAAAATGTATGATGACCTTAGAGAGCCAATTCCTGGACATTTTACACAATTTAGAAATCCCGGTCGACACTTTTTTAAGGTCTGAAAAGAGGACATGTCTGGGAAAACATATGATCCCCCTACCTTTACAGTACATGTCAGAAGTTGCTGGCCAAGAGTTCATATTCCCCGAGAGGAGAAAAGCGTCAATATATAAAGGCTCTGGACAAAACATCAGTATTATCGTCACCATATGTTTTAACAATTCATGACATTTTAACAAGATTGAGAAGTGACCTACAGCACCACTAACTGAGCATGGCCCTTAACAGCTTGCTTCAGGGAGACTGTCCTTACATGTTAAGTCACTTTTTAGTCATCCCTTTTTCAAGTAAATATATTTACACTTATTATTTTTAGACTTCACTCTTAAAACTATGGCTGGGAAAGTAACATTAATTTCTGTGTTTAATAATATGTCACTATCTTGTATGTCAGCTGTTTTGTCGAACCGTAGTTTTTATTTATTTATTGTGTAAATTAATAATGTTTTCAACTAAAAAGTAAATATGCACATAATGTAGCTATTGTAATAGCCTATATTTTAACATTTTTATTTTGTAAATACATTAATAAATCAAACTTATTAATGGCTCAATGGCCTCTTATGTATGGAAGCTGGTTTCCGCTGCTGAATAAAAAAGTAAAAAGGTAATTGTGACTTTTTTTCTCACAATTCCAACTTGAATTCCAAATCGGAATTCTGACTTTACAAAACACAATTGCAACTTCATATCATGCAGTTCTGAGAAAAAAAGTCATATTTGCGAGATGTTAACTCAGTTACTAGAAACACAATCACTATTGTGAGATAAAGAGTCACAATTACCTTTTTATTCACTGGTGGAAACTGGCTTCCATATATATTTCACAAGACCCCAGGATAAAATAAAATGTCATGACCCCTTTAATAAAGTAGTTCCTGCTCAATCAGACAGGCATCGGGAATGTGTACCGTTGATGCCTCCAGGAACAGGGTTGGGAAACACTGCTTTAGTCTCATTAGTCTGAGAATCTGGTCTATTCTCAGTGGATTTCTAAAACAATCCAGCATTTGCCATTTAGGGATTCCAGCAGCAGCAGCTGCCTTCAAGGCACATGTTCTCAATCTGGAATTACAGTCGAACATAAAATTGTCCAAATTATGAAGAAAATATGCAACAGAGTAACTCCGATAGTGCAGTCCAATAGTTTCCCAATTGGCAGCGGCTTTATGTTTATGTTCTTCTGTAGGTTCATTTCTATTTGAATTGCGTGAACATTTAGCAGTATTTCTTCTTGGAGAAGTACTACTTCTTCTTCATTTCACCAAATTGCTTCTTTGAAAAGTTTGACCCTTCTGTGTTTAATACAATACTGCCTCTATTTTAATTTTCCATGATTCACCTGCATAGGACGAGTGGTTTGGATGGATGATAAAAAACTGTGACCGTTTGTACGAGTCCGACCCGAGTTTCAGCCCATGATTTCTTTAAGTAGGCCTATTAAGAAGACAGAGAAGGTGTATATATATAAAAAAGTTAACAACAGCTGGAGGTTCCTCCGTGCTCTGAAAACTGAGTTACTCATTCACACAGTTTTTCCACAAAAGGGAAAGTAAAGCAGAAGCACAGACAGACATGATGCGCAGTGAACAGAGGATCCCGCGGGGGAACGACAGCATGCTGCAGAAACACCGAGGCTTGATCTCATTACTACTGAAGCGCACCGCATGACCTTACCTTACAATCGCTCTTCCTGTCTGATACTGGCATTTCAACACGCTTACATATCAAGCTCACCTCTTTATTATTACATAACGCCAAGTTAAACACAATATTGCTAAGAAATGCATGCCTTATAATCATACAAATAATTTATTTAGCAAGTGAGACCAACTCTGAGTTCGGGAGCTTTTCAAAGGAGGTCTTTTTTTCTCCTCATGTACCTATTAGTATATTTCAAATGCTTTTCTAGTTACGTCCAGTGGTGAGATCAGTGCACGATGCAGTTTTCATGATGACTAGTTGTGCAATGCTTTGTAGAACATGATCTGCTTTATGGCAAATCCTTCTTTCTTTTTTCTAATATGTGACTCTGTAATACTGGCAAAAAGAGAGGGATACTTCAGGAAGCCAAACACAGACATCATATATGAACTTTCTTAAATAACTCTATGATATTTCACGTAATTTATTAAACTGCACACACTGAACCATATACTACAGGAAGCTGATTTAGTTTAATGCTCCAAGCGTTGCTACCCGTGATTCAGTTTTAACTGCTCAAAACCACCATGATGATTCAGATGATGAAAAAACACAGGATGAATCAGAGTTGATCGTCAGTGGCTTGGCCAGAAAACATGACAGCGAATTAGGTCATACACACAAAGACAAAATACCATCAGGATGACATACAGCACTAAAATAATGCAACAATAACATAACAAACTGCACATTACTTGATTACACATTACCTTGACCTTTGCCTGTGATTTTGTAGGTAGGAATGAATGAACCTGCCTGCAGTAGCTAATAATTGGATTTCATTTTGATTATGATTATCTGTGTTTTTTTTGTTTTTTGTTTTTTTTTTACTTTTCTTAAGTAAAGTCTGAGCTCTTGTTTTGGCTCTTCACGTGTTTCATTTCATTACTGTAAATGTGTCCTTCCTAATCATAATTGCAGTCAGTTACATTGGATATATTTGCTGATTATTTGTATTACTTTGTGAATATTAATAATAACAATAATAGCCTACTTCAGACTGGATTTGGGAAGGGAAAATGGTGTGTTATCAATTATGCTTGGCATATTATTAATATGAATTTCTGACTAGAATCAATTCAGTTGCAGGTATACTGTATGTGATTTAAATAATAATTATTTTAATAAATTGCCATTTTTATTAGTCACGCATATTTGGACATGAGTTATAAATCCATTATATAGATAATATGGGTAAGTGATAACTACAATAAGAATACATGTGTTGATAATGGTAATTAAATATATCAATTTTGACTTTATAATTCTTTATAATTCTTTCAAAAAGTTGAAATTGAGATATACTGAGTTGAATTATGACTAGTAATGCTGGGGGATCAACTTGACCAGATAGGTAATATTAATATGTAAGGTTAACATAATCAAATAAAATCTCTTTAGATCTGACAATTCACAATTATTGAAGGGCCATTCATATTATTAGAAACTCTTTTAAATCTAAAAATAGAATTGCAGTTAATTGTAATACTCTTATTATTCTTATAACATTCTTAGTAGTTGCTTAAAAAACATTAAAACACACAGATGAAGATGAAGAGGCGTGTTTTGGGTTTCAGTATTGATAAGGTCAAAGAATTCGTAAACAAAGATCTATTAGTTATGTTCAGAGATATCAACATATCTATTGCTTGTTAAAGGGGTCATCGGATGCCCATTTTCCACAAGTGGATATGATTCTTTAGGGTCTTAATGAAAAGTCTATAACATACTTTTCTCAATGGTAGTGTAAAACAACACCCTTTTTACCCTGTCAAAATCAGCTCTGTTTTCAGCAGCCCGTTTTAGTGCATGTCCCTTTAAATGCTAATGAGCTCCGCTCACCCCGCCCCTCTCTTCTGTGAGGTGATGAACCGTTCTCTGAGAGACTGAAAGCTTTAGCCACATTCATCATGAAACTTGCTAACTAGCACATTATTAGGAAAGGCGATTTGCAAAATTAATTTAAAAAAAAAAATACGTATATTCACTTCTTCTGGAGGTGAAGCTGAATCAAGAATGATTTGCGCGAACATAAACACATTTAGGTAGATCAGGGGTGCATTCCCTTGTTGGTTGGTAGATGTGGAAAAATCCAGGGCTGTGATGATGGGAAATATTGGATGCTGAAACTGCCTTAACTTGACATTTTTATTAGTAGGGCTATTATTTTGAAAGGTTAAAAACAAGCATTCATACGAAATGGATCATACAGGTGAGAAATGCAAGCCGCGACTGTTAGAGCATCCAAACTTTCTTCTGAAAAAAACATGAGTGAGTTACTATGACAGCTAAAAAAGTTTTTAAGATAACGCTTCATCTCAGGATGATGTTGATGAACTTAAAGAGATGAAAATTCTGTCATCATTTACTCACCCTCAAGTAGTTACAAACCTGTATGAATGTCTTTGTCCTGTTATGATATTCTGAAGAATGTGGGAAACAGAGCAGTTCTGGGGCACCATACACTTCCATAGTATTTTTTTTTTCCTACTATGGAAGTCAATGGTGTCCCAAAACAGCCTGGTTACAAACTTTCTTCAAAATATCTTCTTTTGTGTTCGGCAGAACAAAGAAATTCATACAGGTTTGGAGGTGCGTAAATGATGACAGAATTTTAATTTTTGGGTGAACTATCCCTTTAAGTTCACAAATGAAAAAGAAAATGTGGAATCAAAACAGAATAAATAACTTGACTTAAACAAGACAAAATGATATGACATGATAAGTTTGATCAAGCTGGAAACATTAAAAAAGATGTGCAGTGATAAAGGACACATGATACGAGAGAAACTAATGCTACAACAGAAGACAATCAAGACGAGAAAAGACAACAAACCAATGAAGATTACGAAATGAAATCCAAATAAAAGCACATGACAAAATAAAGGCATGAATCAAAATGAAACAATAACAAAACCTGAACCCACGTGACAGTCGGAAAGCAGATTACAATCCTGTAAATTTGTCCCGATGAAAAACATAAGCAAGCATATTTGAAGTGTTTCTCTGGCAATAGCAATGCTTGTCAGCTCTGACCCAGATGAGAGGCAGTGCTTGAGCAGCAGATTGAGCGGTGTGGTGACCTAGTTAAACGGCGCATTAAAGAGCAGTCATTCATCACATTAAATCAGTCTTTTGTCAGACGCAGGCATGGTCTTAATAAAACCACATTGTTCCAGAGTGACAGTGCAGGCCTTTTCCTTTTATTTGATGTGAAGATGGACATGCACATGTTCTGCAGTGTCTTTATTAACCTTTATCACTTCTTTCAAATGAAAGGTTGTTTATTAATGATGCATGACTTCACCAGCAGAAGCGCTCAAGTCTTTGAAGAGCAGAAAACAATGTTCTTCATTTTAATGCTCAGAAGTGTTAGATCTTTAAAGGAATATTCGTTATTAACTACAGCTGAAACTCGAGCCAAGAGGACATGAGATAACATGCACTGATGAATTCTTCACAATAAGACTAGTAGTATGTTTTAAACCTGTAAAGCCTGACATATGAAATAATACATTAAAAAAAATCTATTTTTATTGGAAAGGTTTCACTGAAACTTCACTGAAAATCTAAATGTGGTCTAAAAAAAACCTAGTAAATAAATTAATACATTAAAAAATACATGTGTTGAGTATCGTATTTGATACATCAGGCTTTTATGGATCACATAGTGTGATATAGTGAGAAAATGGAGAAGTCTTTTTATTCAGAGGAAAAATTTGGTGCAGATGCTGATATTTATATCTGATAGATTTTATGATCAAAACATATAATGCAATGCAATGATGAGTTGAACAAATAAACATCCCTCAAATGCCTGATGATCATATTTGAAACTTTTATTTGAGCATGATTTTTTCTAAAAAATGATGTCTGGATGATCAAGTAAAACAAAGTTGCTTCAGTCTAGCAAGTGTTCATCTTGAAATATTACTAACGATATAAAATTTACATTTACTTTAAAAAATCATTAAAGATTTTACAGCAAAAAGACACATGAAGCATGAGCTCAAGGGGACGTAAAAAAGGCCTTTTGAAAAGTATAAACTATCAGAATACAAAAGGCTTGATAATTTAATAATATTTTTTGTTGTTGTTGTTGTTGATAATTTATAGGCCTTATAAATTTGTGTATCAGATATGATACAGTTGGCTTTATTGGGTGAATAAAGCAAATCAGTGGACTTGATGGTTCTTCTCTCAAATCAGAAATGATGTTTGGCTTAGTTGACAGGGAAAAGACTTTCATTTCATTACATGCGTAACAGCAGCATCTGTACAGTCCGTGATAAACACCTCTTTTATTTCTCTCTCTCCACAGTGTCTCAGCCGAGCGCTGATAAAAAAACAATGCTACTGGATCAGCTGCGAAACTATCCGAGGAACACTGTTAAACTTCAGTACAGGAACACACAGAATAAATACAGACCATCTCACTAACTGGAGCAGTTCATTCTGTCTCAATGCTGGACGTAAACCTCAATATGCCAGCGTTGTGAATTTGCCTCAGAAGACTAGAGGATCCTACAGGATAAGCATCCACATGCTACTGAGAGGAACAGAGACACGGGAGGATGTCAACAGAGGCAGAACTTCAAGCAGATGTCAAGCTCAGTGTCAAGAAGGAGTCCAGAAGACGAGGTCGGTCCAGAAGATTTCTTTCTTTCTTTATTTTGCTGAAAGTGCTGATGGCATCAAACCAGCTTGCATGTCACTACATAACTAGTGTAATTCATATACAGCGCAGTAATATTGCCATCTGCCATCTCTCACGCTTCAAAATCAGTTTGATTAAGGAACACAAACATGGTTGAGAGAATGTGCAGAGCTGAAAAAGAAGCTCACATATCATTTTTTGGTAAGGTTAGTTTGCGAAAATTTACTTGTGCAATGTTTTTTGTGTATTTGTAGTTTGTTTATTTGTTTAGTATTTATTTTAGTATTTTTATTGGATTTTTATTTTATTTATTTTTTCTTCCACAAATCAGAATAGACCTGTGATGCATTTTTAGGTTGTAAAATATATTTGATTAGTATTGACAGAAAGCTGACAGGTAATTTGGCCACAATAACATAGGCTACATACAGAAGCACTTGCACAAACTAAAAACAGTTTTAGATTGAGTTTGAGCAAAGCTTTTCTACATTATTCTAAATTTTCATTAACTTTATTCTAGCATTAAGGTTCAGCCATTTCACTAAAATAATTAGTCAATTGTTATGCATAAGTGAAAGTGTGTCATTGTGTGTGTCATTGAGGGAGAATATATAACTGAACCCTGCGAAAAACTTGCTTCATGCCTGATGAAATTCTTTACTTAATGAGTTTACTGTATGTATTGGTACAGGTACTGTATTTTGTACATTGACATTACTTGATTTTCTTTTCTGTGTTCAAATTGAAAAATCAAGTTGAAAATCATTTCCGTGTTTTGATGTTGTGTCTGATGAGAGATTCAGTATACCTGTGTTCTGCTCTCTCTGCCCATAAATGATAAATGAAATCGCCTCAGCCTTGAATTTTTTCCATCTCCATAGCAACCGCTGCTTACCGACAGAAATCCATGAAAAGTAATTCAAACACACAGCTGTCATGTGAGCAACACAAACACAAACAAACACACACACAAACACACACACGCACACACACACGCACGCACACACGCACGCACGCACGCACGCACACACACACACACACACACACACACACATACACACACGCACGCACACACACACACACACACGCATGCATGCATGCACACATGCACACACGCACGCACACACACACACACACACACACACACACACACACACACACACACACACACACACACACACACACACACACACACAGAGTAACCTATGTTGTATGTAGTAAAGCCACGGCTTCTGAAATAAAAGCAACAGAAATATCAGTCTGGGTTGAGCACACTGAGACACTTTCATCAAATTCACACGTTAAACACGTGATATCAGATCAGAAACACCTGCTGACTGCAGTACACCTCGAAAATGAGTGATACATTTCATTTTTGGTGTCATCATAAATTGAAGCACCGTACAAAAAAGCTGATGATTTTCACATACACACATTGTATATGTCCTTTAAAAAAGTATCCAATTTAATACACAAGTAAAATGTAGTTATTATTTTAACTAATTTGATCCAAAGCTCCCTATAACAACCACAAAACAAGATATTGGACAGAATATCCATGCTGCTCTTTTCCATGCAAAGAAAATACATACAAGAAAATACAAGCAATTATTCTATTTGATTCTATTATTTAAATGTACTGTTTATATTAGTACACGACATTTTGTGTGTTTTCTGTAAATCACTTTATAAATAAATATAAACAAATAAAATAATTATATCAATGAAAAAATATTATAAATCTATATAAATAAAGCTTTACATACTTAATAAAGCAAAGGGCGCCAGTTAGTGGATTCTACCTGTGTATCAGGTATCATGAATGAATATTATTTATGGAACCAATTAATATTTATTTATGCATCCACCAGTCCATGGTCAGTTGGTGACCTCTTCATCCTCAGCAGATGTTCTCAAACCTTCCAGGCCTCCTTTTATCAAATCAGAATATCCAAGTCCCACTTAGTGACAACAATCTCCCGTTTATTGATTGATTGATTGATTGATTTTTGCCTGCAAGGTCAATGACTGCATTAGTGTTACATGCGTTGAACTTTAAAATCATTTCCTGTTTCCTGTGTCTTTTGTAGTCAGTTTGTTGTTCATTTTTCATTGGTTCCCCCTTGATTAGTGTGTTTGTTGTTATATTGTTAAGCTCGTTAGCTCCTTTGTTAGCTGGTTTGCTGGTAGTTTCATCTGCCTTCCTGTTCTCCATGTTTTTCTTTGTTTCATTTGGACTTTTAATAAAGTCCTTACTCTTAGATCCTCATCTTCTTCTGCATTCCTTCTTCCCCGTGTTACAATTAGTGGTATAATGGCTCATTTTGATTAACGTTAATGTTCCTGAATTAATCTCAACTCACAAAGCTATAGCCTATTACAGTTTTATTCAACTGCTTACACACAAAATCTTTACTTGTCACACAATTTCTGAAAGCTGACACTCAAACAACAGAAGCACACACCAATTCTGCAAAACCATACACTAAATCTCAGCCTTTGACTTTGACTTTTTACAAAACACAACACACAGTTCTCTACGTAACACACACAAATCTAACAGGAATTAATATTACAGCAAAGGTGTTTGCAAATGTTTGCTTTTGAGATGTGTTTGTGATATTTTGAATGCAGTGCTTTATTTTGCAAGAGATGTGAGGCATTTTGCATTTTGTGTGCAATTCTTGGATTTGTGTGTAACTTCCTGAAAAAAAAATAGAGGCAAAGTTTTTGAAAATGTGTGTAAACAGACATTAGAAATTGTTATAACTCCTAACTATGTATTACACTGTAAAAAATAAGTCTGTAAAATAACAGAAAAAGAACCGGCAGCTTATTACACACAACATTATCCATTCATTTTACAGACATTTCTGTTAACTCTAAAACACAATGCAATGGGGTGTAAAATTCAAAATACTGTAAAAAAAAAAAATAAATAAATAAATACGGAAAAATTCATTCAAATTATACAGTATATTCTGACCTATTTTTACAAAAAAATTTTAGAGTGCATGTGTCTTTTTCTTTTCTTTTCTTTTTTTCTACTAGTTCACATTTTTAGTGTTTCAGTTTAAAAAAATAGATTAAGTCATTGAATTTGCTAAAACATAATTTTATATTATACATCCTAACTCTCTTAACTTCTCTTTAGAATGCTGTTGTCTGATTCATAATAAACCATACTGTATGTTCTGCATTAAATATGAGGCGTATCTGGTAATTTGTCTCTCGGGGGTTGAAAGGTCAATGAGTTTCTGTGTCAGGACTCCAAAATCTAAACAGCCTCTTGACAGATTGGTGCGTCTGGAGACTCTCGTCCTCCTCCCCATATGCTGCCATCTGTCCTGCTCTCACAGAGCTGCTGAACATTTGCTGGCTCACACATGCTCCTCTAGGAGATTCACTGATCTACTTTCCTTTCAACGCATCCAAAAGATTTACGTTGTCATCTGAGAATAGACCAAAATATTGAGCGAAGAAGTGGCTTTCAGCAGAGCAATTTCAGTTTTCAAACCAGAACGCAGTTAAAGCTTTGTAATCAAACACAGGCTTTTTTATTCCAAATAATTTCAATAAAATGGTCTTGTTAAAAAAACAATATAATGATCTTAATGGGTCTAAAATAGGCTAAATTTTCTGTTTGTATTTATAGGAGAGATGTTACTGGCCATTTCTTCATGACATTCACCTGTATGTTTTATCTCTTTTTTAATTGATGGGTTTCAGTGCTGCACACATTTAGAAATATATATTAAATAGAACAGGAAGGAAGAAATTATTGCCTTGTCCTGGCTTGTTCAACCTGAAAATGGTGTATTATATATATATATATTAATGAAAATCTGTAATCTGTACATTTCCCACAATATACTAAGCATGACATTTCCGTAACTGCTTTAATATATAACTAATATATATATAACTAATATATATTAATATATATAGTCTCTTAGTCTAATTGAGAGAATTTTAATACCAACAACCACAATGTTCCAAGAATCGTTTTGCAGGGTGTTCAGTCTTCACGGTTCTAGCTTTTCTCTGGAGTAAAGTTTAGTAAAGAGTAGAGTTTGCTAAAAGAATATGCTATACATGATTAACAACTGTACTCTGTCAATTTGGTAAATGCTTAATAGAGCTTGTTGCATTTAGTATGTTTGTGTATAATTGCAGACAGTGTTGGGAAAGTTACTTTTAAACATAATGCATTACAATATTGCATTTCTCCATAAAAAGCAATTAGTTGCTTTTTTATGGAGAAATGCAATATTGTAATGCATTATGTTTTTTATGGAAAGTAATGCATTATGTTGCTTTTTCATCGATTTTAGTCACCCACTCTGCACTCACTCCCGATTTCTTTTAACACAGGGACAGGAGAGTTGTCAGTCAATAGATAAATTTAAAAGTAATGCATTACTTTACTAGCTAGTAATCTGAAAGTAACTAATATACAACATAATATAATTGACACTGTGTTGTAAGTGTGTGGAGCCCTGCTGCATTGAGGTTTTACTAATCTATTAAACATCACAAGCAATTTGTCATAACAGCCAACAGTTTTCATATAGTACACAATCCTTGGCATTGGCATAAAAAGTATAAACTAGTACAAAGCTATAGGAGTGGAGCCGTTGAAGGTTTTTGAAGGTGACCCCTCCACCAGGCGGTTCTTGTTTAATGACTGTAATTGGTGGGTTCTGTAGGAGTGTCTGGAGGTAGCAGGATGCAGTGATTTAAGAGAGAGTTAATATAGTGAGAGTCCTGAAGGCCAGCATCACGGCTTTAATTTCATGTGAATGCTACTTGAAGCAAATAAAGTGGGACCTGGAGTGTGACATGAGCCTCTTAGGCTGATTGAAGGCCTCTGGATCATCTGCACTTAGTCATGTTGGTTGGGATGAGGGCCAATACAGAGTTTCAGCAGTCCTCGCTTTTTGTGAAATTTGTTTTTGCCGATCAACCAAACTCATTGCACGCTAGGGAGTCTGCATCTCAAGTGTGGACGTTTCTTTAAAGGACTACATTCGCAAAAAAGTGCATATTAATATTACTCAGTACCTAATAGTAATATAACTTGTGTTTGTTTGTTTGTTTGCTGGTTTTTATTGTATTTGTTATACTTGCATTTTTTAAAATAGGTTTTGCCATGAAAATAGCACTGTAAAAAATTACCATGCTTTTAACAGTAAAAAAAACTGTGAAAATGCTACAGTAAAAACCTGTTAAATGGCTTACGGTAAGTTTCCCTAATATATACGGTGAAAAACTGTAATATACATTTTAGACAATGTTACGGTGAAATACCGCTTTTGGAAGTGAAAAAGAATGTAAAATTTACAGGAAAAAAAACGTAAATTGACATTCCCAGAATTCCCTGCGTTGCATTTCAAATTTTGTTTGAATTTGATGTTTTTTTTCTTTGAAAAAACTATGTTACTTCTTATTTTTTTCATATCAGTTTTGTTTATTAGGGTTGTATGTTACATCTAATGTTGTTAAATTAATGTTTATTGCATATTTCAGTTTAATGAGTCTCACCATGATGGTGTTTAGTGTTTGTGTGAATGACACCGTGCACCTTCTATATATGTTATTATTTAAAAGCTGCTTGTGATGGACTTTGGTTCATCATGTGACTCTCTCATCACCTTCTGTATTTGGTGGTGATCAGTGTATTTCAAAGGTACAAAACAGATTTCAGCACTTCAATAGGTTGATAGAAATTACGGTATTTACCTGTAAATTTAAGTTAAACCCATAAAACCTAAAATGTTGCTACCATATTTTTTACGGTAGAATTCCGGCAACCACAGGTGATGTTTTTTTTACCGTACATTTTACATTGAGCCTAAGATGTTGACGGCATTAAATAAAAATATACTACTACTACTACTCAGTACCTAATACCACTCCGTGCTTAAATAATTACACTGTAACTTGTTAACAAACGTTAAACATTACAAAGAAGAAGAAGACGACAATTGCAAATTAAAGGTGATATAAAAGGTTACATAACATTTTTCAGACAATTCAGACTTTTTTTCACATTTAAAAACAAAATCTGGATTGTGAGACATAAAATCAGAATTTTGAGAAAAAGTCAAAACTGTGAGATAAAAAGTCACAATTTCCTTTATTTTTTATTCTGTGGATTAAACAGGATTCAGAAACAGGCTTCAATATGAGGCTCTATTAATGAGTTACACACCTAAGTATAATACTTGGGGTCCCATTAGTACTGAAACCATAGCAAGCAGCACTAATGGCAGTTTAGAGGTCAAAGATATGAAAAACACATATGTGACCCTGGAGCACAAAAGCAGTCATAAGCAGCACAGGTATATTTGTAGCAATAGCCAACAATACATCGCATGGATCAAAATGATCGATTTTTCTTTTATGCCAAAAATCATTAAGATATTAAGTAAAGATCATGTTCCATGAAGATATTTTGTAAATTTCCTACCACAAATATATCAAGACTTAATTTTTGATTAGTAATATGCATTGCTGAGGACTTCATTTGGACAACTTTAAAGGCAATTTTCTCAATATTTAGATTTTTTTTCTTTTTGCACCTCAGATTCCAGATTTATCAAATAGTTGTATCTCAACCAAATATTGTGCGATCCTAACAATCCATGCATCAGTGGTGTAACTCTTATTTAATCAACTCTTATTTATTCAGCTTTCAGATGATGTATAAAGCTCAATTAAAAAAAAATAAAAATTGACCCTTATGACTTGTTTTGTGGTCCAGGGTCACATATGTACTGTCTTAAAAGTAACCCAGATCAATTTTTGATTGTTTTGATAATTTTGTATTTAATTTATATCTATGAACTATGGAATTGCTGTGCTGTATTTTGGAACACCTACCAGACAATGACCTTGTGCACCTGTGCAAATATTCCAGCGTAACATGCTCTAAAGATTAATGACTATGATTCTTCATCTTGACTGAACTGCAGTCTCACGCGTCTCTCTGTGGTGTTTGTTCAGGTCGGGATCGCAGCGAGCAGGCCCTGGTTCAACGCTTCAGGGGCGACGGCGTCAGTTACAAGGCCAAGCTGATTGGGATTGATGACGTGACGGCCACACGCGGAGACAAGCTGTGCCAGGACTCCATGATGAAGCTGAAGGTAAAGAGTCCTCAAAGAGCTGGACGTGCGATGGCTGCAGTAAAGCTGTGTTAGGATATAAAGACAGCGGCACGATGCTTTGTTTTATACAAATTATATACAAAGCTTCTGATGTTCTGCAATTGTAAGTCACTTTGGACAGAAGAAAAGAAACATCTGGTGAATGAATAAATGCATGTGCAAACAAAGGAAAAAACATCTCATGGATGAAATATTCATTATATTGCTCTTAAAAGCATGAAATGGAAATACGAAGAGTTCATTTGCAAAAACAGATAACTTCGTTTTTAACAATTTTCAAAAATCATGTTTTTTTCATTGTGTATTCCAATTAATCTCAATCAAACTTCAGTTGGGTTATTTTAATGAAGTAAAAATGCGAAAAATGAAAATGTGGCTAATTAACACAATAAAACAATAATTTAAAAAAACACGGTAACATTATAAAAAGACATGATTTTTGAAAATTAAAAAAAAAAAATGTTTTTTTTTGCAAATAAACTCTTAATATATTATGGAGGGCCAAAATCATATCCTGAGCTGGTGCTGTTTAATTATCGCTTCTCTGATTATGTCAGTGTCAAGCAAATATCACTATTAACTAAGAGTTTTCCCTCAATAAACTCCTAATTTGCTGCTTATTAATAGTTAGTAAGGTAGTTGTTAGTTTAGGTATGGGGTAGATTAAGGGATCTAGAATATGGTCATATAAGTTCTAATAAACAGTCAATATGCAATCAATAATAATAATAATAATAATAGTCTTCCCTAATCTAAAGTTTTACTTAACACACATAATCAGTCGATTATTTATTTAACATGGAATACGATTCTTAACCTTATTTTTATTAGAGAAACAACAGCTCAACTGAGTTTAAAGGAAGTGAGAATTATTCAGTGTTTACTGTAAGAACCTAATTGTGATATCTAATATGTCATTAATAAACGGACACTTTGGTTAAATGAAGCAATTATGAAAATAAAACAAGTCCATTTTTTCTAAATCTGAGAAACTTTGTCATTTCATGTAAATGTAGTTTCAGACCTCTAGATTGATTTTCATTTTTAATTCTTAAGTGTGGTTTTACCTTGTTTAGGTTGAAAGCGTGGTGATTTCCAGTATACAAAGCCATGGATTTCTAATATATTGAATGTCTTGCTTCAGCTTTTCAGCTGTCAGTGTAGAAATAGGATTTGACAACTCATTAAGAGTAAGAAAGACCGCTGGTATTGGAAGCCACCCACAGTGCATTCAGAAAGTGTTCAGACTCCTTTATTTGTTTCACATAGCAATAAATAAATACATTTGTTAAGGGGTCTGAACACTTCCCGAATGCATTGCGTGTGTATATTGCACTCAAGCTATTCAGTATTGCCTTGAGAAAGATGTTAAGTTTTTAAACTTGCTTCAAGTGACCATGGAACGTGCTTAGAATTTCATTAAAGAACAAAAGGCTAATAAAATGAGAACGTCTGCTTCAAAGACTTCACTCAGCATGATGACTTTCTTTTTTGTCTTCAGAAGTCTGAGAAAATTAGCAAACTAGCCACATCTTTCACATTTAGAAGTGCTAAAGAATATCAAAAGTGACCTTACAAATGAGAACAGTTGAGCGAACATCCCCTATGCAAACTATGGCAACATATTGCTAATTAAGTGAGAATACTTTACTCCAGACGTTTCCATCCATGCTTGCTTTTAATTCTCCTCTCCCTCGTTTATCCTCTGTTTATGCTACAGGGAATCGCTGCTTCAGCGCGGTCAAAAGGGAACCACAAACAGAGGATTTTCTTGACTGTGTCTTTTGGTGGAATCAAGATTTATGATGAGAGATCAGGGGTAAGTGTATTAGTGTAAATCCTGAATCTGTTTAATCCTCATTGTGCAGTTAAACGCGGCTCTGATTGTAAAACATTTAAATCTTGCCAAAATGTTAAAATGCTCAAATATTCTGGTTGTGATTGTGATATTTAAGTTACAAAACTAACTTTATTTTCACCTAAAATATACTATTATTTGAATATAATATATATATATAATGTAATAAAATATTATTTGAACACTGATTTTTAATATTCTTAGAACGTTAAAATGTCCATCGTAATTAGAACGTTGTTTAAAGGTTGCTAAAATGTTTCTTACAACATTCTACTAACCTTATTTTCACCCAGAGTGTAACATTTAGTTTTAAGTAAAAATAACACCCTGAGGACATTCAAAGAAAGTTGTTCTAAGAATTTTTTTTTTCTCTTCCATAAACATCGTTACTTTAAGAATGTTTCGTCTTCACATTTATGTCATGTTTTGAAAAGCCCTGCAGCACCAGCAAAGATGTCAGGGTACATTTACATGACAACAATTGCACTACAAAATGCTAGTAGTTGTGTAAATGAATGGCCAAAATGCATAAAAAGTTTTCAAAATGTATAACAACTTTTATATAAAAGTTTATTGAAAATGGTGTCGTGTAAACACTCCCTTAATTTAACTACTCGAAAGTCTTACTGCTGAAAAAAAATGTAATGCAGCTTCTCGATGGCAAATCTATTGACTTGATTACGCAAACCTCGTTTCTATGAAGATTGGGATAGTTTGGAAAATGCAACAAAAACACGAATCTGTGATTGTTAAATCTCTTCAACCTTTAGTTAACTGACAAAATAACAAAGAAAAGATTTCCTCTGTTTTCACCGACCTACTGAATTTTATTTTGTAAATGCAATAAAAAAATAAAAAAATGTATGCCTGCAACTCACTCAAAACGCTGTGAAGGAAGGTGTGCTTACCACTGTGTTACATCACCTCTCATTTTAATTATACTCATTTGGTAATCGATAATTAATAAAATAATGATGCCTGGCATTGACATGGACAACGGCATATCAAAGACACGGAAGGAATTGTTGGCAGAGATCGATTTTTCCTTTGGATTTTTGAATGCATTAGGCTGCAAAATAACAAAACATAATGAAGGGGTCAGTATTTTTTCTGAATGCTTTCTGTTAATACTAATTACACAAAGTGTGCATAGAAGTGATATGCTATATTTGTACTATGGGTAAATAGGCAATGGTTGGTGGATTTTTAAAAAAAATAGACTTCTCCAATAATGATGGCTATTAGCACTTATTGTAAATAAGCACTGTGCAAAATGCAAATATAAGCACACTTTTTGCATGAAAAATGATATGATATGACTGATTTTGACATATGCTGTGATCCTCAGGTCTTACAGCACCACCACTCTGTACATGAAATCTCCTACATTGCCAAAGACACAAGGGACCATCGCGCCTTCGGCTACGTCTGCGGAAAAAAAGGCAACCACAAATTTGTTGCAATCAAGACCAGCCATTCGGTTAGTGTTCGTAGCTCTTAATATTGCTTAATTCAGACTGTTCTCATGCCAGTTAAATGCTATAACCTCAGTTATCCTCTCGTAGGCAGAGCCAGTCATACTGGACCTGCGTGACCTTTTCACCCTCGTCTATGACATCAAACAGAGGGAGGAGTCACAGAAAAAGGCTCAGAAAGACAAGCACTGTGAACAAGCCGTCTATCAGGTAAGAGCCAAACAAGAGCAAGACTTTCTTCAGAAAAAAATAAATTGCCAGTGACTCTTTAGGGTCAAATTCCGCTTGAGTTTCTGTTGTCCATATGCGTCCTGCACAACAGTGCACCATAAATGGCATATAAATCTTTTTGTTTTGAATAGCCATTTCCTCTGCCACAGTTGACCTATTGGTAAGCCCCTCCCCTCGAACGCACACTAGCCAATGGCAGTCGAGTATTAGTTGCACGGGGAGCGGAACTCGGACATCTTTAGGTTTCAGCGCCATAGAGAAACATGGAAGATCCAAAGCTCGCATCGGTTTGATGGGGTTTATGCTTCAAAAATGGGAAAACGATGTGCCTGGGGTACTTGTAACACTAGCCACGTTTACATGAACACTTTTGTGTCATTCCGATTAAAATAATTCAGATTGAAAGATTCAGTGGACTGTTTACATGAGACGTTATCTAATCCGATATGGTGTTTACATGTGCCGCTGCTTTCAATTTTGGGACACGCTAAGTAGCCTACATGCAGAGCTGGGTAGATTACTTACAAATTGTAATCCGTTACTGATTCCAGATTACATGACAAAAACTGTAGTCAGTAACGTAATCCGTTACATTACACATTTTAGGTAATATAATCAGATTACTTTTAGATTACTTTTGATTTAACTCGTTTATCACATTGATTTAAAGAGAATTATCTTGTACCATAATCATGTAAAAAATTGCAAAGTTTAAGAAAACTTGTTCCATTCATTGTAATTTACAGCATGAAGTGCATTAGATGAGAACAGTCTGTTTCAAAAAGTCACGTTGATTGGCACATTTTACAAGTGAACCTGCATTGCATTGAACTTCCCGTGACACAAAGAATGCAGCTCTACTGAATATGCTAAAGGTACAATGACATATTTTTATTTTTATATACTATACACCAACATGTGGTTGGGCTAATCAACATTTCAAAAGACGCCAGTAAAACAACAACAGCAGCAGTGTCAGGAGTAACTTTTGACGTGATCGAAGTTTGAATCCACCTTTTGCTGAACTCGTTCTTCTCCCTTTTCACATCTGAAAGGCATTAATGTTCAATAAAAATGAAGGAAATATTCAAAATGTGGAAAATAAAGTGCCTCATGGGTGTTTATGGAGTAGGGTTAGAGGTAGGTGTAGGGATGACTTTTATATAATAATTTTAATAAAAATGATAATTTACCCTCAATACATAATTATTGCATACTGTTTTATAATGTACTATAATACTGAGGTGTAGATATATTTGTAGTATAAGTAGCATCTAACTACTATTTACACTTATTGCAAAGAAAATACTGACATTTTAAATAGTGTGAATAGAATCTATCACTATTTGCACATAGCCGCTGCCAATAATTATATTTTTTGACCTTTGAGAGCTAATTGGTCGTAGTTAGTTGATTATTTCACTCTATTGTTATTGTTTGTCAGTTCTTGCTGTTCTAACTTACTATAAATTATGCATCTGTTAAACATTTTGCAATGAGTGTGTGTTTTAAAGTAGATACAATTAATTATATTTGGTGGTGATATCAAATTTTTACCACCAAATTTTGTATAAAAATAAAAATCGATTTTTTAAAATGAGTCAAAATTTCTCATGTGATAGCCTAGGTAATTTTCCTTTTTGCTTTATGCAGTAATATAATTCAGTGCTGTGCATCTGTTAGCTGCTCAGTAGCTTTTAGTTTCATAGTTGTAGTAACAACGTTTTTTTTTTTTTTCATGTCCAAAAAATACATGAATGGGATACTTCACGTATATCTTTGCTTTACATCATTGTCCTTTTTTCTGTTTTCAAACATAACAGTTGTTCATTTCTGATAATTGCTCTGATTTCGTCTATAAAAACACTACGAATAATGCCTGTTTTTCTTAATGGCTGACACAGACGATTCTGGAAGATGAGATTGATGATCCAGTGTATCAGGTGAGCGAACTCATTTACCATGAGCTTAACCTGATTTTATGAAGAACACATTCTAGACTTGATTTTATGATCATTTAACTCCTCCATTTAAGTGTTGTTGATATTTTTTGCAGTTGATGCTCACAGAACTTCTGTTAACCATTCAGTCATTGCCAGTGTATTGATATGCAGTCATGTTTTGTGGTTCTGTCTATATGTTCTGTGGAGAGTCATAAACAGCCCTATATACTGGATGTACTGTACGATGAACCCAGTGCTCTCTCGCTCACACTGAATACAGACAACTTTAACCATCAGTTTAACATCCAGATCCATCTCCAACCAGAATCCCTATGATAGAAGCTCTCAAAATTTCTTGCTTTAGTTTGGTTGAAGTAGCTTGGTTTAGTATTGAAGCTGTTGCACCAGTTTGTGATGGGAAAAAAAGGTGTTTCTACCTGTTGAAATAGTAATTTTAGTATTATTATAAATTCAATTTTTATTACATTATCAGATTTTATTGCTCATTCATAGCTCATATGACCATATGACTCTAAAAGTTGTTGGATTGCTGTTCTGTCGCATTTGCACAACAGTCTGTCATTGCAATGTCAATACCAGCCAAATCACATTTCACACTGCAGGACTTGGATCACAGACAGGTCTAGATATTTAACCTGTTAAATGTCTCTTGGGCATAAGCAATGCATTGGCGCTTATCACAGATCGCATCTGTGAAAATTCACACTTGGCAATAGTTACTCATGTGGACAGGTCCTGATCTGCCTTCAGTTTCAGGCTTTTGTCACCGCTAACTGTTGTGATCAGGCAACATTAATGGAGTTCTCAGTTCTGTATCAACTTATACTCATATGTACACTACCGTTAAATTTTTGGGATCAGTAAGATTTTTAATGTTTTTTTTTTTTTTAGTGGTGTCTTGTGCTTATCCATGCTGCATTTATTTGATTCAAAATTAAGTAAAACCATAATATTGTGAAATATTATTACAAATTGAGACAACTGTTTTCTATTTGCATAATTTTAAAGCGTATTTTATTCCGTTGATGCAATATTTGGGGGGGGGGGGCATATTAGTAATACATTAAGAGTATAGAGATACAAATATATATTTGAAAATCATATATCTGATCATTTGATTTTAGGAAATATTGATTCATACAGAGACTTTTGATAGAGCATCTCTTCTGAAATTAGATACTTTTGTGAGATAACTGAGGTATTTTTTTGTGAGCAGCACCAGACCAGTAAAATTTGCTTGCCATTACATCAACTATCAACTGCGAAATGAATGAGAAACCATTGCTGATTTTCTATGCTGTGGAAAAAAAAAGGTCAATCTAGAGTTCTCACTGTTCTGGATTAAGATACACGATAATTAGCATTGAATGTTCTTAGTGTTGCCACTGTCTGATTGGTTCCATACGGGGCCTTTCTCATTTTCTTTTCCAACTCCTTGTAGTACATTGTGTTTGAAGCTGGACACGAGCCCCTCCGTGGCCACCAATCAGAGGAGAGCGTATACCAGGTACTTGCTTAAGCCACTCCCCTCTTCGCCCACATCTCGACAGTTACAGTATCAGAAAGAAAGCAGAATCTAAAAATAGTTTTCCTATAATATTATCTCCCCAAATTAAACATGCAGTTCTCTGTGAGCTTAAAAATACAGTACTCAAGCATATATAAATACCTGCAATATATATTATGCAGTGCACATAAAATGAAATATTACTAAAGCATAGCAGTAGTCTTGTGTTCTTAACTTGCTATAATTTTTAGGTCCCCACAAGTCAGCAGAAAGACGGGATCTATGACGTTCCAAAACACCATCTTATGACTGTAGGTTCTCTCATGTCTCAAACATTCCCTCAACCTTCCCTCAAACAAACCTCTCAATGCTCTTCCCCTGTCTTGATTTAGAAAATGTAAAGTTTTTTGAATCCCAAAGCAAATTGAAAGCAATCAGTGTACTGGGAATATTTCTTTGTTGTTGTTGTTGTTGTTCATGTTACGAATCTTTCCGTATTATGTGACATTATACAAGGGAAATGAATGAGGGGAAAATCAAACAGAGATTTGTTTTGGGAGTTCACCTCTAGTATGAATGTACTGCATGGGTTTAGAAAAGGTTCAAGTGACTATTGCAATGCATTAATGACAAGGATATTTATTTATTTATTTATTTTTTAAAACCAAAATAAATAAAGTTTGGCTTGAAAACACCATTATGGTGGACATTTTGAGAGTGATATCTACCTAAAATTTCCAGAACTTATTATTTATAACAACCTGACAAAAAATAAATAAATAAATAAAACATTGAATATCGGCATTCATTGCAAAACCCCAGACCTATAGAAGTCAAAACACAGCATTGCTTTCACCAGAATGAATCCATGTTAAATTATTGTTATCAGTCCATTTCACAGAGTGTTATTGCTTGTCTGTTCATTCAGTCGGAGCCTATCGAGTGCTTGGAGCTTTACTCACATAAATATCAGTCTCCCTGCTGCAATGTTTGCTCACACGTGCCAAACATTGATTTTGCCTGAATCTACGAACACCTGAGTCTTCTGGTGTGATTTGCTAGCTTTGCTGTAAAACATGACTGTTGTGTTGGCTTTCTTTTTTGTTTTGCATACACATTGGGTTCTGGATAAATGGTCACACATTTTAGTTATCATCCACGTCATTGCTTGTACCTTTTGTTTTATTAATGTTTGTCGCCTGATTCCCTTCACTTATTAGTGTCATTGACATGTCATTATGTCTTCATCTGATAACCACTATAACGTGTAGTAGCCAAAGTACAGTACTAAAGTACTGTATTTCCACTATTGAAGCATTATTTCATTGTTGGGCCCACTGATAGATCAATAACTATTCCACTGTGGGCTGCTTTGCTTAGTGAACACTGAGAAAAACAATCACTGGTCAGATTACCTGTGTTGAGGAATGTCTTCCAGTATGGCATTATATCTCCTTTATCTATTCCTCCCTGACTGTCTTGCAGAATATAAACCAGTTTGATCTTTTCGGTGACATGGCAACCCCCCCAGACATCCTTTCTGTAAGTAAACCTCAAGATTAACAGTCACCCATGTGCTTAGTCTCACTTTTAATGCAAACTATTTAAATTACATATTTTATTATTACCCAAATTAGGTTTGGTTTAAAAGACCTGAAATATATAAAATATATATAAAACAGTGTACCTGTGTGTGTGTGTGTGTGTGTGTGTGTGTGTGTGTGTGTGTGTGTGTGTGTGTGTGTGTGTGTGTGTGTGTAAATTCTATCTGTAAAAATAAAAGCAAATTCTGACTATGTATAAATATATAATTTTTATACTGTATATATGAGTACTTAAATATATTTGAATTGCATTATTGAGTATGTATTTTATAGGGATGCACAGATCATGATTTATCATTGCTGATTCTGTTTGTTGATTTTTTTAAGCAAATAGGCTGAATCCAATAATTGTTTTAAAGTAAATGTATTTGTTGTTTATCTGCTCTACTATAGGCCGAACTGGCCCTAAACCAAAAATATCCATAACCATTTGAAATTAGAGGCAATACAACCACTGCATTTTAATCCCAAATAAAAGGTGCTACACACATTTATCATGAGATATTCTTTATTTAAATTAGATTGTGTGTATATTACATTTATAGCAGAACCAGAATGGTCTGACTTTAGCTTTGTGTAATTATGCTGCATGAAACAGACCAGCACAAATCAGTCAATCACACGTTTAAAGTAAAATAAAGCCATCCAAAACTGGGTCCAATTTAAGTCCGGTCAAACGGTGCATCTCTAATCTTTATTATTATCACAGATGCCAGCGTCACCTGCTATCACACTGGATCCTGGAAGGAGGCGACGTCAGCACCGTCCCGAACTCTTCACTCATTTAAGCCCACCGGCTGTGCCCTCAGGTAACATACAGCAACTGCCTGAGAGTTTATCTTTTAATCAAAGTTATGATTTTTATGTAATTTTTTTAAATGAATGCTATTAATAAATCTTATTCTCAACAATTTTTGCTGTTTCTCAGGCTATATGACCATGGGTGCTATCCAGGCTGCTCACTGGACCCAACAGTCATTTGCTACCCAGGCTGCTCCAATGGCCTTCGGGGTTCAGGGACCACTGCAAGTGGCCCAGATGCTCCCTGGAGGCCAGCCTGTGATTTGGGGTCAGGCTAATCTCTTCCACTCTCCAGCCACAGGCCAGCAGCAATGGGCGTTCGTACCAGCCCAGACAGTTGGCATGGGAGCGCATCCGATTCCAGCCGCAGTGCTTCAGGGTCTAGTTCCCTTAGCTGCCATGCGCCCGCACTCCTGTGAACCTCCCGAGACTTCGTCAAACATTATGAGCCCTCAGCACTGTGTAGAACCTACCCTACAGGAAAGTGGATCTAAGGACGCCCTAAACAAGGACCCCCAGGAGGAAACAATAGCTGTTCACATTTGCACAAGCAAACATGATGCTGCACAGTCCTCTGGGAAACAGGAAATGGACTGCTGTGGTGATCTTGATCTTTCACAGTTGAGATTGACTTCAGAGTCGTCAGTATCACCATCCCCAACTGATTCTTGTGAGTTTAAAACACTACAACCAAAGATTGAGGTTTAACATATGACAGGCATCATTCCGATTCATTTCATTCCCTTTCCACAGGTGCTACTCCTGGTCTGGAGCAGGAAACCATGTCCCCAGCAGCTGCCCCCTCAATAGAGCCATCGCTCCTGACTGCAAAAGACAGCTTAGTCAATGTGCCAGAAGCTTTGGTAATGGTTGCGTGTCATGGCTGTATGGATGTGATTCGTCTATTGCTAAAGTCTGTTTCAGTTTTTCACCAACAATTCTATTATCTGTGTCTTACAGGAGGCATGTGCTCAAACTCTCAGCACTGATGAGATACCACCAGATGCTCAGATAAACCTTCCAGACTCTTCACAGCTGGATGTCCAAAGAGAGATGTCTTCTGGGTTGGTTTTCTTTCTTCCTCACTTTCTTCTTCAAGATTGTATATCAGGGGTTTCCCAATTCTGCTCCTGGAGGGCCACTGTCTTGCAGAGTTTAGCTTCAGTCCTAATTAAACACACTTCCAAGTACAGTAAGTCTGTTGGAGCAGGTTGGAGTTAAACTCTGCAGGACACTGGCCCCCTGGAGCAGGACTGGAAGCTATTCTACATCACACCATATGTTGTATGTCACATGGTAAGATTTCAACTGCAGCAGTAGTAAAACGAGTGTAGGCTGGAGTTTCCCAATTCCTACCTTCCTTTCTTTGTTCTTGTTGCTAAAGATCATTCATCAGTGAAGCCTGGAATAATCCCAAAGCTGCACCTCAGTTCAGTTCTGGTTGCAGGCATTTGGCAAAATACAATGCTTCAGAGACAGGCATCAGTGGTATGGTAGCGGTGGAGTGTGAAAGACTGGCACTAACATCCCTGGGCGGAGGCCAGGTGACTGAGTACCTACGGTGTACCCAGAAGGAGCATGAAAAGATTGATCATTTAGTATTTTAGATCTAAAATTCAGCTACACTGGCAGCCTGACAATTGTAGTGCATCTAGTGTATTGCAGTGGCCAAAGGCCTGGCCACTCTATGGAAAACCGTGAACCCAGAAGTCTAGGGTCTTAGGAAAGTGGTCTGTAGAGCCCTGGTTACATACTCCCAGCTTATTAGGCACATTGGGGTTTCTGTGTCATCTCTGATACTCCCTCACAGGCACATCATGCGAGAATTCTTTTCCAGCTGTTAGAAGGTCCGTCCTCCAAAGTCTCTCTGAGGATGTTGAGCAGCCCTTGTGGTCAGTGTCCATAGAGTAGCTCATACGGGGAAAACCCACCAGAGGCTTGCAGGACCTACCGCACCCTAAATAATAGAGGTTCAAGCCATTTGTCCCATTCCTTCAGGAAACTGATCGATGAACTACTCCAGGACTGGACCACCAGACTGATAGTTTCCTTGATATTGTGTGGCTGTTCCAGTAACCACAGATGGCAGGCATCATCAAGCTGCTAGGCCATTATAAATGGCTAACTGCTGTCCACTAGCTTGACTGACTGGAAATGCCGGCTCAGGTTGTGGTTGACCTGCTGCAGGATGACCCGCTTAAGGTCGTCTTAATCCAGGAGGTTCTGCACGGGTAGCTGTTGGGCTGCTGCTTGACCTCCGGCCATTAGCCACCAAGGGAGTGACTTGCCTCTGCCATCTCTTCAAACAGGTTCATGCATACCTCCGGTTCATCCTGTGGCCAAGTCTTGGTGAGTGGCCCATGAGGAACAATGAACACTGTGTCTGGAGCCCAGCCCTCCTGGCCCTTAGGAGCAGGCAGCAGTGCTCTTCTTGCTCTATCCTCAAGTTTAAAAGGGCCTGTTGTGTTTGGTGGAGACCGGGTACACTTTTAACCATCTCAGCAAGGTGTGAGGACTCCATAGCAACCTATCCCCCCATGTCACAGCATTGTAGCAAGGTCTGAATCAGGATTCCTCAAAGCTTTCCAATGCCCTGCAGAGTTTAGCTCTAACCTTAAACAACAACAAACTCATCATGGTCTTCAGGATCCCTAGAAAATCACAGGTAAGTGAATTTGATCAAGGTTTGAGGTAAACTATGCAGGGCAGTGGCCCTCCAGGTCCAGATTTGAGGAACTCTGGTCTAAGTTGTGGGACGGAGAGGTCAGATATCCAAAAGTGTGGGTGAATTATGTTCTTTATCAGTAAGTGAGGACAAGCTAATATGGAAAGCCAACTCCTCTTCATGGGTCTCCCTTTGGCAAAATCTGGCCTTTCTACATAAGGTACTTAATCTTGATACGATCAGTCAAGTAATTTACTTGATCCCCTCTCCTTGTGCTCAGTCTGAGCACTACACGCCTACATTGAACCTTTGTGACTGGCTATATAAGCAGCCACATCGCCATAGGATCCTCAGGTTTACATAAGCGACGACTGAGTCGTACAGCACCATAGCACTGCAAGAAACGCAGTACTCGTTCCCGTATCTCAGGGAACCGAGGTTATGATAGTAACTGAGTATGTTCCCTTTCGATACTTCACTCGTACTGCATTTTACTAGACGCATATGGGGAACCAGTACAACCACACCGTGCTATGGTAGGGTAACGACTGAATAACTAACTTGCGGTGAGCAACTGAGACAATGCTGGTTCCTCCAGAGTGGGGCCACTAAAATAACTTTTTGTTTGTGTTCCCTGATTCGTCTGATGACCTGCAGGATCAGAGCGATCGGGGGAAAAGCATAAAGGAGGAGGTTGGGCCAGTCGTGGGCCAATGTGCCCATGTCCTTCGAATCCCCCTTGGTGATTTATGTAGGCTACCACGGTCATGCTGTCCGAATGGACCCGGTTCACCTTGATTTGCAGGCGTCCATGACGCCAGGCGTCGGATGGAGCCCTCGGTAACGGCGTTGTAACGGGGGAAACAGTAATTCATATGATTACTCGTTACTGAAAAAAAATAATGCCATTAGTAACGCTGTTTATTTATAACGCCGTTATTCCCATCACTGGTCATTTGTAAACAAGTAAAAAATTTCACAGAACATAATTTGAGACACATTGGAAAAGCATTACAAGTCTTTTTAACTAACAAAACTGTGTTAGCTGAACAAAAAAGAGACATGTGACTTTTCTCAATGACTTGGTTGAGTGAACAACTTGGACCAAAGTTGAGTAAACTCAAAAAAAGCTGTGCAGCAAGTTGCCTTGAAATTTTAACTTAAGTCAACTTTTCATTTTTTACAGTGTACCTGCTATGGTAAGACCGTATTGACAGTCATCGTTCGGTCTCATAGAGCTACAGTTCAGGAGGTGTTCAGAAACATTTTGGGTTGTGATATCATAAAAGGGCGAATGCTGAGTTCATATTAATTTGGTTATGCATAAATAAACTAACAACTTTTGACAAAATCAAGTTCTCATTGCTCAGTAATTTACTGAAGCTGGCAAGAAAGGGGAAAAAGTCAAAAACGGGCAGATTTTGCTTATGATTCAGACGTATGACAGATGTTACACTTTTATCTCTCATGTCCATGAAATTCAGTATTTCTCAACTTTATTTATGAGCTGTATTTATGATTTCATCCTTAGGAAGAATGAGCCTCAACATACAGAAGAGCACTGAGAGAATCCAGAAATCTCAGTGATACAGATGGGACTTTGTGGGACATTTCACAAACTCTAATAAATGATAGAAAATAAAATCTATTTTAATAAATGAAGTGCACCTTTAGCTTGTGATGGACTTGAAAATTGGCTGTCTGCCTGTAGCCACTAACTATCTAAACTACATCAGAAATGAAATATTTTTTTTTTGTAAAATAATAATAAACAGTATCAGAAATTGGACCAGTGAAATCAAAGTTTAACTGTGATGGACATTTGATGGACTTGGGGATCGATTTCTTTTGTCATTTCTAATAGACAAGATCACCCGTGAAGCAGTTGCATTCTACATTTGGAGAAGCAAAAACATTGGTTAAAATCATGTTGCTTTTGTTTTTCTTGGAAGGAATTTTATTGAATGTTGATATTGTGATGAGCCTTGTCTTAAAGAAAAGAAAAACTTTAATGACCATCTGCATGAATTTTTTTTCTTTTCTTTTCCTTCTTTTTTTTTTTTTGAAAACTGACATGATGACAGACATTCTCTTTTCGATTTTTTACTATGACATGATTATTTAAAAAGGAAAATTTTGAAATCATTTTCAAATAATATGTGTATTACGATACTGTCAGTGTTATGTTTTTGAATGACAAAATGTATTTGTTTGTTTTAAATCTCTGCTCTGGAGCTTTTGTTATAATATTTGCTTTACAGTGTTGCAAGCTCAGTGCAGTTCATAAGCAATACTGTAAACTGTATACATATGTTTTGAGGGTCGATGTTTGTTTAACTGGCATTATTTTTGCCCCTCTGTGAATCTATCAGAATAGAAGGTCCATATCAAGGGCTACAACAGTGTTCACTGAATCAAGAAGTGTTGTAGTAGGTAAAGCAGTTCGAAGACAATTACTGTCTGGATATCTTTGATAATTTTCTTGCAAAAATATCACTTTTTTTGTACTGTAGAGATTTTCTCAAATTATTATAATTTAAGAAAGACAAAGTGCCATTTTTATTTTTTTTCCTGTTCTGTACTAATCAGACACTGTACTAAAGCATTTTAGTTTGCCTTATTTTGTCAACTAAAAAAAAAAAGAGAAATCAATGAGAAATCCAGAAAACTAACAACAAGTCAACTGAAATAAAGCAAGTAATTTCACGTTTGTCATTGGTTAGATGTACCTATGTTTACAGAAGTCTTGATGTCATTATTTTAGATTTTATTATTATTATTATTATTAAGAATAAGGTATTATTAGCATCTTATCTAACGACAGATTTTGCCAAATATTCTTTAGGGTTGACCATAAAGAATAACCTGTCATCATTATGAATGGTCTCCAGTAAAGATGTTTCTCTCTTCCAACATAGAGCACTTTTCCTGTTGCAAAGGTTAATTGTTATGGCAACAAATTATATTCATGTTCAGTCATAAATAAGTAGGTGATGACACTTATTCAGCAAATGCTTAATAAATTTCATTTTCTGTCTGAGAAAAAGGAGTGTAATTATTTCACTTTGTGAGAAATTTTGAATAGAAATGCAAAATACATTACAGCCCATATATTTGAATGTCCAGTATTTTTCTTCTGCTACAGTATATGCAATTTTGATGGTTACTATGTAACTTTTGGCCCTCTTGTGGTTGAAGCATAAAACTGCTAATATTTGCGGTGGAATTAGTTCTGATTAACAGGGTCCCTGCCCGCCTGGGATTTCTGTTGTAGGTCACATGTCTTGACAAAATGCATTCATTTAGAAACATCATGCAATATTATCATATACTGGACCACTGCTGAGTCGCACATATTGAGGAGTTTGAGATTTACATTTAGTCATTTAGCAGACGCTTTTATCCAAAGCAACTTACAAATGAGCACAATGGAAGCAATCACAATCAACAAAAGAGCAATGATACGCAAGTGCTATGACAAGTCTCAGTTAGCTTAACACAGTACACGTAACAAGGTTTTTTTTTTTTTAATTATAAATAAAAACAAAACAGATAGAATAGAAAAATAATAGAGCAAGCTAATTATAGGCCTTTTTGTTTTTGATAACTGGATAATAAATTAAAAGAAAACAAAAAGATATAATACAAAAAGATTAGAGAAGCTCGTGTTAGTTTTTTTAATTTTATTTTTAAAGAAAACAAGCAGTTAGTAAATGAATAGAGTGCAAGTCTAAAAGGGACAAGTTTTTTTTTATTTTTTTATTAAAAAGAATAGAATTAGAATTAGAATAGATATAGATTAGAAGTGATAACATCATTAACTCCTGTAAATAAATGTTAAATACATTGCCATACTTTCATTTAAATTGTGTATTGTACTCATTTAAACATGCATTAAAACTGCAAAAAAAAAAAAAAAAAAAGAGAGATTAAGTGTGCATAGCCTAAGAAAAAAAAATGCACGAAGAACTTGAGAAAAAACACTTTGTCTTTAGAAAAGTATTTAAATAATCTTAAAAATAAATAGAAATGTTAACAACAAAGCCATTACTCAAGTCAGTAAATAAGATTATTAGTTGAACTGAAAGTCCAATGGTTATATTGAATGCAACTCAAAACAAACATTTTCATTGATTTTTTGTGTTCACTTTCATGTGACTCACTTACGAGAAATACAGACCCCAAATAATACATCCTGGAAAAACCTGAATGCCTTTAGGCTTCATGAAAGACAAACATTCCAAAATACATTACATTATGTTTTGTAAAATGTTAATCAGTTATTTAATGGCTCAAAATAGTATTTCTACTGTATATTGCAGTTTTTATTGCAAAACATTTGCAATAGTATCAAAAATTAAATGCTCTCTAATACAATTATTTTATATTTCACTTGTTCACAGCATCATCTGTTCTTTCTGAAAGTGAATGTGTAAGGCTGTTGTCACAGATGAGGGGAGGGCTTGCTGGGTAGGTCAGGGCTTTAAGGTCTAATACTGTGTTATCTAGTCTACTGCGCTCTAGGTTTCCCTGACATTATAATGCACAGTTTTCTACAAGCAAATTCAGCCTGCAGCAAAGCAATCCTTTGTCTCTGCATTATATGGTGAGTTGGAATATTTTACTTTATGAGCATGAATGTGCAGTGCGTTTTATTGGTTTCCAGTGTTTTAAATAAATCTTCTGTTTTGATTGCTTCACTTTTTAATTGGTCAGTGCTCAACATTCAGAGAACTACTGTAGAATTCAGCTGTGTGATTTTAGTGTTTAGTGGTCTATAGGTAAACGGGTCAAACATTTTTTTAAAAATCTGTTATTATAAAATACCAACTTTTCAGGCAAAAAACAAAACAAAACAACAACAGCTGAATCTGAATTCTGCAGTTTGTTATAAATTACTGTACATACTGCGTTCACGATCAGCATAAATCTGCTTCCGACAGTGCTGTAGTGCTTTGTCGTTCAGAAGACAGGACCGCTGAAAAACTGCCTAAAGATCCAGTGGACTGTTCACAGTCTGAATGGTCCTCATGGACACGCTGTGACCCCTGCCTTAAGAAGAGGGTGAGAATGGGGTTATTGTCTGGTTGTCTGTCTGCTCATTAACATATTTAAATAGAATGTATATTAATAATGTTGATAGCGTACTTCAGATCTTTCTCTTTTTTTCATCTTTAAATTAAACATTTAAACATTTGTGATTCTGGACCACAAAACCAGTCATAAGGGTCATAAGATGTATACATAATCTGAAAGTAATCTTAAATAATCTTTCCATTGATGTATGGTTTGTTAGGATCGGACAATATTTGGCTGAGATACAACTATTTGAAAATCTGGAATCTGAGGGAGCAAAAAAATCAAAAAATTGAGAAAATCGCCTTTAAAGTTGTCCAAATGAAGTCCTTAGCAATGCATATTACTAATCAAAAATTAAGTTTTTATATATTTATGCTAGGAAATTTACAAAATATCTTCATGGAACATGATCTTTACTTAATATCCTAATGATTTTTGGCATAAAAGAAAAATGGATATTGTATTCCTGGCTATTCCTACAAATATACCCCAGCGACTTAAGACTGCTTTTGTGCTCCAGGGTCACATCTTTTCAGCATAGCACATACTTTCAACGTAATGTGACTGTGTCTTTCTAAACATGTTTTTCTAAAAGTGAGAGATTTTTTGAGTCTCACACACGTGTGTGTGTCTTCAGTATCGCTATGCCACGCTGGTCCAGCCGTCTGAGTTTGGAGGAGATCCGTGTCATGATCAGGGCCGAGAGGAGGAAGCCTGCACCGCTCCGCCGCGATACTCCTGCCAGAAACCCACTCCTCCATGCCAGGGCTTTCGCTGTACTGTCACAGGTGACCCTCACATCCCCATTAGTGCCTGAGCATCTCAAAAAACTACAAGAATAATTACATTTCTAAATCCCTTATATATTAACTGTGCATTTTTGGTCCAAAAACAATAAGTATTTGAACACAAATGTATGAAGGCAAAATGAAAACACATCCACCTTTTTCCAGCGCCCCATGATGCTTTGCACGAATTATGAGAGTAACTTCCGTCAAACTGGAAACAATCAGTGAAAGGTTCACTCTATGAGCGCAATAAGCATTTAAAAAAAACTGGGACAATAAGGTGACATTCATCCTTCAACAATCAAACATTAAAATTGAGTTTAAAAAACAATTAACATATTGTTTTCAACATGCCATGAATAACGGGAATAATTTCTACCACAACTGAAAATAATATAAAGGAAATGTATAGCTCATTCAGTCAAACTGAGGATCAGATTTATGTTTAGAGCTACTTTGAAATGACTCGATTCAGTCTATTTGCGTGGAACTTCCCCAAACCCATCATTTAAAACACAGCAGAAGTATTTCATTAGATTCATTTCAGTGGATCATTTACTTAGAAATTCAGCCAAAGCAGTCAGAGAAGCAATGTACAGAAAGGGCCCAGGTTTGAAGGCTGTGTGTGGTGTAACAGGTCGCTGTGTGCTGGAGGCTCTGCGCTGTAACGGTGATGATGACTGTGGGGATGGCTCTGATGAACTGGGCTGTAATAAAGTGTACAAAGCCTGTAATCAGCCAACCGAGGAGTATTATGGAATCGAGAATCTTGCCAAAGGGTGCGTGTGTTTAATACACTCCTGTACTGACATACTAACATACACTAGTAAGGGCCTGCATCTTGATAATATCATGTTTGTTTGCTTATGTTTTTACCCTTAGCGCATATACTGTAGTAGCTTTGGATGCAGTACTGACCATCTTAAATGGTTATCTAAAGTACTTTTATTTTTTTAAGTTTTAAAGTACATTATAAATCATGTTTTATCACTTGTCATGCTTTAGGGAATTACACTTATTTTGATATGTTGACTAACATACTGAAGCACATGTAAAATATTGATTATAATTGTAGTGTTGTTTGATATTGCATTTGAAGTTAACATTTAAATGTACAATATTTCAACTTTACAAAGCATGCAAGTTTTAATAGAAATGACATTAAAGGACATTTAAGTTTACCATTAATGCTTGCCAGTACATTCAGAAGTATCATATCAAACACGATAGAAGTCATTTAAGTTCCTATCAACAGTTTATTGAGATTTGATGTTTGCAAAATAATATGTGATTTAGTAGTAGACAAGCAGATTAAACAGATGCCCTCATGCATAACAGGTTTTGAGGATGCATGACATTTTCTACAGCCTAATAAAACCTTTGGCCTTGCATTTGTTCAGTGTGTTAGGCTGATGATTCACACTTTTCAAAAACTGTCAGTTTTCATGCATGCTTATCATTTTTTATATTGCAGGTGACATTCATTCATTTAAGGACATTTTTGTTGTTCCTGTACTTCAAAATTTGCTAAATTTTGGTGATTCTGTGCTATGGATCAGGTATTTGGAGATAATCTGTTCTTCATTCGCAGATTCAACATTTTGAGCGGTAAACTGGAAGCAGTGGTGCTCGATAACCGATACTACGCCGGCGGCTGCTTGCCTCATTTTATCCAAGATGTTCGCTACAGGAAGCCATATAATATACAGGAGTACACGATAGAGGTATGTCGCATGTTTGAAATTGAAAGCTGCAGTACAGAAGCTTTTTTTTACAATTTGATGGTTCTTCACTAGAGGCATTGATCTGAACCTTGAACCATCCATTCATTGTCTAAAATATATTTTTAACTCATCTTGGGTCAGTTTTATAATATAGGTTCAGTTTCACTGACAAACAGGTGTGTATAATGAAAAATGGAGAGTGTTGAAATGAAAAAATGGAGAGTTGATTGTTTCTAATTGGTCTAGATAGCCACACCCTACCCAAAACACATAAAACAGTCACTACAAATGAATAAAAGAACACAAACTATTAGGATGGTCACTATTATAAGTAATTGGCAGATTAATTAGACTGTTAATCAAATTTTTATATATTTATTTATTTATCTTGCTGCATGCTTTAAATAATAAAAATTGACTCAAGTGAACAGTGACTTAAAATACATAATATAAATGTGGCAATAATGGGCTAATTTGATCAATAATGTAGGTTAGTAGGCAATCTTATGGTTTTATTGAACAATATAAAAATACCTATTATAATAGTATGTGCTGTTTTATACTGACAGAGAAACAAATGTGAATTAAAATGATATTTATTATGCACAAGATGTGGCCACAAATTAAGAATTTGTTCCCTCGTTTTAGTTAAATCATGGCCATGTTTTACTGATTCTTTCCCTTGTTTTAGTTCAGTTATGTCCATTATTGAACTCAATTAAAACAAGAGAAGGATTTAGTAGAACATGGCCACAATTGAACTAAAACAAGGGAAAGAATTAGTAAAACATGGCTACTTTTCTTTTATGGGGCAAGCTTTGACCTCCTTATTGACATTCGCTCTGATAAAAGGATTCATAATTACCAAAACCACTGTGAGTGATTTTTGCACCTGAGCAACCAGAGTATCTTTTATACAGCATCTTTACATACGTTACCAATGACTCTAGTAACAACTAAAGGCTGATTCACAATTTTGGCTTCTGCTTTTAAACTATATGTTTGAAATAATTTTCTTTGTTGTTCCCAGACAAAAGGTTCTTATGATTTCACACTGGAGGTATATGAATCTTACAACGAATACGTCAAGAGTGAAACAAAGGCAACTTTATCCAAGACCAGCGTCTCATTTGGAGTTGCTTTTCCCAATACTTTTGAGTTCAGTTTTAAATATAATGACCACAAGTACAAGAAGTCAGTGACGAAGATGCGCAACTTTTCAGGGACGGTAAGTAGTTTTTCTTTGACTAAGGTGAAACTTAATTTGATCATTTAATTTGAACTTAATTTAATATACATATATATATATATATATATATATATATATATATATATATATATATATATATATATAGTATACTTGCAATAGTTCCACTAGCTAGCACACTCAGATACACTTCAGTATACCTTTAGTTGAACCTCAGCACTACTTAGTACACAATTAGTCCAGTTTAGCAGATTTTGTATACCAGATTAAAAGTACAATTGCAGGGTATTTTTATTAAGTACATAAATATGTAAATGTATTTGTAGTATACTTAGCATGAAATAAATGTATTTCAAATATACATATTTATTTTTCACTAGGGAATAAATGGGAAAATAAAGTAACTTGAATTACCTATTTGAAATAGTAACTCAGATATTTCTTTGTAAATTTAAAATAAATGTGTTACTTTACTAGTTACTTGAAAAAGTAATCTGATTGCGTAACTCGCGTTACTTATAGTGCGTTATGCCCACCGTTGCTTGCTTTAGCAGACACCACTATGAGAAAATAAGGAAATATTCATTCTTTCCCCGCCAACATTTTCATGGTTATTTTTGTATGGGCTTTTATGCCTTTTATTAGGATAGGACAGTAGCAAGATGACAGGAAAACCATGAGGCTATCGGTGCCAACCCTGCCAATGTTTTAAAAAAGTTATCAGCCACCAGCAGCAATTTTGACTATTTTCACAAAACTTTTCACAAAAAAAATCGCATCGGGTAAAATTTAAAATAATGATCAAAACATAAATGGAGTAGCTCGAATCCACAAACACCACCAACATCCACAAACAAGCCCGGCATTTCATTCAGTTACATTAGGCAGTTTTGATGCTGTTTATTGTTTGATGAATTTTTATATATATATATATATATATATATATATATATCTGCTTACATACTGTATGTTTCTTCAAGTCCTCCTAGGAAGTATGTATTTACATGTTGGCAAGTTGTAATTATAATGTCAAGTGCATTCAGATCACTTAAGGTCAGAGCAATTTGGCGATTTACCTTTTCTTCATAAAATTTAACAAGATTTTTTAATTTTTTAAATACATCTAAAATTGATGAATAATGTGCATCAATCTTAATTGTACAAAACTGTCATAAATCGTAATTGTACAATACTGTCATAGTTTAAAAAAAAAAAAAAAAATGTATAAATTTGCAACTTAGATTTGTTTTCTCTCTGACATGCCCCCAACTCCAAGTGAAAACTCTGAGTTTTCACTTGTAATTAGGACTTTGTGGTGGCGTTCATGTGTGTTCAACTCATAAATACCATCTATCTGACGTGACACATCAATATGCTATAGTTGTTTCTTCTTCTACGTTTTGATGCTGAGATTCAGTACGTGTTCTGAAGATGTGTAATAGCGCCCCCTACCGTACAACAGTGAACACATGGAAAGTTTGAAAATTCCATCAATGGCAGAAAAAAGAAAATTTTTAAAAAGATTTTTATTTTCAAAAAGTTAATTATATTAATAAAAGAAGTCAGTGTTAAATTCCTGACCAGACTGTGAAACCAATCATGATTTTATTCTGTTTTGTCAGAAAAAAAAATTTCTCCGAGCCCACTCTGAACTTGAGGTAGCACGCTATGCTTTAAAGACATCAGACCTGATGTTACACCCTGAATTCATGTCCCGCTTGCAAGCCCTGCCACTGGAATACACATACGGAGAATATCGGCAGATTTACAGTGACTATGGGACACATTTCATCAGAGAGGCGACTCTCGGTGGAGATTTTGAATATACTATTGTCCTCAATGATGAGAAATTAGAGAAAAATGGTAGGTAAAAGCATGTGATCAAAGCAAGAACAACCATGTTATTCCAAAGGCTGAGGCTATACTGAATGTATTGTCTTTCATTATAGACTACAAGCTTGAAGAGATCAAGAAATGTGTACAAGTTGGGCTTAAAGTTGGAGCCCTAATTAAGGGGGTGTATATGAGTGCAGGATTTTCAGTTGGTGGCTGTAAAGGGCTGTTGGACGAGCTTGGAGGTAAGCAAAAGCCACAACTCAGAGGCTCAGATCGAAGAACTTATAAGGTGAAGTGTGCAATTGTTTGATGTTAAAATATTTTCTCCAACCTGTGCAGACCTCCAAATGTGCAGAGACTTCACCAGAGTGTTTAGAAAACCTGTTTGGAAACAACCATTAATTCTATTACCTGCTTGTGGAGCACATTATCTTCTTAAATGTCACTAATGTTTATTTAAAGTCAGCATATGTGTTCTCGCACATGTCATACGTCAAGGCGTTCCATTATGCTATTGCAGACCGAACGATAATGGAAGGCATTATTATTGTAATATTATGCGTTTTGTACTGTAATGTTTTCTCATCGGAGAATGAGAGATGAGGTAATCTGACAGCGTTACCATTCAACCCTCCACCAATGGCATCTCTCATCATGACGCTGGTTAGCCTCTTGATTTCGAGGAGGCGTGGCTTTGGAGAGTGATTTGGAGGGAGGGTGGGATCTTATGCTTTCAAAGCTTGCTTGCTCTTGATAGCCTCTCCGAATTCGCCTACCTTACCTTTAAAAACACTGTTTTGTCTGGCTATTCAGATTCCAGTAAATCAGGGGACATGGTGGAAGATGTGTTTATTGTGGTCAGAGGTGGTGACAGTGAAACAGTCTCACGTCTAGCAGCAAAACAGCTGCCAACTCCAGACATCATGCAGCTGTGGGGCGATGCTGTGTTCTACAATCCAGATTTCATTCGCAAGAAGGTACAATTTTTCACTCAGTATACGTTTTCTGTTTTGTTTTGCTTTTCCATTTTAAAAATGTGGGGCATTCCTGGCTTAAAAAAAGTGCCACCACATATAGCCCTAGTGTCTAAGGGCAAGATTTACTAACAGCTTGCACCAGCGCAAACCGTCTTTTGGTGTTAAAATACTACTGTCAGGATTTACTAAAGATGCACAGTGAAGAATCGGTATGTAGATGTAAATTAGTGAAACGACGTGGACAGAGTTTCCCTTTCAGATGAAAAATTTATGGGAGGAGTGTATTAAAATGAACCACCCATGACATGGGAGAACCTACAATAAAAACCTCAGTCTTACTCTCGTTTAATTGAAGAAAATTAGTAGAGAGCCAAAGCTTAATGTTGGTATAGCATTCATGTGCTTTGTCCAAAGAACATGTTTTATCTAGGCTTAGAGGAAAATAAAAACCGAAGATCATTGACAAAATAAGAAATACTGAAATAAGGGGGAAGTCGTGGCCTAATGGTTAGAGAGTCGGACTCTTAAAGGTCGCAGGTTCGAGTCTCGGTAACGGCAGGGCTTGTAGTTGGGGGGAGTGAATGTATAGCATTCTCTCCACCCTCAATACCATGACTGAGGTGCCCTTGAGCAAGGCACTGAACCCTCAACTGCTCCCCGGGCGCTGCAGCAAAAATGACTGCCCACTGCTCCGGGTGTGTGTTCACTGCTGTGTGTGTGCACTTAGGATGGGATAATGCAGAGCACTAATTCCGAGTATGGGTTTCCATACTTGGCCACACATCACTATCACTTTTTTTTTTTTTTTTTTTACTGTACTTCTAAAAAATAGTGCTCAGAGGAAGCATATACAGAGAAAACAGCAGCGGCCCCAAAATCGACCCCTGCAGAACGCCACATACGTACTAATGGAGCCAATGTGGAAGCAAAGTCTCGTAACTACACAGCAACTGCCCTGTCCTTTAAATACAACTCAAACCACTGAAGGGCTGTGCCCTGGACACCAACCCAACACTTCAGGCAGTTAAGAAGAATCTCATGGTCAACTGTATCAAAAGCAGCACTTAGATCTAATAAAAATAAAACAACATGTGATCCTGAGTCCAAAAGTAATAATATATCGTTTGTAACCTTAAGCTGTGAAGATCCGTTGCTATGGAAGGTCCTAAAGACTGACTGGAACATATCTAAAATACCAAAAGTATTCAAATATGACTGTGTGATCCAAATGAGTTTTTTCAACAAGGAATGAAGAATTGCATGTTTTAAACTGGTTGGTACTACTCCACTCATCAAGAAGCTATTGATTATAGCTGTTAGACTAGAGTTCACTGTAGAAAAGACATCTTTGAAAAGATGAGGAGGGAGAAAATCCAACTTGCAACTACCTCCCTTCATTTTAGAGACAAACTAAAATAAATTAAGGAACTTGCAGTTTTATGTTTCAGACAGAGATGGCGATGGAGAGGTTCATAGTACACTTTAAATCTGTGTTTGTGGATATAAATGATTTTGATATGTTTCTGGCTTCAGTTGTGCCCCGGCACACACTGTGAAGGCTCAAATAATCCAGTATTTCAATACGGATTCTGTAGCATCATAACTAAATCATGTCAGTTTTTTTTTCTTTGCCATGTTTGTCCTTCCTATTATTCAGTTAGAATGTAATAACATTTTGGGGCCAATTATTTACGTCCAAACCTACTTGCAAATTTTAACACCAACCCTAATTAAACACACCTGGACCACCTATTCAAGGTCTTCAGACTGTCTATAGAAACTTCCAGGCAAATGTGTTGGAGCTGGTTGGAGCTAAAATCTGAAGGACCTCAAGAATCAGTGTTGGACACCCCTGGTTTAGTAGATTAATTATTCTTCCTTCACCTTTACCTGTCACTTAGTCTGGTTGACCTTTGGGGTGCCACAGATGCTCTGGCAACCAACTCCTCCCTCTTCTCAGTTTTTCTCAAGATTAAATATTACATTCATTAATATTCTTCATTCTCCAAACCACTTGTCCACTGTAGGGTTGCAGGACCTTTTTTTATTGTGTGACTTAAATTTTCATAAAATCCTGTAATGGTACAATTAAGCTGTTTTGTTTTCACAGATAGAACCACTCTATGAGTTGGTGCCATCCCGAGACCCAAATGCTAACATCCTGAAGAAAAACCTGAAGAGAGCTCTGTCAGAGTACCTGAAAGAAACCAGCTCCTGCCGCTGCTCGCCCTGTCTCAATAATGGCGTGGCAGTGCTCAAAGGTGAGAATAATAGTTATTTTTATTTGGAGAATAGTTATTTTTATTGAGAGTTCTAAAATGGTGTTTATAAACAAGATCAAATTCTACAAAAAAGAGCATTTTAAATGAAAGCATACACTTATTAATTAAGAAAAAACACAGAAAAAATATCTTACTTTCTTTTTAAGTATCTAAATATCTCAAGTGTTGGAAGTTCCTTTAATCCTTATGAGATTTTTTTCTTAGGCACAAGGTGTGTTTGTATTTGCCCAGCTGGTTTCAGAGGAGTGAGCTGTGAAATAACCAAACGAAAAGGTTTGTCTGTGTGGCCTGTTATCTATAAAAGAGGGATGTTTTGTCCTGTTCCAAATGTTGCATTTGGTGTGGATGTCCATTGAGTTAGAGAATTTTCCTATATGTCATTTTATGAAGAAAGAATGCTTGCATTAGTATGATGATCTTCTCTTTTATTTCATTATTTGATAAATTAATGCTGTCACGGTCAATCAATGGAAATGATACAGTTTCAGTTTTAAAGTACTTTATATACTGTATATATACTAGTTTATAGTACATGACATTGCATAGCATGAATATTGTTGTTTCTTATGAAAAATTTCATGTGATATTCTTCACTCTAAAGTCCCTTTTGACAAAAGCTTGTGCTAATATTTTCATGCATTTCTTTTTTTTTCTTTTTTTTTGGTATTATCCTAACATTTACAGCACTGACAGTAGATGGCAGTTGGAGCTGTTGGTCTTCATGGTCCACCTGCACAAGGAAGACCCAGAAACGTACCCGTCAGTGTAACAATCCAGCGCCGCAGAACGGCGGAGTAACATGCCCTGGGCCAGAAGAGGAATCAGCTGATTGCTTCTAAAATATCTGCAATTTATCAGTTTCACAAATAGTAATAATGTAACAAATAATAGCATTGTTTTGAAATGGATAATGCATACTGACAAATATGGTGGGCATATACACATTAACAATTTTCTTTAACCAGAGCTGTATTAAATGGAAAAATAGATGGAAAAAGTGTTGATTATATTTTGATTATTATACATTGATGAAAAATGTTGAATAATGTTCATTATATCATTATATGAAAATATGTCCAGGCCAAATTACACCTCAAAACCAAAATAGATTATATAAGAAATTATATTTTAAATTATTATCATTATTATTCATTACTGTAATGTTTCCAGATGTTTTGCTTTGGGGGGAAATGTTGATAAAGTGATAGGTGTAAAGAGTACCAGCCATGCTTACTGTAAGTAAAAGTTGAAATACCTTGGGCTGATGATACACAGAGATTACAATCGAAGTGCACACATCCAGCAGGCCAAAAGCTCAATGTGGGTGCTCAGCCACAAACAATGTCAGACAGGAAGAGCAAAGTTGGCACACCACAGCTCCAAAAGTAGAAAAATATTTATTTATGTTCTCACCACAGGTGATGTTTCGAGTCTACACGCTTTTCATCATACATGATATACGGGGCAACTTTTTGAGCAATGTTGCTTGGCCACTTTCCCACTGAGAATAGGTAACAAATTTCTATCTGGATACTTTAATCAGTCGTAGGCCCTGTGTCTCACCTGGTTGCCTGTTGATGCCAGCATTAATCAAAGTTGCCCAGCAATATTACTCAAAACGTTGCCCCATGTATCATCAGCCTTACAGTGACAATACAGGCAAAAGATGCACTAGTCCTCAACATCCAACAGAAGAGACAATTAGTGAGTAGCACAACTGCATGTTTTGCAAAAACTGCACACCTTAATACTGCAATAAATCAAAGTCGACACAACAACCTTAAATACTTAAAAACATTCAAGTCAAGTTAGGCTCAAGTTATCACAAAGGACATGAGGAAACCAATATCATTTAAAAAAGGGCTCTTCAGGATAATGGATAAATATAAATATTAAGTAAAATAAGTAGTCAAAGCCTAATTGCACTGGACGAGCTGGTTTTGGCATCATCCCTGACTGCAGCTATGTGCTTATCTAATATATGAAATGCCTGCAATTCAGAAACTAGCTGCTAAATGCACTCGCATTCATTTAAAGCAGCCTTGTTGGCAAGTTAAGGTATGTAAGGGCGAAACTCCCTTACACTGAAGTTAACTTCAACATCCCATAGATGCTCTACTTAAGAAGAGTATATGCTGATATTTAAGTACAGTAACTTTTCATAATATCCTTTCAAGTGGTTCTGATGAGCTTCTAATCAATATTCATCATTTAAAGATTTAAAGGCATAGTTCGCCTAACAGTTAGAGATTATGGTTTATAAAGTTGTAAATATGAATATTTTTATACAAAAACACACCGATTCACTTCAGAAGGCTTTTATCACTATCTCCTTAAAAATGATTTGTAGTAAATTCTTGTAGTACACTTGAGTGTACTAGTGTATGAAAGATGGGTTCAAGTGTGCTACAAGTGGTAACTAAATACATTTTTTAAGTGCAGAGATAGTGTGTTAAAAGTGCATTTTAGTTCATATTCATGGTGTCTCAAAATAGCACAGTTGAGTACACTTAGATGATCTTAAGTTTTTCTTAAGAAGTACTAAAGAATCATTTTTAGTACAAAATATATGTGTGAAAATAGTGCACTTTAAGTTATTATGGAAGTACACTTGTTTTTCACCTGGGATATAGAAAGGGTTATATATTGGGTTATATATATGGGATATATATTGGCTATATATTATAAATACTTTGATTTTGGTGTGAGACAGACATACTGTTTTGTTAGGAAGCATTGGAATCTCCCAATATACTAAATCCTTCTATTGCATTGGGTAATGATTACTTTCATCATAGCCGCGGGAGCATATTTTATCTGGGGGGTACTGGGGGCGGGGCTTGATGTTGCAGGGCGGGGCCACTTTGCACTTTGGCGAATTCTCTCATCAGAAACAACAAAGTGCAGATGTACATGCGATGTAAATAAGAGATTAATTAATCATACACTGCAGACAGCTTCACTTAGGCCTAGGTATTATAGCCTAACTGGAGCATTTTTTAGAGTGGTCTAAAAAAAAAAAAGACTCATGCAGACTGAATTCAGTGATATTCTTTGATAATGTAAATGTTCTTGGCTTGCTGTTACATTCCTCATGCCACAACCCTGAACTGCGCTGAATGCCGGGATACTTCTTGGCTCCTCAGCACAAACCTGGATGCACGCCACCCTCTTTTATACCTGTATCTATGGGGAGTGGCTTGGCATGCAAATTCCACTCGCCAATAGTCATTGCCTGTTTCTTGTGATTGGGGCTCCCAAGTGACACCCCTAACGTCAGTGTTGATGCAACGTCTCCATTCTCTCCTTCAGGGAATGAGGGTTACATAACGTAACCGAGACATTGTTATTCTCTGAAAATCTTTTGCTTGCTTTAAAATCTCGATCACATTCATTAGAAACCTCATTGCAATCAATCACAATATATTTTTAAGTTAACTTTTCCTTAAAATGTAAATTTTCTTTATTTTTCAAGTTATATCTATGTGCTTTTCTGCCTTCATGTTGATATGACAGTATAGCGAGAGACAGCAATTGAAGAGGAAAGAGGGGAACATGACTGGAAAAGGACCACAAGTCAGGACATGAAATCAGGTCATCCAAAAAAGTTACATATTTTAACTAAATTGAACAACATTAACTGGTAAAGGTAAATCCAAACCAGCAGACAGAAGTGGCATTATGCTAGTATAAAATGACAAGACACTGTCAACATGAGTATATTTGGATTTTAGCAACGTTTCTTCTGATTACTGCTTCCTTGACAAGGCAGGCCACCATCTTTTGGCGGGGGGTTACTGCATTCCCGTTTTCGTGTCTTTGTTCCAGACACACATGGGGACCAGGAGCTCCAGCAGCTCCAGTCTCCATGTGTAGGACCTGTCAGAGGGAAAAACCTTGCTTAACATACATGATCTGATCTTCAGAGCTGAGCTTGATAGCGTATTTAAGGCTAAATATATCCTATCATTCATCATGTTCAGAAAACAAAATCCAGACACAAGCAAAAGTTAAATCAGAAATTGCATATAATTTGGTTGAAAAACATAACATATTACACATTGTACTGGTGGAGAGATGAGTCTCCAAACCCATTTGAACACTTGGGCCAAATACAGGAAATGCATCACGTAATTAGTAAAAGCAAAGTGGTCAAGTGCAAAGACCGTAAATGTGAGTATTTGGACAGACCCATTCTTTCCCAACCCTGTTCCTCGAGATACGCCAACACTACACATTTTTGACCTTTACTAATTAAACAAGGTTGGGAAACCCAGGTTTAGGTCTGATCAGGTTCGAGTCATGACCTGATCCCACTTTTACTCCTACTATGCTGTATAGACATTTGCATTTCATTTGACACTTTTATTCAAAGCCATTTGCAGTGCATTCAAGGTTTGTTTGAAACTGCACATGTCACTAAAACACTGTTATAAAATATATTTATGATACTTGATTACGTTAAGCTGAGCTGCATTTGAAGCTGTAAAATACTTCACAAGCCCTATGTGCATGGGACTGGTATTATCTGGGGACCTCGTGTGATTTAGAAATTACTCCCCACCACATCTGAATTTTGTGTGGTGCATGCACGGGTTAAGCAAAGCCTATGGTTTTACTCAAATTTATTGACTTATGTCCAGAGAAAAATAAACAAATATAGTTTAATGCCCTGTGTCATTTCACCAGGTTAAAATCTAATAGCTTAAGGTTTTCAGCTTTCTCTTTCTGCAAACTGTATAATTGTATGGTGTATAACGATATGGCCCAGCACCCCAAATACTATCAAAACACTCCAACACAGCCTCCATTCTTCGCAAAAGATGGATTAAAAAGCGCACAGGAAACAAAACATTTTTTCAAGATAGAGAAAATGATATACGACCCCAGCAAAATCCTGGCCAAATCACAGAGACGCCAATTCACAAGGGACTAATATAATCACAGGACCTCGGTGTTTGGCGAAATATGGTAGGTCAGTTGCGGGGAAATTTTTACTTTACAAATTACAGACATGGTTGATTCGCAAGCGATTAAGATCAGACTAAAGGTAATCCTGTGCGAAAAGGGCTATAAACACAAACTTGTGATCTCATTACGTCTCTATTAGGCTATGTTCATACTGTCAGTGTTTGGGAGTGACAGCCGCATTTACTTATAGGTGTGATTTTTGAAATGTCCTGTTCACACAGCACCTTACAATGGAGGCTCGAATACTGTGTTTATGAACATGCAACTGAAGTTACGCCTGTTTTCTATTTGTGACTATTACCTGTTACAGTGACAGTGACTAAAGCGAATATCAAAGATGGCGACATCCAAAGCTGCAAAGTCTGAATCACATTTGAGGCAATGAAAGGCCCGCCCTGCTTTTTTAATGTTTATTTAGAATAGAGTATATTGTAGAGATCGCCACTTCTGACATACCACCAGTACTTAAGAGACACGTGTGTAAAGTAAGAGTTATACTTTGGTAAAGTATATTACCTTTTCTTTCCGTCTCCTCACAGGCCTCACCTCTGTAACCATTTTTACATATACAACTGCAGTCTGTCCTGGAGAGCACAGGAATGCCATTATTCATACAGGGGACGCAGAGACACGGGTTGAAGTTCTGCATGTACTCTTCCCATGCCATCTTCAGATGGGGCAGCTTTGTGCGAAGCTGCTCGGCTGCTGTGCTTAAACGCACCAGCTCATATATCGGTGAAACCTATGACAAGACCACAATGACCATTAAAACCCTTGCAGGTTACACAAAGAAATAACAACGAATAGAATCTAGTTGATATGAAACATTTCCACAATAGAGTTTTTTTAAAAAAAAAAAAGCATTGCTGAAAAAATTGTAATTGTTGAATTTGTATAGTAAGTATGCATGCCTTTCCCTTGCCTTAATTTAGCCTTTTTATTTTTTTTTTTCAGTCATTTTTGAATAAGAATATCTGAGATGTTTCAGTCAGGTTTCAAGCCTTTCCACAGAACTGAATCTGCTCCTTTGAGAGTCTTAAATGACATTTATATTGCTACTGAAGCAGGTGACTCTGTGATTCTGGTACTCCTAGACTTATCTGCAGCCTTTGATACTGTCGATCACACATTGCTTTTATTACAATCTCACGTGGGGATAAAAGGTTCAGTCCTAAACTGGTTTTAAAACCGTTAGGATTGTCAGTTTTACCTCCTCTGCTGCTCCGCTCATATCTGGGCTTCCCCAGGGCTCTGTTTTGTCACCATTGCTTTTTTCCCTCTACTTGCTTCCTTTAGGTTCGATTTTGAGAAAGTATGGAGTATTGCAATCTGTCTGTTTTTAATGCAAGTTGTGTACGTAACCTGTTCTCACTGATAGTCGTTAACATCTAATAGCATTAGATAAACATGTATCTAGTTTTTTCCAGCTTCATTCACTTTCTAAAATAAAACATTTTCTATCTGAAAAGTCTCTTGAGACAGTTATCCACGCTTTTATAACTTCGGGTTTGTATTATTGCAATTCTGTTTCACGGTATCTCCAAGTCTCAGGTAGCTCGGCTTCAATTGGTTCAAAATGCATGCAACTAAATTTCTTAAAAATGGGTACAAATATGACCACGCCACGCCACTTCAAAATTCATCTATTTGTGTATAAATGCATACAAAATCTTGCCCCAAAATACCTCTTATTTACTGTGTCCCTATAACCCTCCTAGAAGTTTTAAGATCTGGCAACCTTAACTTATTGACAATCCCTTGCTCAAGGCTGAAACAGAGGGGATCGAGCCTTTTCGGTGGTGGGTCCTCGACTGTGGAATAGCTTGCAAGTACAACCTAGAATGGCCCCCTCTTTACCAATTTTTAAATCTCTCCTTAAAACTCACTTGTTTTCCTTAGCCTTCAAAGTGAGTTAATTGTTGATTTTTATTTCTGTTTCAAATTTGGTATTTGTGTATTCTGCTCATGTTTGTTTTGATTATTTTTATATTTGCTTTAAAAATAAATAAACTAAACTAAATTACTATCGTCATTACTAGCTACTTCATTTTTGAAACACACTCCTGAATGTTCGAAATGTTGCTGTTTACTTAATTCGTATGCCCTGATCAAACTTCAAGTTCTAATATGTCACCCCAAGAAAAACAAATGCATTCATTAAGCCAAATCATGGGCTTAAATAAGACTTCATCCAAGTGCAACACTATGCGTAGTGTTGATTATGACTCTTTTAACAATACAATGTATACGAAATAACTAAAGTATGAAACAACTACATGACAAGTACTGTATATTAAATTAGCCAGGCAAATGCACCTCAAACTCAATTAGCGCAGGGTTGTATTTGAGACTCTTTCCCCAGTCCTGGTAACTTTTGGCATCTTTGATAGCCAAACTTCCAGTGCTGGAGCTAGTGTGTCCACCCTTCACAAAGCCCAACACATCCTCAATAGCACTGCTGGACTGATCGGCAGCTGTTGAAAATGAAAATAAAATAATACTAAAAAAAAGTTTAATTTAATAAGTTTACTGTAAAACCAAAATAATTGAAAATGCATGGTGCTCCAAGTTGCTTACTCGCTGTCTTTGTTCCAACTTTTTCACATAATTTTCCTTTTGCTGAAATTGTTGTCGACTGTTCGATTGTCAGTCCCAAAGATACACCAAGGCACGATCCAATTTGTGACCCACTCATTTCTAATAGAGAAAAGAATGTGGTAAAAAAGTTAGTTTTTCTTACTTCAATAGAGTTAGTAAAATACAGTTCAGTCATTTATTTTTGATACACTGTCCATTTTGTTTTGCTTGTAATTTAAATATAATTTTCATACCATTTGTTTGCATGGCATTCTTGTTTACAACAGCAACATAATCCAGGACTCCACCCATGGTACCCTCTGTGACATAGTGTGTGCCATATTCATTGAAAAACTGGGAATATGCACCAAAATCATACTGATCAGGCAGATCACCCAGAGCCCAGAGCATGTCCTCGTCCAGAGTCAAGTCTCTGCTTCTCATCTTAAACTGAGCTGTTTGTACTTTTGACAACAGCCTGACAAAGCCCACCTCCTAAACATGCAAAGATTAAAATGACTGAAATGTTCTAGTTTCCAAGGCATTATCCAGACTATACAGTTAGGTCAGAAAAACAAAACGAGTCAAAGTCATGCAGTCGGTAGAGTCAGTGCTGATATATTCAGCTCAAACTGAGAGCAATTTACAAGTTTACAGTTTTAAGGATAACCAATCAAACATACGAATGAAAGGAAATGCACGTGTATCAGTATTTTGGATCTGTGCATCAGGTTTTAAAGTGACAGCAGCCTATATTTTACCTGCTTCTGTCTGTGTCAATGTTAATCAAACAACAAAAGACAGAGAGAAAAACACTCACTGCTCTTGACTGAATAACTTTTGTAACTTTATACTGTGAAATGTTGTTTTACATTTTATTATTCAATTTCTGTACCTGAATACTACTAGACCAGGGTCAGAAATTAACATTTCCATTAAGGGGCGATATTTGCCCCCTGGAACTGATTTTCAGTGGCATTTTTACATTTGTGAGCGCAGTTTTTATAATTACCTTATTATTATAATCACCATACTATGTTGTCTTTAATGTCAAGTGCTTACATTTAACTGGATGACTTTCTGAGTGTATATAAACCATAGGCTATTTTAGAAAGGAATATTTAAAAGATTTAGATGAATCAATAAATTATGAATAAGTTATTGCTATTGTGTAATTAAATAATATGTAATCATGTAATCAATAAAAAGTAACTGTAGTCTGATTACGAGTATTTTAAAATGTAATTTAATCTAATTACAAGTACATTATTTTTGGAATCTGATTATATAATCCAGATTACATGTGATCAGTTACTACCCAGCACTGCTGGTATATGGTGACAATAAAGGAAGTTAAGTAGATATACAGGTGCATCTCAATAAATTAGATTGTTGTGGAAAAGTTCATTTATTTCAGTAATTCAACTCAAATTGTGAAAATTGTGATGATTTTAGCTCACATTTAACAAAAACCCACCAATTCAACAAATTAGAATATGGTGACATGCCAATCAGCTGATCAACTCAAAACACCTGCACAGGTTTCCTGAGCCTTCAAAATGGTCTCAGTTTGGTTCACTAGGCTACACAATCATGGGGAAGACTGCTGATCTGACAGTTGTCCAGCAGACAATCACTGACACCCTTCACAAGGAGGGTAAGCTACAAACATTCATTGCCAAAGAAGCTGGCTGTTCACAGAGTGCTGTATCCAAGCATGTTAACAGAAAGTTGAGTGGAAGGAAAAAGTGTGGAAGAAAAAGATGCACAACCAACCGAGAGAACCGCATCCTTATGAGGATTGTCAAGCAAAATCGATTCAAGAATTTGGGTGAACTTCACAAGGAATGGACTGAGGCTGGGGTCGAGGCTTCAAGAGCCACCACACACAGACGTGTCGAGGAATTTGGCTACAGTTGTCGTATTCCTCTTGTTAAGCCACTCCTGAAACACGGACAACATCAGAGGCATCTTACCTGGGCTAAGGAGAAGAAGGGCTGGACTGTTGCCCAGTGGTCCAAAGTCCTCTTTTCAGATGAGAGCAAGTTTTGAAACTTGTGTTTTTTGAAAATCAAAGTCACTGCACCCGTTTACCGAGAAATTCTGGAGCACTTCATGCTTCCTTCTGCTGACCAGCTTTTTAAAGATGCTGATTTCATTTTCCAGCAGGATTTGGCACCTGCCCACACTGCCAAAAGCACCAAAAGTTGGTTAAATGATCATGGTGTTGGTGTGCTTGACTGGCCAGCAAACTCACCTGACCTGAACCCCAGAGAGAATCTGAGGTATTGTCAAGAGGAAAATGAGAAACAAGAGACCAAAAAATGCAGATGAGCTGAAGGCCACTGTCAAAGAAACCTGGGCTTCATACCACCTCAGCAGTGCCACAGACTCATCACCTCCATGCCACGCCGAACTGAGGCAGTAATTAAAGTAAAAGGAGCTCCTACCAAGTATTGAGTACATATACAGTAAATGAACATACTTTCCAGAAGGCCAGCGATTCACTAAAAATGTTTTTTTTTTTATTATTGGTCTTATGAAGTATTCTAATTTGTTGAGATGGTGAATTGGTGGGTTTTTAATAAATTTGAGCCAAAATCATCACAATTAAAAGAACCAAAAACTTAAACTACTTCAGTCTGTGTGCATTGAATTTATTTAATACACGAGTTTCACAATTTGAGTTGAATTACTGAAATAAATGAACTTTTCCACGACATTCTAATTTATTGAGATGCACCTGTATATTAGCCAAAGTGTATTACTTTACCTTATTAGTGTATTGTGATATGCTGTGTAGAAACTTGAATTCAGCACTATGTTCCCGACCAATTTCCAGAAAAGCGACTCTATTTGTCACACCAGCATTAAAGGATATTTCTCTCTGTCTTGCCATGAGAAAGCTAGCAGCATCCTCATAATAATCTGATGCTTCCTCTGTAGTCGCTTGTGCCTGGCAGGGACAATAACATAGTCAGTGCTTCTCACTTAGAAGGCTGCGTCCAAGGCTGTGAGGCTGTGTTCTTCCTAAACCAGTCCTTCTGAGGCTTCCAGAGTCTTTCTAAACATTAAATGAATGAAGGACACTTGCTGGGTCCCCTATACAGCCTCAGAGGTTAAATGCAGGAAAACTGAACACAGTAGTTTCATGTTTACAGTCTCAACCAACTTGGTGGCCTTAATGCATAAAATATGGCAATAAAACATGAAACATTCAGTATGTTGTCTCTCCTTAAATTACACTATCCCTAAAGCAATACGCCAAAATAGTAGTGTTTAATCTGTTTATTTATTCTGAAAGGTTGCGTTTCACTTAATAAAGTTAAGTTTCATATAAAATATGTACCCCGTTTTTTGCTTTTAAGCTCCGAAAACCACCCTCTTCTTTTCTTTTCAGAATCCACATCCCATAACCTCCATGCATTGCATTTGTAAGCCTTCTGAAGCCATAATATAGATATGCACTATGAAGTTATTTATACACATAACACAAAGTGACTAAGAACATCTCTCTCTCTCTCTCTCTCTCTCTCTCTATACATATATATACAGTATGAAAGAAACAGCAAGTAAGTTCTTTTGTGTGATATTAAAGTACCAGAGACGTGAGATAATACCATTATTTGATATGAGAGGAAGTTGTGAGGTTTCCGGTAATATTTTTCAGCATCATCATAACTGAGGTGTTCACAGAAAGGATCGTACGTGAGTTTCCGCCACTCTCCATTATAGATATATTCACAAATGCCTCCAAAGTATGTTGGGTCCAGAACACGATTCATAAAATCACCGGATAAGGCATTATATCTGAGGGAATAAAACAATCTCATTTCAAGATTGGGATATATATATATATATATATATATATATATATATATATATATATATATATATATAATGTAGTATGTGTTTAAAGTACATTGAAATATAAAGCATGGGATAGCATAGATTTAAGTCATTTTCTTGTCAGTTACTGATTTCATTTTCCACCAGAATTACTGATATTTAGCAGTAAAACAATCAGTCTGCTACGTCTTACCCTTGAGTGGCTTTTTCAGCTCCTGGTATAGTCAACATGCCGGTGCATTTGGTTTCTCTTCTGTTTATCACTTCACAGTCAGTCTCATCTTTCTGAGTTACACAGTCTATTTCATCATTGCATCGGAGCTGCTGTCCAACACAGCGCCCTGTGAGAACACACACAGTATGCATTATATTCAAAAAGACATACAGACAAACATGTAGAAAGAAATGCAGGCAGAAATATCAACCTTTGGGCCCACAAGCAAACATGTCCCCGCAGTGGTTGTCTAGTTGACACTCGCCCTCTTCTGGACATAGTCTTTCATCCCACTGACTGTGCACACACTTCTGACCGCCGAACTGAGACGCTCGCTCCAAGTACTGGAAACGAATCTGTCAAACATCATTAACATCAAAAATATTTACTTTCAGTTATCATCAGCTTATATGTGTTAACAGTTGCAACAAATATACTGGACAGTTAAACGTGATTTAATTAAAATGACATTAAAATGTTTGCGTGTTGCATGTTTCTTGCATATCACCAGAAATTAGAGCTGTTCTACATTTGCAGTTTGCCCAGCAAATGTCTAAAATTATATATAATTATATATGTAAAAAAATAAAATATAAAATTAATACATCAGAAGCATATAGATAGATAGATAGATAGATACCTTAATTGTTACCATACTTTTTTGTGGTAAAAAAAAAAAAAAAATAAGTAAAAGTTATTTAGTTTAATAATTCATGAAGGGTTAAAAATGAAGTAGGCTGCTATCTAGCACATTTTTTTCAAGATTTTCTTTCCAGAATTAACAAATGTATCATTACAATAGACAAGAACAGAGACTTTTTTTTCCATATCTGTTTTATATGACTAGAGTTATGTTTTAAAGAGTTTTTACCGTCCGATCTCGACACGAATCACAAGGTGACCACTGCGTCCAGCTCTTGAGTTTACAGTCAATGGGAGGGGGGGTATCAGCTCCTCTGGTGTGTCTTGACGATGCATTAGCCCTGGAGAGACAAAATATGGTAACATGGTACTACACGAACAGCTCCTAAAATCAATTATGTTACCTGTTGCTTGATGATTGTTGTAAGTCATCAGTAAATCTGGCAGAAATATGGTGACTGAAACATGATAAAACAATTCCAAACGTACAAATAGAAAACACAAATCTGCACATTGTTGAAATAGTTGGTTTGAAATTGATCTGACTTAGGTCCAGTATACAAATTGTTTGTCAGCTTTATTAATGATTGACAGGTTTTTTTTGTGTGGGGGTTTGGGGGGGGGGGGGGGGGGGGTCTCACTTTTGCCCAGATTGCTCCACCTCCGAGCAAATACATGACTTACAAGAAACGTTATCAACTTTATCATGAACAAATACAGTAGGTTGATGACTTGCATTGAATCAAAATAAATGATTGGAGTAATCACCAGTTTGCAACTGCCTGTTTCACTTTGCACACACTGCATACAATAAAAACTAAATTAATTAATTAATTAAGAGAGAGAGAGAGAGAGAGAGAGAGAGAGAGAGAGAGAATTACCAGAAAATGAATACTTCAATCATAAAACACAACACGATTCAATGTGCAATTAAAAATACTGTTAAAATACCTTTGAGAATTCCTTCATATCGGTTTATTGGACCGTATTAATTTTATCATATGAAATGTCATGTTTAATTGAGACGTTTAACTATAAATACAAAATAGAACTAAATAAAATCCTACTCTGTTAAAAGTCTTGGCTCATGAATATTAATTAGGCTGCGTGTGCGTCGCCCGGTAGTCCTGATTGGATAACATAAAGAATAGAGATTTAAAGACAAGACTGGGCGCCAGTAGCGGGCAAATAAAATAATCCTGGTGAAATATTATATTATATAATCATGAAGGTTATTTTGTTTGTCCGGTACTGGCGCCCGCTCTTTAACGTCGCTATTCTATCCAATCAGATAGGACTACCGATCGACGCACACGCAGCGTAATTAATATTCATGAGCCATGCCTTCAGTAGAGTAGGATTGGCAAATTCGTGCCCGGTTTAATCAATCAATAAGAACAATGTTCCGCTGTCTGGACGCGTTGTGCGAGCTTTTTTGAAGATATTATGTAATATTTATGTAATTCGCGCTTGGCCAAGGAGAATTTAAACGAACATGGAAAAGGTAAACAAACTGTTTGGGATAAACAGCAAACTGCTTCTAATAAAGACGCAGAGCATGTGCTATTTTGCCAAATTGAGTTTGTTGAGCAAAAGCACGCTGCGTGTATTTTGCTTATATGTCGCTCTACTTCTGATTGTGAACAATAATCATGCATTTAAATCATGCCTACCTATTTGAATATTACACTAGTATGTCCTTAACTGTATATCTGTCAATTAACTGATTTTATGTTGGCTATAGGAAGCCTGCAACAATTTCAAATCCATAAGGGCAAAGTTTCAAGAAGAGATCCAGGCGAGGCACAGACCTGTGGTTCCTGAGAAACCCAAACGCCTCCCAACATCTGCCATAAGCCGCTCTGGTCTGATAACCATGAGCCTTTGTTCAGCTGTGGACACCAAGACCACCAGTCAACCCCAGGTCACTTTGAGAGAAGACCAGAAAACACCTTCAGGAAAACGCCCTGTATCATTCCCAACCACAACTACTGAAGTCGGGAGGTCTGGAGATGGGCAGAACAGGCTGTCGCTTAAAATGCGGCATTTGCCCCTCGTGTTGCCGCTTTCAAACGAGCCAAAGCATGATTCTTCTGCACCTGCTTCAAAAGGCATCACCTCACCTTTTAAATGCATCATGAAACCAATTCCTACACCTTTCAGCTCGACCAGAGTTTCACTGTACGCTAAAGACACTGGTAAAAATGGTCTGGGGCTTTTGAAAAACAGTGGTACTTTTAATGCTCAGATGGAAGAGTCCACCCTAAAGACTGCAAGTACAGACGCTGGGGAGCTCCAACAGATTAGGGTGTCAAATGCTGGATTGCTAGATCATTCAGCTCCACCTTCACCAAGTGATTCGCTGACAGATTCATCTTCTGGAAGTGTTACTCATTTCTTTGACCAGCATGTCCTGAGCACGCTAGAGAAAGCCAAGAGGAAGCTCTGTCAGAGGAACCTGTTGGTGTGTAGCAGGCCAAAGGGCTTCTACTCCAGTAAAGCACAAGTGCAGCACACAGAAAGTCCTCCATCGCCTGCTGCATCTGAGAGTTGTCACCCAGAGACTTCGCCATGGAAGGTTAATGGAGTATCACACAGTGAGTTGCAAAACTGTGGAATCTCTTACGTGGATGCATATTAATTTTTGCAATTGTACCTTGCATGACAAAGAGTGTAAAGCTACTTCAGTGTAAGACTGAGGAATTTGTCTTTTATTTTTTATACCTGTTCTTGTACTTTAGGCACCATCTCTGTAATGGAGCTCGGTGGAGTCATGCGGCCTAAAAAAGCACGCAAACCTCTTCCTGACCTGGCATCCTTAGGCCCTACGCCCTCAAAGCCACCTAGACCCCCACGTGTGGATCTGAGCAAATATAAGACTGGATTTCATGTCTGTGAACCTACTGAAGCACTTACTATTGGTTTGTAGAAGTTCTTCTCTATTGTTCCTTCATGTTTTGCTCAATTTACCTCAGTACTATACTGAAACCGGCTTTTAATTCTCTGCAGTAAGAGCCCTGAAATGGTTGAAAAAAACATGTTAAAAAGCTGAGATTTAATATAAAGAGGTGTTTATATTCATGACTTATTATTCTTTCTCAGCAAGGCAGCATTCATTTGATGAACAGACATTAAAACAGTAATATTGTGAAAAAAATAAATAAATAAATATATATATATATATATATATATATATATATATATATATATATATATATATATATATATATATATATATATATATATATATATATATATATATATATATATATATATATATATATATATATATATATTTTTTTTTTTTTATTTGAATAAAAATAAAATAAGTCTTCAGTGTCGCATGATCCTTCAGAAATCATTATCAATGTTAAACAAATATTTTGTTGAAAAATGCATGATACACTAACATTCAAAAATTTAGAGCAAGTAATATTTAAAAAAAAAAAAAAATTACTTTTCAGCAAAGATGCATTAAATTGATCAAAAGTGACAGTAAAAATATTTATAATGTTATAAACAATGTATTTTTTAATAGCCTAAATACTGTTCTTTTTAACTTTCTATTCATCAAAAAATCCTGAAAAAAATGCATCACACAAGTTCTTAGCTGCAAGAACTATTTCCAACAATAATGAGAATAATTATTCAGAAATGAGCTACAATATCCACATTATCCTTCAGAAATTCAGCTATGCCATCACCGGATCAATTACATTTTATATTTAGTCATTTAGCAGATGCTTTTTTCCAAAACGACTTACAAATGAGTTCAATGGAAGCAATCAAAATCAACAAAAGAGCAACGACATGCAAGTACTATGACGAGTCTCAGTTAGCTTAACACAGTACACGTAACAAGGTTTTTTATTTAATTATATAATAGATAAAAAGAAAACAAATAGAATAGAAAAAAAAATAGAGACAGTTAGTGTTAGAGGTATTTTTTTTAATAGAAAACAAGCAGTTAGAAAACAAATAGATTGCAAGTCTTAAAGGGTCATGTGTGTGTTTTTTTGTTTGTTTTTTAATAAAAATAGAATTAGAATAGAGAGTGCTATAGTTAGAGGGCCAAATAAAGATGGGAGAGATGTGTTTTTAGCCGATTCTTGAAGATGGCTAAGGACTCAGTTGGGCAGGAGGGAACGGTTCATGTAAAAGTCTGTGAAAGTGATTTTGTGCCTCTTTGGGATGAACAATAAAGCGACGTTCACTTGCAGAACGCAAGCTTCTAGAGGCACATAAGTCTGAAGTAATGCATTTAGGTAAAGGCGTGCAGAGCCAGTGGTGGTTTTGTTGGCAAATATTTTAAAATATAGTTTTTGAAACTTTGGACCAGCATTTGCACCCTCTACTAAAATACAGTTTATTAGGCAAACTGTAGGGTTTTAACAGTTGCCAGATTATCAGATTGCTGCATTAATGCACTGAAGAATGTGGAGTCTTAAATATGTTAAATGGCATATTACAACTGCTTGAAACACGGCTGATCCATTCATATCAAGGACATGATTTCAATCTTTCCAGAATCTGTACCTGAGCCTGAGATTGCAGCCCCTGCTAATGCATCACTTGAGGACGCAAGCGTACCTCCCCCTGAATTTCCAGATTTTGACATTTCTGCACCAGAAGCCACAGACAGTAATGCCATAAATCTGGCGGCCCTGGATTTCGAGGCCACTGAATTTCCAGTGCTTGATTCGTTGCCTCCACCGCTGCCAAATGAAGACAATGGCCTGCATTTACAGGCTGTGTTGGTCCAACATTGTCCAGGTCATTTTGGTCCAAAGGGCATGCAGTCAGAAGACGCTCTCTGTCAGTCCTCAGAGGAAATGAGAAATGAAGGGACCCTGGCGTCTAACACCGAATCAGTGACCTCTGACCTGGGGATGAATGGATCACACACTACCTTCAACCTGAGCGGTGAACACCCGCTTCCATCAGAGCAAATGTAAAAGTTTAATTTGTCTTATGTAGGATATTCCTGAAATAGTTATTATGAGTAGTATGACTCTCAGTATAGTTCTGTGATTTTCTGTGAAATCAGACTTGCTCCCAACAAATGTAATTTTTTTCCTCAGGTCTTCTCAACAAAAGTGTTTCCACGAAAGCTTTGATAATGTTTATGAGGATGTGGAAACAGTCCCCAAGTTTTCTTTTGGTCAAAGCTCTTATAAGTGTAAAGGAGCTCCTAAGAGTGAGTACTATGCCAGCAATACTTTTTGAATACAGATGGTTTGTAGAAAATGTGATTTTATGCGTTTTTCCTTTCAGATCCATATGCAGATAACAGCCTTGTGGTCAGTGATTATTTCTAATTTTGGGCATTTATTAAATTACAGATATAGTTTAGCTGATGTTATTTAATGTATAGATGATTTACAGATCAATATTATGTTTTATATATTATGTAAGATGCCTTCATGATACCATGCATGCTGGAAATTGATTTTAATAGGTGATTGATATGAAATGGAAAAAAAAAATCCTTGAATTTGTTCAGAAAAGTGGAAATGCTTTGGACTTTTTGATCATTGACGAAGTTCTAATGAGTCTGGCAATGTTGATATTTAGTCTTAACACTGAATGTGTATTAGTTCTATTGATCTCTTAATTTGTTTGACAGAAAGAAGAAACTTGGAGGAATATATGGCATGTCACTCAGTGGTTTGTCAGCATTTATTTCACTCTACTGTTGTTTGTGAAATGCAGTCCACAGCTTAAGAAAAAAATAAATATGTTTTATTAACTGTATTTATTCCCTTACAATGTGAAGGTCTAATGCAGCTGAAGATCAAAATGGCCAACATGATAGGTATTATGTTTTGTTACGTTATAGCTCTATAATGATGTGTCATTATAGCTATTTAGTTTCCAGCTTCTTGCAAATTTTCTCTTTGTAAAAGAAAATATGTATTTTAACAATGTTGTAATGGAAAAACATCAATATTCTAACAAATACATAGAAATATAATGTATTTATTTTGTGGTGAGTCCAGTGAAAATGTTAGCTTGATATTTTTTTCTTATGTGACTTGTAACATATCTAAATGTTTCATTGCGAAAACAATTAAATGTAAAAAAAGAAAAAAAAAAGCCAATTATTTGCCAATATAGATTCAGAGCAAGGAAGATAAGAGGCCTGGGTCGTTCCTCATAGAAGCTGATTTGCAAGAAATATGTGATTCTTTCAGAAAGAAGCTGAGCCCTGAACATCATGAGGATAAAGAGCAGAAGAAGAAAGAGAAGCAGCGTCTGGAGAAGGAGAAGAAAGAACAGAAAGAGAAGGATAAAAAGAGAAATGAAATGCACAAGAAATTTAAAGTGAATTCAAATGCATAGATTGAAGTCACACTTAATATACCCCGTGGATGTCAGCACATTAGATGCTATTTAAAACTAACCGGCACTTATTTTAAAGAAGATGGCACAAGTACACGCGTCTAACGCAGTGACATACGTTTAAGTGAATGTAGTTTCTGATGTGTTTCTCAATAGATCACTGGACTGGAAGAGCCCATGTATTGTGCCAGAGTGCTGGCGGACAGCAAACTGCGAAAGTGCAACCTGCCCGTCAAAAGTGGGGATCTCATCAGCATCATCCGAACAGTCAACTGCCCCAAGGGCAAATGGCTAGCCAGAGACGCCAACAACAAATGTGAGACGTTCCTGACAATCTCGTAGTCATGCAGAATCTGTGTGTATGTTCTTTCCCGCAACACTCTTTAGGATTAATTAACCCTAAAGGCAAAACCATAAAGAGACATCAGCAAATTAATTTATTGCTATTTTCCATCTAATTGGGATTCAAATAATACAATTCCACAATTTTTTTTTTTTTTTTTTTCAAAACTTGACACTTATTTTTTATTTTAATGTTTGTATCCACCAGGATGCATCTCCCTTTTTAGGGTTATAAGTCAAGCCACTATTATTTGTATAGCACTTTTAACAATGCAAATTGTGTCAAAGCAGCTTTACATCAGCTTGATATAAAGCTGGGTGGCTTTGTATCCGCTTTACAGTATTTAGACGGGCAGTTTAAATCTAGGCTGCAGCAGAGTCAAATTGTGCAGAGGACTCATCTGGTTCCTGGTTATAAACCTGGACACTTTTCTGACTTCACCCGAGAAAAGCTGATACATGTTGCTGATACAGCTTCACTTGTCTCACTGATATGTGACCCTGGAGCTCAAAAGCAGTCATAAGCAGCACAGGTATATTTGTAGCAATAGCCAACAATACATTGTATGGGTCAAAATTATAGATTTTTCTTTTATGCCAAAAATCATTAGGATATTAAGTAAAGATCATGTTCCATGAAGATATTTTGTAAATTTCCTACTGTAAATGTATGAAAACTTAATTTTTGATTAGTAATATGCATTGCTAAGAACTTCATTTGGACAACTTTAAAGGTGATTTTCTTGATATTTAGATTTTTTTGCACCCTCAGATTCCAGATTTTCAAGTAGTTGTATCCCAGCCAAATATTGTCAGATCATAACAAACCATACATGAATGGAAAGATTATTTATTCAGCTTTCCAATTTATCTCCTCAACCACCACCAGTGTGCAGCATCCACTTGGATGATGCGACGGCAGCCACAGGACAATGGCGCCATTGCGCTCACCACACACCAGCTACAGGTGGAGAAGAGAGAGAGAGATAGAGCCAGTCAAGTGCACGGGGATTATTAGGAGGCCATGATTGATAAGGGTCAGTGGAGGGAATCTGGCCAGGACACCGGGGTTACACCCCTACTCTTTACGAGAAGTGGCATGGGATTTTTAATGACCAGAGAGAGTCAGGACCTCAGTTTAACATCTCATCCAAAAGACGGATTCTGATTCTGTGTTTGTGTTTATAGATGGCTACATATCTGTGATGAACGTGGAGTTGAACATTAAGGAGATGCTTGAGCTCGGAAAAAAGGTATCACAGGCCGCCGGACGAGGCCAAACTGATGGAGATAACCTTAGTGTCAGCAGCAGGTAAAGAACAAAAAATGAACCAACAACAGACAGCACGTTCATACCTAGAAAAACATGCATTAAATTAACAAAGTAGACCTACGCAGTGAAAGTGTGCAGTTAAACCATTCTCTTTGTTGACTGAAGACCATATGTGCTGCTGCATTCTAGGTCATCTGCAGAGGCTTAGTTGCAGAGGCTGGAAGGCCAGCCAATAATACAAATTAATAAATAACAATAAATATAGCTGCATGCATGCCGCAATTTTTGAAGCACATAGCAGGATTTTAGGAAGAGTGTTGTTGAAGCCATATTAAAAAAACTTTAAATTGCTTTTAACTAATGGCAGGCGCTGTCACCAAACCGGTGTAGTGTTGTGGTCAAACATAGCTACAATGACACACAAATCTGTCCATGCGAAGCGCTCAAGCTGTGTGAACTGGAAGCAATCAAGACTTTATAATAGATTACAGAACAAATTAATTGTTCAAATACTTTCACTTGGTTAATTTTCAAATTATTTTAGTACATATTTAAGTAAATAGTGTATTTTATTATTTTCCATTGTTTAATAGTGTAAGATCCACCATGATCCACCCTGTTTTCTAAGATATGCACATCATATACAGTATGTATAGAGCTTGTAATACTCAACTTTATGGATGGCCTGCATCCAAAAGGAATTCAATTTCCGTAGAATGTTGCTTCCCAAAACAAAGTATTATTACATCTCATGATAAAATGGAAAGCTCAGAGGTTAAAAATCAAGTACCGTCTAGTAATGTCCTCTATAGTCACTAGACTCAAATCAGACACCGCACTGCTGCAGTCCATAACAGTTTTGCACAATGTGGCTCCTATATCATATAACAGAATTTGCAGAGCGCATCATGCCAAAAAAAGTGCAACTTTTGAGTGAGGGCAACAATGACCTGTGGATCTAAATTTCAGATGGTTTGATCTTTGCAGGTCCTCTCATCAGAATCCTGTGCTTACAAGTAGCTGTAAGTTTTCTTATTTTTTTTTCTTCTTTATACAGACGAGGTCAAAAATATTGGCACCCTTGCACTTTATTTAAATGTACAGTTTTCTCAAGAAGTGAATTAAATTTAAATATCTGATCTCCGTGAGTCTTTATTTCACTTAATGTTTAAATCAGAAAATAAAACTGGCATTGCCAAAATTTAACACTCTAGATTTAATATAAGGTATAACCATCCAGTGATCTTCCTGCATCTCTGCACTAGAAAGTTTGTGAAAACTGCTCCAGTTACTCCATATTAGATGGGTACCTGCTCATAACTGCTGTTTTCAGGTTTCTCTGTATGTTTTAATGGGATTTAGACTCACTGCTGGCCACTTCAGAGCAGTGCGTTGTTTTGTCTTGAACCTTTCCTGGGTGCTTTTTGAAGTGTGTTTAAGTCCATGACTTTAGATGAATTTGCCTCCAAAATGCCTTTAGTAAATGATTTCACGATTCCTTTCACACGCTGAAAGCATCCAGTGCCTGTGGCAGCAAAGCAACCCTAAAACTTGACTGAAAAATGAAGGATTGACAGTCTGGGCCGGTTTGGGGTTTTCCGTCAAATTAATATTTCAGATTGTTTTCTTTGTTCAACTGTGCAGCAAAGACAAATATATGGATATCAAAATATGTCGTCATATTTCACTTTCTGGATGAAATTGTGGATTATTTGAAAAAAGTGCATTGGCGCCAGTGTTTTGGACTGCAAATGTCCTGATGCATGTCTGTCAATGCATTATTAAATGTGTTCATCCAGTCACTGATGACAGCGAGGAATGGATGTATGAAGATGACACGTTGTCGCTGTCTGCTGAAAATGTGTAAGCCTGAGATTTCTTTCATAAAATGGATTTGAGCTGAATTGTACACAGATCTCTAGAGATATTTTTGTCTTTCTAGGAGTCAGATCAAAGCTGCCTCTATGCATGAGATGTGTGAGTATGCATTTTCACTTCTTCAGTGTTGAGAGTTTGTTTTGTGCTGTTGTTAATCGTGTTTCCTCTCTCTCTGCTCAGTTGATAGCAACTCTTCTGCTCATCATCCGTTCAGTGACTGGAGTATTGAAGACATGCAGACACAGTGAGTAGTTTGACGCTGCAGATAAACGCACAGCTGTACAAGCACGTGTTCATGTCCAGTATTTGAAGACGATTCAAAGAAATATTCAGTAGTAACTAAGATATTTTTAATGTACTCTGCTCTTGACTTCTTTCATTGAACATTTGCAACTTTTTCAACTTTACAACTTTTTTTTTTTGTCCCATCGATTCCTTGCTAGTGATGATAAACATGCATTTGTTATGCTGTACCTTTTGAGCTCTTGTCACTTCCACTGACCCCTAATTAAACCAGTTTTTCCTTACATACGACCTGAAACACAACCCATGTTACGCATAACACCTAACTCTAACAGATAAGATGACTGCCAGATTTTACAAGGGAGATTAACACAGAAAATTATGAAAATGCGATTTTTATTGGATTTTTTAAAATTGTTTAAATAGTATATCTCCACAATTTCTAAAAACAATTGATATAAAGGAAAGCCTGTTTTAGGTCTTTTTCTAGGATCTTGTCTATATCCAGTGCTATCACTTATATTATTTTGTCATTTTCATATTATTTACTGTCTTGCATATTATGCTGTCAAACGATTAATCGCATCCAAAATAAGTTTTTGTTTACATAATATATGTAGGTGTACTGTATATTTATGTATATATAAATACACACACATGCATGTATATTTTTAAGAAAAATATGCAATGTCTATATATAATATAAATTATATAAATATATACATGTAAATATTTTCTAAATATATACTGTATGAATGTGTATTTATATATACATAATAAATATACTCCGTACACATTATGTAAACAAAAACATTTATTTTGGATGCAATTAATCGCGATTAAATTAGTGACAGCGCTAATATTATTATATTCCCCTACTCCATATGGAAATTATATGTTGTTTTTTAAAGCCACATTTTGTCTTGTCTATTCAATGTTTTATTTGTCTGCTACATTTGATTAATCATGATATCTTGTAATTTTGTTAAAAATCTAAATTAAAATAGAATTGATTAACAGTGATGTATATTTTTTAGCTTGCATAATACTATTCATACAATTCTCATACTCTTCTTCTTTAAAATGTCTCCATGCTATCTTATTTATCAATTATTAAATAATCAAGTTTTTAATCATTTAAAGAAACCGAGACGGCAAAGCCTACCTTGTGTGATCATGTCTTTTTCTTAAAATGTCTCGTTTTTAATAATGCCTGTGTTCATGACAGAGAGGCAGAAAACTTCCAGTTTGCAGACATTGATCTTCTGCCGCCTCCAGCTCTTTACGCTGACTCTCTGTGAGCCGGTGGTATGTGTCAGTATGCCGTTTGATGTTTGCAGGATCATTAGTCAGTTTGTCAGTCAATGAAAGAAATTGGAACCAGCAATGCATACTAATTTTTTCTTCTTTCTTTTTTCTCTCTCTCTACAGTGACTTTGATTGCGTTCCTCTATCATTACCAAGGACATCTACATCTACACAAGTGCTGTTTGAAAAATAGCTATCTAGCACTGACCTTTAGTCTTTAAATCATCAAATCAGACTTAATTCTCAAATGCTAAAAAAGACAACTTACTGTAGTATTTTGATGAAAGTGATCTTTTCAAGTTTGAAGTGTTACATTTGCATTGTGTGCAAGCAGTGGTAGATTGAGGATGAATGGCAGCTTAGGGGTTTTAATGAAACGGGCACTTATTCATATGAACTATTAAATTGCAAAATTGAAGTCATCTTCAAGGAATTAAGAGTAACTGTGATTTTGCATGCTATCTACACACAATACACCTTGACGTTGCTTTTGTCTTTGTGTGTCTCATTGTGTGGGAATATTGGAAGTTGGTGGTTTGATTACATGTTTGTTCAATAATGAAAACTTAAATGGAATAAATGGATGTGTATACAGCAGTGAGTCTGACCACTTTTCTCCGTTACATGACAGCTGTATTCAACCTCTGATAAAACTGTGTACATTATGAAATATATGTACGTCACTGACACAGTTTTATCTCATTCTCTCAAATCTATTCTGCCACATAAAGGCACAATGTTATTAGGTAATCCGTGATATGAATATCTAAATTTAAATAATTAGTTTGTCTATATAATTAAATATGAAAATAAATAAAAGAATAAGTACATATGTATAAACATAGAAATAAATTGATGCATGAATACTTGTAAACTCTACTAATGAATATCAAGTTGACACGTGGATAAATTGTATGAAAATAAAATACGCATTGCTTATTGGGTAGTTAATTTATGAATCATTTTGTAAAGAATATATATGTATTTGTCATTCACGTTTCCTCTTTTACGCATTATTTTTTCTCCATATTCGATGTTATTTTTAAGAGCATTTAAAAAAAATAATAATAATAAGACCTCGCTAAACCGCGCCCCACTCACAGGAAGTCGGTCCGCACCGTATTACTTCCGTCCGAAACACGGAACAGTAGTGTGCATAAATGAATGTGCTGCAGCTGCAAATGAAAGTGTATTTTAACGTGTCTTATTTCAAGGTGAGTACGCTGTATACCGAGACGTTTATAAACTTTAGTTATCACAAATCCTGTGATGGTTGTGAAAGCTCTTTAAGTGTATTTTGTTGATCGCAGAGGATGCAGAGCTAGCGTCTCCATTCACTCAGCGGTTCATCTGTAACGCTGAATAAATCATACTGATACTGCAGGTAACTCATCTTAATAATGTTACAATTCTGGTCGTTTTAGTCTTAGTAATGTCTTTTCATTTGATTGATTTGCTGTGGAAGGCGATTAGGGGTGTTATCGTTTGTTTTGGCATTTCCTTTACATTACTAGCTTTCATTAATTTTGACGGTCACTCAAAATATTTTTAATACGATGTTGTAATTTTCAGTTACATTACCTTCAATCACGTTATTGTAAGCATTTTAATGTATGTTAAAACAGATTTTATTATTAATTATTGTAGTAATACTTTATTTTGACGGTCCCTTAGTAACTTTGCACCTACATGTCAACAAACTCTCATGCGAGTATTAGTAGACTGTCTGAGTAATATCTGCTAACTCTTTATTGTGATGCTCTCTCCACAGACATTCTAGCAGGTGAGAGGTTAACCTTTCCAAAAAAAAAAAAATAATAATAATTATAATAAATCGCCACCCAAATGTAGGTACAATGTTACTTATAGTCAACAGAATGTGTTAAAGGAACCATCAAAATAAAGTGAGACCATTATTGTTATTATTATTTAGTCAAGGAAATAAGTCATGTGCCTGTCCAGAAACAGACTTAAACCTATCCTGAAAAATGTTCGCTGCTGGGTTGTTGAAGACTTCAACTCTGATGTTCAAATAGTGCTGTCAAACAATTAATCGCATCCAAAATAAAAGTTTTTGTTTACATAATATTTGTGTGTGTACTGTGTATATTTATTATGTATATGTGAATACACACAAGTGCATGTGTATATATATTTAAGATTTTTATTTTTAATTTTAATGTAAACTAATATGCTATTCATATATTTATATATAATATAAATTATGACTATAAAAATTTTCAAAATATATACTCTGTGTGTGTGTGTGTGTGTATATATATATGTACACAGTACACACACATAATATATTACTATTACGTAAATTACAATTTTGGATGCTATTAATTGCGATTTATTCGTTTGACAGCACTATAATACGTTATTATGCAAATATGTGTCCATATTTTTAAGATGAAAATATTTTGAATTGATTAGGTCTGCTGAAGCAGAGCAGTAGGTTATCACCATGGGTCTGTTGTCTGACCCGAATCGCAGAAAAGCCCTGACCAACCTCCTGACCCGCCTCAACACACCCATATGGTAGGTGTTTCTCCTTTGAAATCACAGCATACAACTTCTTCAGGCTTGTGTGAACCTGACACACTATGGCATCGCCTCCTTATCGGTTTCTCTGCTTGTTTTAATTTCTCTTATTCAGTATTGTGTGCTACCTGGCGGCCATAGTGTGGTTCATGGGCCTGGCGTTTGAGCCCTTCACCCTGCGCACGTACATGTCGGAGAACGCCATGGGATCCACCATGGTGGAGGAGCGCTTCTCCTCTGGGGAGCGAGCGCTGTCCCTCGCCAAGGAGTTCGACGCTCACAAAAGAAAGGCGGGGTGAGCGGAGCAAGTCACTGCAGTCTCTGAGTGCCTGCTGTGTGATTTAAAGCAGGTTTGGTTTCTGGAGGGAGTCAGAAATGATCCTGATTTGTCTCTGCAGTGGGATGCCGGTGGAGTGGTTAGTTAAGAGCATGCAGGCCCGAGGACTGGAGGTGTTCACTCAGAGCTTCTCCCGTAAGCTGCCCTTCCCTGACGAGAACAAAGAAAGATATGTGAGTCCCTGTGCTGTCAGTCTGTATTATCACAGTCACAACTGTATTGACTGTAAGCTTTTTTTTGGAACGCTTTTGCATATGCATAAAATAATTGTATATATGTAGGCATTTAGGCAAAATTAAAGACTTGCATGCTTTAACTCTTAAAGACCTAGAATATGGCACCTGACTTGCCTGTGCTTTTTCTTTGTTTTTCAAACCTTTTCTAGAAGTCAGCATCAAGTGGCATATATTATTATAAACAGGAGAACTTGAAGTTTTATTCTAGCCAGATTTTTAAGAAAAATGCAAGCAACAATTTAGTGTTTTTTTTTAATTACTGTGAGTACTGTGAATTTTTTTCTTTAGAGAGTTATACTTCTAAATGAATTGTTTTCAACATCTAACATACCCTAAGCAAGTTATAGCTATTTATTTGTATGCTATTTATTGTTCTGGGCGTTTTTCAGTGAATAACAGTATATATATATATATATATATATATATATATATATATATATTTCAAATGATATATTCAAACATTTCAGTCAAAAGATTAATCGCAATTAATTGCATCCAAAATAAAAAAAAATGTTTATCTAGTATATGTGTGTGTGTGTACTGTGTATATTTATTATGTATATATAAATACACACACATTCAGTATATATTTGGCAAATATTTTCATGTATATATTTATATTACAGATAAATATATTTAATATATAAACATAACCTATTTTTCTTAAATATATACATGTATGTGTGTGCATTCATATATGCATAATAAATATACACAGTACACACACACACACACACACACACACACACACACATATATTGTGTAAACAAAATGGATGCGATTAATCGTTTGACAGCACTTTTATTTCTATATATCTATCTATATCTATATATATATCTATATATATAACATGTATATGTAATTTATATATTTTTTTCAATCTGAACATGAACAGCGAATGCAAACAGTGTAGCAAGTAGTGAAACAATTGTGCAAACTGTCTAGTGCAACAAAAGTACAGACATTGCAAATGATTTTCCCAAACTATATAAATAGTATTTACATAATATAACAACCAAATGGATCATCGATCCCTTGGCTTTGCTATAGAAGAGTTGATGTCTCAAAGGGAAAGGATGAAGTGCAGCTGAATATAAACGTGTTTTGTTCAGATGGTTCGAGGCACGAATGTGTACGGGATCTTGCGAGCTCCTCGCGCTCCTCGGACAGAAGCTCTGGTCATCACTGCTCCCTGCAGTCCTGGAAACAGCAACAACCAGGCAGTTGGTCTTCTGCTGGCTCTCGCACAGTATTTCAGGAGTAAGACACTTCATAAGCACATTCTGTCAACATACCCAACCTTGATTTCAATCAGTCTTGCTTGACAAACCAATCTTTACATTTGTTTTGAGATTTGATTCAGTAAATTCAGAAGTTGCTTTATATTATCTTTGAACAATTCCTTGTGTCTCCCCAAAATTCGTAGATGTTACCTAAATATAATAATAATAATAATAATACTTAATAATATTAATAAAACTTTTTCTATAGTGCCTTTTAAAAGTTGCATGAGTTTGAAGATTGTTTGGCTTGTTGACTATTTTAACCATTAAAGTTATGTTTAAGGTTATTATGTAATTTAGCGAGTAATGCCATAAATACAATAAATAAAATATTCACATTAGTGTAATACATTAAAAAAGAAAAAAAAAAAAAAAAAAAAGTTAAAATGTATTTAAATTTCAGAACAGCAGTTTAAAGCCTTTTTTTTATCAATATGTATGGTCTGGTGTTTGATCAGAAAAAAATTGACATTTTGTTCAAGAACCTTTTTAATCAATAATTATGCCTTTGCCATAAGTGTTAATTATCATGGGAATTCAGTGTTTGAAATTTGTGCTAAGTATTCACCAAAAATATTCCTGTACAAAATCTGGTAAAACATCCATGAACAAAGTGCCTGCCAAATATAATGTTTTTCTCTCATAGATATGCAACTTCTTTAAAAAATCTCATTGCATTTAAGAATTATAGCCATTTGTGTAAAAGTAGCCACTCCTACTACTGATATTTGGGATGGATTTGAAGATGCTAAATTAGTTTTCATAATTTTGGTAACTTTTGATAATAGGACTTGATAATGCTCAGATTGGGTAAACGGCCTGAAACTAGCTCACAAAGCAAATACTGTAGATCTTTCCTAGATGGAAGTAAAATCAGAGCAATAGATTTTGTTTGCATTGATGCAAGGATTGTAGTTGTGTAAGACATACTGTTGAGGAGTTTTGTTTTAGTCGTAGTTTGCTTTAGTTTTCTTTTGTCCACTTCTTTAAAGACCAGGTTTACTGGGCCAAGGACATCATATTCTTGGTGAACGAGCATGATCTGATGGGCATGCAGGCCTGGCTGGAAGGCTACCACCACACTAACATCACAGGTGTGTACAGGTGAAACATGCTTCTTTACTGGGCTATCAGAAAATGAAAAATTACCCAATTAACTCAATTTCACTCATTCTGTCCATTTTCTAGAAAGCATTGCCGGTTCTGTCTGTGTTTATGTTTGGGGTTCTCACTTTCATTCAGGAATGGAGTATTCACCGCTGCAGGGTCGCGCAGGGTCAATTCAAGCTGCGCTCTCATTGGAGCTCAGCAGTGATGTGATTACCAGCCTGGACCTGATTTTGGAAGGACTCAACGGTCAGCTGCCCAACCTGGACCTGGCCAATCTCCTCTATGCCTTCTGTCAGAAGCTAGGAGTCCTGTGCACGATTCAGGGAAAGGTAGGCCTGTCCAACAAAATGAAACCATCTTACATTACACTGTCATTACACTATTTACATTTTAATAGTGATTTTAGCTTACCGCAAACCTTCCTTTTACAAACACAAGCGTCTATCAAATCAATAGTTTCTTTCTAAAATAAACATTCAGTATACCCATTTTCTGTTATAATAAACACACCATACACTTATTACAAACTTGTATGAGTTTCTTTCTTCTGTTGAACACAAAACATATTTTGAAGAATGTTGGCAACCAAACAGTTGACGGTAGCCATTGAGTCACAAGTCAATGGCTACCGTCAACTGTTTGGTTACCAACATTCTTCAAAGTATCTTCTTGAATGAAATGAATGAAACAAGTTTTGGAATGACTTGAGGGTGAGTAAAGGATGACTGATGAATTTCCAGTTTTGGGTGAACTGTACCATTAAGTCATCACAAGCTGGCATTGATGTCAGAATTACTGAAATTTATAACATAAAATACATGGCGATACATTCACACAATGGGTTTCGTTTATTAACCAATTAGCCTATGAAATGTAAACATTGAAAACCTCCAAACCAGTACAAATTTGGTCCACATGTCTAAACCAAATTTGACCCGCTCGATCAGAAGCGAATCCGCCCAATCTGGCAACGCTGTTTCTACTGGAATTGGCTGAAAATTGGCTTGTGTGACACTGGTGCATTGCTGTTGATGGTGTCTTAGCTCCAGAGGAATGACTGGGACACGGCTGAGGGCTACACTCACGCGGCGCAGACCATGATGCTGATGGTGTTGAAACAAGCTTGCGGACGGTCCTGGGGTGATCACGGCCTCTTCCTGCGCTATCACATCGAAGCCGCTTCCATTCGAGGCATCAACAGTTTCAGACACTATAAGATGGACGCCACCACCATTGGCAGGTTGGTTTGTATTGCACAAGAAATCAGTCGTGATGCATAAAAATATACATCCATTTTACTTTTGAGAGCCGTGACCAATGCTAACCAGTCAAACACTTTCTGAGAGTCTTTGATCATGCATTCTTTTAATTCAGCCCTGCTTCTGTTTCACTGTTTGCCAGATTGCTGGAGGGAATGACTCGGAAACTCAACAATCTCCTGGAGCGCCTTCATCAGTCATATTTCTTCTACCTCTTGCCTTCTCTCTCTCGGTTTGTCTCCATTGGCTACTATATGCCAGCGTTTGGCCTCCTGGCTGTCATCTTACTGCTTCGAGTATCCTTTTCAGGACTGGGTCACTACAAATTTTTAATACAAGGGGAAAAAAGTAGTACAAATCTAATTGAAAAACAATCAAGGCAGATTTTCCACTTTTTCAAAAAAAAAGGCCTTAACTAAATGGAAGGCAAGAAACTAATAAACAGAACTAATGCAAGTAAATAGAAACTCTACGACATGGAGTATAGATGAACGAATCATTGAAATCAAATATACAGTTAAAAAACAAAAACAAAATTGTATTAGAAACCATTCAAAATTATTTTTACTGAGCTAAACTCGTTGTATTTTTCATTATTTTGTATTAAAAAAAAAAAGAAAAAAGTGTGGTCACGTTCACTATTCTTTGGAAAAATCTAGTGGTTTAAGTAGGAATCCAGACTGTGAGAGCCACACAGATTTCACAGTGGGTTTAAGCTGGTCGTAGATTCACTGCGTTGACAAACAGAATGTGCTTCACATATCGCTACAAACTCTTAAGGACTTGTTTTATAAGTTGGAACCAGAAAAACTTTTTCAATTTCTTTCAAAAGTAAATTTAAAGAATCTGATTTGGCAATAATTGACCTTTATTCCCAGCAAAATATGACCACAGTTTAAGGCTGTAGTCCATGTATTTGCACGTTTATAAATCTTTGATTTGGAATGAATGACTTTTTTCTGAACAAACTCACTGGTTCATGCAGTATTTCAGAATCTAGCACTATTTTTACCGGAACACAATAATGCGTTTGTTAGAATCCTTAATTTCGCTGTAGGCGCTGGATCTCTGGGTTCATCTGGGAACGCCGGCTCTGACAGCAGTGGATGGAGTTACTGAAGCAGAGCAAGTAAGTCTCATGTTAGTTAAACGCAAATATTTTTACACCTAAAGAAATGAATATTTGATGTTATTTGATAAATATTTTAAACAGGAGAGTGGGATAAGTTGTTGCACGCTTTAAGTTGTCTTCATGGCAGTGCAAGTAAAACTACACCTTATTCTCTTTCAGGATGTCTGTTATCAAGTAAAATTGCATGAAAGCATCTACATCTTGTTCTGCATTACATAATTTGTACATATTACATATGCTGCACTTCTGAAATGTTGCCAAGAGCTAAAACAGTAAATGAATTCCTGTTAATGTTCCTGTAATGAAGGTTATGGCATTAATAGCAAATGATAGATTTAACTGGAAACCAACTGCAAAATCAAAAGTCTCGCTCCGTTCTGCTAAGAAATGCACATTTTTCATGATCCCGATGATTAAAATTCAATTTTTTCTCATTCTTCACATTATGGAAGTAAAATTGATGCTTGCTGACTCTAACCCTTGAGCTGTGCTGAAAATCCTTTGCACTTGTAAACCTCTCATTGTGCTATTTTATCACTAAATCTTAAATTCAGTCTTTTCATAAACTTGTTTTCTTTCAGCGATCACGTAGACCTCATTGATGCACCTCAAGTTTTGAGTGAACATTGCCAAACATTATCCACAAAAATGAAGGTGCATAAGCTCAGATCAGTGAGGCCTTATAAAACCTGTGCCAATTGATCAAAAATGATCAAATTATACCCTGTGTGAGCAAAGCAAGTTAGTTTTAGTTCAGTGTGGTAACATTAACCAAAACACATGACCGAGACACAACGTAAGGGTTAATTATGCTTATTTTTTATCAAAACAAAAGAAGAAATATAATTAATGTAATGAATTCTGTGATGGAAGTCCAGTTGTCATTGCAGATGTTCTTGCATAACATTTTCTTCCTCTGTCTCTCTGCAGCCGTCCAGTCCGGGCGTGTTGACAGTGTTGACCCCGGTGGTGATTAGTCACCTGACAGGTGTGGCGCTGTATCTGCTACCTGTTCATCTGCAGGAAATGGCTGTGGAGCACTTCCCTGTGTCTGAAACCGAAGCTGTGGTGCTCACTGCTATTGCCATCTATACTGCAGGCCTGGCCCTGCCACACAACACACAGCGGTACACACACAATCTCATTCTAATGCGGTTTATATTGCGTTAAATGTTTACTCGCCAGCATAGATCATGTGTTTGTTTCTGTCTGTGGCAGGCTGCTGTCTGGAGAGGGCACAGAGCAGGGCTGGAAAGTGCTGAAGCTGACGGCTTTGCTCTATCTAGCGGTGTTGTTGGGCTGCACAGCCCTCATTAACTTCTCTCTGGGATTCATCTTGGCAGTTACGCTGGTGCCGATCACCGCCAGCATCACGCCGCACATGCCAAAGTATGCACAGCTCAACAAATAATCATTTATTTTGGTTAAACGTGCGCTGAAGATAATCTGACTCAATTTTGGTGAAAATTAAGACAATTTGTTGCATCGCAATATTAGCTAATCTTTTAATTTAAATTGAGACACCCACTGGCCATCATAATGAACATCAAATTTAATAACATTCCTCTAATACAAAACCCATGAAGTGTAGACAACAAAAACATAAATAAAAGATAATCACAATGTTATAGCGATAATGCATGGTCAGTGGTCACATTATTTTATCCAACCCTTGTAAATGTCACTATTAAACGTGCACCAAAGATTCATTTTAGATTGTGAATAACTATATTTTAATCAGCAGATTTTACACTTTTAAATGCATTAAGCCACGTTTAAAGATTCATTAAATAATGAGAACGATCATTGACCTGTCAGCGTCCTGATAGCAGAGCGTTTGGTGCTCTTTTATTAATTGCCTTTTTTTCTCCCTAGCAAATATGAGTAATCATCCTAAATTAGATATCATTCAAAATTGTTCTTTAAGCAGGCTCCTCCCCGTAGTGGGCGGAGTCAGGTTTCATATTACAAAATTGACTAAACTATTTTAATGTCAAATCTTTTTCCAATCTCATCAGAACATACTGCAAAGGTCTGGCAGTCAAGGGTTCCATATTTAGTGATTTTATTTATTTTTAACTTATTTTTTTGGATAGAAGTGATATGGTGACAGAAATTGATTGATTTGTGACAGGAGAATGCATCAGAACAAATTTGGTTTGGGTGACATGGCTGTTTCTGGTGTAGCGCCTGAGCAAAATCTCATAGGAGAAACATTTTTTTTGTGATAACTTCAAATTTGGAACATAACTTGTGAAGACATATGGCTTTGATTTAATAGCAATTTTAGATTACAAAATATTTTGTAATTTTTTTTTTTTTTTTTCATGTTTAATACAGTACATTTAAACTTCTGTAACTTTTTTTACACTTTCATTTTTTAAATGCTTTCACTTCAGCGTGTCGTCTTTAAAAAAAGAGACCAACCGTAGGTCTGTATTTCAGAGCATTCATATATTGCTGTGAAACGGGGTTGACAGTTAACAGGTTAAGGATTAAGCATTTGTAAGAAGCCGTCTCAGTGCCGTTACTGTAGGACGAAGTGTTATCGATTCTGTATATAATAAAAACATGAGTGTTTGTATCACACACAGTCTGTCTGCAGTGTTCATGTTACATGTTGATTTGATTGCTACATCAGTTTGTGGTCTGCGGTCAGCGATATCACAGTGTGAAATGGTCTCATATTTATATTAGCCTCTAGTCTCATATCTCTTTCTGTGTGTTTCGGTCTCTGTTAGATCTCTGTGCGCTCTGGCCATGGTGCTGCTCAGCCCTGCCTTCACCATCCTCTACTGCGTCTTCATCTACCAGGAGCTCATCGAAGTGCCCGTCAGCCTCGGCGAGGGCTGGATGCTCTTCCTCTCGGTCATCTCGCAGGGCATTCTTGATCACAGTCTCTACGGGTCGCTCGTTTATCCACTCTTAGCCCTTTTCATTTATCCCTGCTGGCTAATGTTCTGGAACATTCTGTTCTGGAATTAACCGTCTCAAGTAGCTTCAAATGGAGCGGTTTTAAAATGACTCCCACTTTGTGCCAATCATGAAGAGTTATTGTCCATCTGTGGGCATTATCTGCCGTTAGGGATTGGCAGAAGGAGGATCTAGCAGGATGTCAGGCCCAAAGAAAGTTCAGATAAAGAGGATTTAATGGTGTGGCTTCAACGGTAAGAGTACTTTGGTCCAATTGTTGAGTGTTTGAGTTTTGGGGAAGGGGTTTGCATGAAGACAGATGTAGGACAGAACTGAGGAATTATTATAAGAAAGTAAAAATGTTCCAATTCATTAGAAAAGAATATTGTTACCAGATGTGTGGACCCATAATGGTTCTTTTTTTTTTACCCTATAATGGAAAAGGCATAGTTTGCCATTTTGAACTCTGGGGGACTGGAAGCTTTTATTTAATGTGGTTTGATACTGAAAATTGTACAACAGAATTGTTTGTTAGTTAATTCAAAATTAAGTTCTTGAAATTTAATTCTCTGTGGACATTACAAAAGACAGAAATGAGACGATAACTCAAGAGTTTCCAAGACTTATTTTCTTCAATGCATTATGTCCAATTTATTTAATTTGTTTCAGGCAACACTGGATTTATACGCTCTGATGAGTTATGCACATAGATCTTCGATTATTAAATGTGATTAAAATAACATAAAATGATGCTTGCTTGTGTGCATTTATAATAAAGCCTTCCCACATCTCGAGTGTTAATAAATGAATATTATTAATACAATTTTAATAAGCTTAATAAAACAGCAGTTTAAATACTAATACAAAATAAATTAATAACATCCAAATTGAATATTATATTATTGTATATGGTGGTCTGTCTGTAATTTCTTTGTAAATATGACCTGTTGTGTGACACATGGGTGGGAGGATGGAGAAGCTCCCCTATATGATGTTACAGCCTGTTGGCAGGTCATTAACAAGAACTGTCCATGTTATGAGATATAAGGGAAACGATATTTCTAATTATGATCAATAAACAATATTTGGATCAATTAACTGATTTGGGGGATTATTTACAGAACTGGTGTCAGAGGTCAGACCAACACTTGTCCAGCAAACCTTTAGTGAGAATGTCTAGACCATAGAGGGATATTTCTTTTTTGGCCATAGATAATATCCTAACACTGAGCCAGCAAAACATTTAAACTATTCTAATACACACACACACACACACACACACACACACACAGTTTAGCACTGGACGAGTGTTAACACTGGAGCACAGTAAAGCACAAAAGCATGAAGTTATGGCAGTATTTGAAATTCATCAGATCAGCTTCTTCTAATATGCCTTTTGAAAAGTGGTGGTTGATACTTTTGTCCCTGTGGTATTTATTCACTGTACTGTAATTTCATATTAGACTACACGTAGAAGATAGAGCAGGTCAAAGAGGAGGTTTGAAATATTTTTGTAGTCTTTGACACTCAAAAATAGCCCAACTCTACACTGTACTATATGAAAAATGGCTAAAAAACGGCTCATGGCGTAAGAGGCTGAAAAACAACAGAACAGACTAGACTTCCTGATTAACGCTAATTGGATCCCTTAATAAGGAACGAGATGCTTTGTCAGTAGCCTCTGCTATGGGAATGTTAGAAGGCTTTACAGAAACATTATTATATTGACGACCTACATGATCGACACGGCCACTTAAAAAATCACGGGGAGAGAGCACACAGCGCTTCCAACTGCAACATTATATAAAAATATTTCGTGCCTCTGTGAATCAGAACTTTCAGGATTGGTCCCTGAAGTGTTGTGTTCAATAGAAACCCAGCATGAACACAACGTCATAGCCTTGTAGTGAGGAGTAAACAGGAATATATTGCTGAATGAGCATACTAACAATGCGAACCGCGACTGCATCATTTAATCGCAACAGTTGTCGTAAACTAAGCACAATGCATACACAACTACTGTCTGTTGTCTGAAATGCCATACAACAGAGCTGATCAAATGTCTCAGTCATTAGCAACCACAAACCAAATATGTGACCCTGAACCACAAAACCGGTCATAAGGGTCAATGTTTTTGAAATTAAATAAGCTTTCCATTGATGTATGGTTTGTTAGGATCGGACAATATTTGGCTGAGATACAACTATTTGAAAATCTGGAATCTGAGGGTGCAAAAAAATCTAAATATTGAGAAAATCACCTTTAAAGTTGTTCAAATGAAGTTCTTAGCAATGCATATTACTAATCGAAACTTAAGTCTTGATATATTTGTGGTAGGAAATTTACAAAATATCTTCATGGAACATGATCTTTACTTAATATCCTAATGATTTTTGGCATAAAAGTAAAATCGTTAATTTTGACCCATACAATGTATCATTGGCTATTGCTACAGTTAAACCCATGCTACTTATGACTGGTTTTGTGGTCCGGGGTCACATATTTGGTGCACAAAGTACCAAATTATTTGCAAGCGCCATCTGCCCGCTGCCAAACTCATCAGAGTTCAAAGTGGGTCAAATTCATGGTCCCAAAGCATGCATCGGAGCTGAAAAGGAGAGTAAGTCAAAAGCAACCTATCATGCAAACTGCATGCACCGGTCTGTCCGCTGCCTGACTCCTTAGAGTTAGAAGTGTCTCAAATGCACGGCTGAACTGCTGTCGTCCAAAACGCCATGCAGCAGCGCTGACAAGCAGAAGCAGTGATGAGCAACGTTGACACAAATTGAATGTTTGGTAGCACAAGGCGCCAAATCAATCAAATGCACCAGCCTGCCAGGCCAAAACAGTAGACAGAAACATATACAAGAGGCTTGCTTATAGGGAGCTTGGACTTCAGCACAACCCCTCACGTGCCACTCCAACCAGAGAAAGCACTGCACATGCAGAGAGAACACGAGCCTCAAGTTCACACGTTCTTGTTTTCTTGAATAGTAGCAGGTTTAAACTGATTCTGAAGTTCATTCATGTGGAAATACATACAAGAGCTCAGATTAAGCCACAGAAACAGCCTCCCGTGGCATGAAACGTTTTAAACACTCGCATCCAAATTCAAACAATCATTGATGAAATGCAAATGTCTTGTAAGTTCAGATGCGCTGTAGAGAGTATACATGTGTGCCTTACTTTAAACTGATAATAATGACATGATGGGATAATAATCTTGCTGTTTTCAGGGCATGACTTTGTTATTCTTCTGCTGAACACACACACACACACACACACAAAAACAAACAAAAAGATATTGTGGGTAACCGAACAGTTTCTTGTCTATTTTCTTTTCCATCAACATTCTTCAAAATATCTTCTCTTGGAACAAATAGAGGGTGAATAAATGAGAGAATTTTCACTTTAAGTGTTGACATTTCCACAGATCATCAAAGCAGTTATTAAAAAATGATGCACGCTTCTCGCATGCTGTTGTTTTTCAATTAATGAACAATAGAGATCGAGTTATCTATAATTCAAGTATTAGAGATATCTCTCTAAACCCTCAAAGTTATGAGGTACTCGTGCGGAATAAAACATTTATATAAATGCAGTACTTTTTTGGCAATGCTGTGCTTGTTTAGTTTGGCTGTGTTGCTACAAATGAACGTGTTTTTCACAGTTAATCTGTTCACAAATCTGTTCAGGAATGTAAAAAACGGAAAGCCCTTCGTTTGCGCTGCAGCAACAAAACCCTTTAAGCTCGTGACCTCAGAAGTTACAAAACCTACAAAAACAGCACAAGCAGCACTGCTTTAAAATAAATTCACTGCATGTTTTTCTAACTTGCCCTTGAAAGACTTATATGGGACTCTTACATTAACATTTTTATTGCAATCAGCTATCAAATCACATGAAGACTGAGAGCTCCCGCACTTGTTATACAGTCACAGCATCAGTTGTGGCTGCTAGACTGATTTATTGTGTCTGTGTGAGTTCATTGTTAGGCTGATGATACACTGGGCCACTTTGGGCAATGTTTCTTTCAACGGGCAACCAGGTGAGACGCAGGGCCCACGACACATCTAAAGTATACAGATATAAATACAGCCATTCTCAATGGGCAAGTGGCCAAGCAACATTGCTCAAAAAAGTTGCCCTGTGCATCATCTTAGTCTTTTTTTCCCAGCGACCAAACAATGTGCTGGTTGTCCTGCCATAATACAGCTGGATTACGCAGCATCTCTTCATCAAAGGGCATCCGGAGACAAAACACAAATTAGTGCTTTGATTTATTTTGTTAGACTATTTTAGCATTTCCCTGCCACTGACAGATTTGACAGTTCGTTAGTGTTAAATATAGAAAAAAGAATATACTGACTTCTGTCATGCAATCCATATTTATTTTATTATTAATTTACAGTTTTTTATATATATATATACAGTATATTCTTCTGAAAGATTTCAGACTCATGTGGAAATATTCTAAATCTTGGTTACACGTGTGCATTATTATGAAAACTGCTGCATATGAATTTCAGTGTTATTATTATCTGAATAAAGTCTTTGTTGGCTGTTTTGTCAGCTGATTTCAGCTCATGTATGTTTCTTACGTTGTTGTACAATCACATTTTGTACACCTGATTGCATCACAGCTTTCAGCTGCGTGAAAGTCTCAAATCCTATTTGAAGGAATGTCTATTGTAAAGGCATCTCAGGCTCCTGTACAATGGGCTCGTTTGTTTAGTAAATGCTGTCACTGGCTGTAACAGCGATCAAAGTTAGTCAGAGTAAACCTGTGTAAGAGGATAGAATATAAAAACCCATGAACTCAGGGCTCTGCTGACAAACCAGCAAGAACAAGCCGAGTCACAGACGCGCCTGTCCCAGCAGCAATCATGGCTAGCCGGTAAGCCACCTTCTTTTTATTCTGTCCTGTGTAACACAAGCTTAATGATGTTTAAGTCATTGGAAACATGTCTGTAGTGATGTTGTAAATTGGCAAAATCTGTGCTCTGATTCTTTCAGATTTTCCTTTGTGTGTTTAAAAAATTGGGTAGCACTTTATTTTACAGTCCTGTTACTAATGTACATACTATGTACTTATTATAGTAATTACAATAACTAGGTACTAACCCTGAACCTACCCATGGTTTCTTATGTAGCTACACTGTAAGTACATGTAAGCGCACGTACTGTACAAGACTTTTCCCCTCACTTTTCAGTTTTGAGCACCCTGCTGGAGGCTATAAGAAAATCTTTGAGACTGTGGAGGAGCTAAACGAACCTCTTCCAGCAACCGTCACTGGTATTTTCCTCTGTTTTCATGACGTTTTGGCATATTTATTGACTGAAAATATTCTGGGGAGAAAAGTAAATGTATCTTAATATCAACCACTCAAATTCCTCGCATAAAAAAGCTTTAGGAGGAAAAGATGATGTGCTTGTTTGACCTGACAAAAAACAAGCGGTTATTCCCAAATGAACATTTATTTGTAACTGTGCACCTGCATTTTTTTATGCATGTGCTTTTTTATATTTTTTTATTGATATTTTATTTTTTTCTGGATTTTCAAGAGTAAATGTACATTTAGAGTCTGGAAACAGCTTGAATTGCATTTAACCTCACATGGTCAATATATCATCATTTCCTGTGTATGTGTAAAACACTTTGTTTGTTTTAGGTCGCATCCCCTCGTTTATAAAGGGCAGTCTGCTCCGTCTGGGCCCCGGTTTGTTTGAGGTCGGGTCGGAGCCCTTCTTCCATCTTTTCGATGGCCAGGCCCTCATGCACAAGTTTGACTTCAGCAATGGACAGGTCACGTATTTCCGCAAGTACGTCAAATAATCTTTACGTTATTGTGTTGGTTCCTGCTCCAGAAAATAATATAACACTTATCAGTGTTATTTTGGTATCAAAATACTATTATAGTTTTTATAAATATATGTGTTAAAAATGTGTTTTTATTTTTTTTGTTGTTTTTCATTTCAATTTTAGTTCAAGTTTTAGTAATTTTGTTTAAAAATCAAATAATCCTTACGATATTGTGCCGTTTCCTGCTCCAGTTAACTCTATGCTATCTTTGACATTCTAATCATAGTTTTTATTAATATTTTGATATTTTTATTATTTTGTTGTGTATTTATTTTAGTTTGTTTCCTTTTATATTCTTATTTAGTTTTATTTTTTTGCAGGTTTATTTTATTTTATGGTTTTAATTAATTTCATTTTAGTTTTAGCTAATTTAGTATATCAACTTAAATGCAATTAAAATGAAAATGTTGCTTTGGCAACTAGCTGAAATGAATTTGTATTTATTTTTTTGTTTCAGTTTTAAGTGTAATTAATAACCCTGTTATCCTTGGCATTTTTTCTCACAGGTTTGTCAAAACAGATGCATATGTTCGTGCTATGACAGAGAAACGAGTGGTAATTACTGAGTTTGGAACCTGTGCTTATCCAGATCCCTGCAAGAACATCTTCTCCAGGTTTGATTATTAATCGCTGTAATTCAGCACGCAGCGCTTACAGGTTTGGTGCATCGGCATTTTCACGTTTTCTCATTTTTGGCAGGTTCTTCACGTATTTCAAAGGCGTTGAGGTGACAGACAACTGCCTAGTGAATGTTTACCCCATTGGAGAGGATTTTTATGCTGTCACAGAGACTAATTTTATCACTAAAGTCAATGTGGAAACCTTGGAAACCTTGAAAAAGGTATGACAAAGATTTATTGTGCATTGATTTAAATATTGTGTAGATCTTTCCAGCGTCCAGCATTTTAAGAAATATTGCTTAATCATTTCAAAAGGTTGACTTGTGTGACTATGTGAATATAAACGGAGTAACGGCCCATCCGCACATCGAGAGAGACGGTACGGTCTACAACATCGGGAACTGCATGGGGAAGGGAGCCTCGCTGGCCTACAATATCGTCCGAATCCCACCTAAACAGAAAGGTAAGTGGTCTTACAGTCACTGAGCAGTGTTTAATGAATGCTGGTTAAATGATATCTGATGCATTTGGTTAAACGGCAACAAAATCTTTCAGACAAATCGGACCCCATTGAGAAATCCAAGGTGGTTGTGCAGTTCCCAAGTGCGGAGCGGTTCAAGCCGTCCTATGTGCACAGGTATTTCTATTGGCAGAGAAATATTGAAAATATACATAAAACATAATTTACTCAAAAGAGGACAATACATTTTGGTGTTTTTATTTTTTAAATCGTTCTGGCTTCCATTCACTACACTGAAGGAAAAAATAAAAATAAATAAAGTTTTCACTTAGAAATTCATTAGTTAATCACAAAGAAATAGCAAGTAATAACTAATGAATTACATGTGAAATTATGAAGAGTAGCTTTGTTTTATTTACAATTACGAAAAATCATTTTTACAGTGTAATATTGTAATTGATCCTTATAATGATGTTTATGGTGAAACTGAACCTAGTTTTCATGCAATTCACCAAAAATCAGACTTTGAAAAATAATAAATAGTAGCTTTTGCGAATAGCAAACAGATCAAAACAGTATTATAAAAAAATTATGAGTTACTATTTACACATTACAATAATGAAACAATAAGTATGAGAACATATGAGTATTCAACAAATATATTTTTTAACATTTAAACAAAACACAAGTAATTACAACTTATCAAATATTATTTTATGGTTTTGCTTTATGAAATGTTAATAATAATAATAATAATAATATTTACATAAAATTTATATATAGTACTTTAGCCAAAGAAACTTTATTGTGTAGCTCATTTAAGTAAGTGATAATGACGTCAGCTACTCATCATCACAAAATAAACCTGCAGTTACACACTAATGTGTGTTGCTCATCTGCACAGTGTTTATTGTGTTTCATTTGGAACAAAGCATTTTGTAAATATAGTGTTTAAACAAGTTGTTGATGGAAGGTGTGACTTTTATTGATTAAATGCAGTATGTGCAATATTTGGAGCCAGATCAACAGTTGATAAACCATATGTCTTCCCCTTCCTAGTTTTGGGATGACAGAAAGCTACTTTGTCTTTGTTGAGACGCCTGTTAAAATCAACCTGTTGAAGTTCCTGAGCGCTTGGAGTATCCGAGGATCCAACTATATGGACTGCTTTGAATCTGACGAGGAGAAAGGCGTACGTTCCTGTTTCTTCATCCATCTCTTGATAATAATACAGGCGTTTCTTGACACCGATGATGCTGACGTTTCATGAGTAGAACAGTAAATGCTGAATGCAGAACCTTAGATGTATGTTGTGTTCATTTCTGCAGACTTGGATACACATCGCGAGGAAGCATCCAGGAGAATACATCGACTATAAGTTCAGAACCGCTGCGATGGGTCTTTTCCATCACATCAACTGCTACGAGGACTCGGGCTTCATTGTTGTTGACCTGTGTGCCTGGAAAGGGTCAGTACTGTACAACACAATGATTTACTTACATTAAAGCAGCTACATACAGTGGATAGCGTAAGGTGAGCCGATTTCTGAAATCCAAACCAGGAATGTTTCGTAGCTCTGTGGTCAACACATCATTGAAATCTCAATGGGCACAATATTTTTTTTTTTATGGTTTATTTTGTAATTGTTGTGCATTCCATTTACTAATATTATTATTAGTGCTGGGCAACGATTAATCGCATCCAAAATAAATGTTTTTGTTTACATAATATATGTGTGTGTACTGTGTATATAAATACACACACATGCATGTGTATATTTAAGAAAAATGTTATGTTTATATATTAAATATTTTTATTTATAATATAAATTACATGAATATAAATATATATGATGTAAATATTTTCAAAATATATACTGTATGTGTGTGTTTTTATATATACATAATAAATATACACAGTACACACACATACACATATACAGTACTATATAAATTTACAAAAACGTTTATTTTGGATGCGATTAATTAATCATTGCCCAGCAGTAATTATTATTAATAATTTTAATGATGTTTGTGTTCATGCTGAATATAGTTTTAATACAATTCTCCAAAAATCACACTATGAAAAAAAAAGTAACTATTGCAAATAGCAAACAGATCAAAACAGTATTATAACAAAATTATGACTTCACAAAAACCCATAAACAATAGAATGTGAGAAATAAACTTGTATTTAACAATTTTTTTTAGAATTTGCTTACTTTATTTAACTGTTTATGTAATTTTAAGTTTACACTTTTGGAAATTGATCTATGCCTAGTGAGGCTTATTATGTGGCATTTTAGGCTCCTTTTGAGCATTTGCTTTCTGCAAATGTAATTGTTTAGTTTATTATTTTTCATATTATTAATTCAAATCAGAGCCTAATTAGAAGTCAGTGTATTATCAGAATGATTTTAATACTGATATCTCAAGGTGAAAATCTTTAACCAAGGTGAAAATTGTCAAACCAATTTACAACTGTAATTTCTGATGACTTTTATCAGGAATATTTAATAAGCATGGGTTAAGTTGTGCATTTATTATTATTTATCACCATTATTATCATTCACATTTAACAACGTGTAACAGGTAATATCATTTTTATAATAAGGTATTATTTTTCAGTTTTGAATTTGTCTACAACTACCTGTGGCTGGCAAACCTCCGTGCAAACTGGGACGAGGTGAAAAGAAATGCCATGATTGCCCCTCAGCCTGAAGTCAGGCGATACGTGCTTCCTCTGGATCCCTACAGGGTACAAAACATGCTTAAGATTGATATTTTACCTATACTGCTAAATATGTATTTTTTTTTTTCTGGCTAAAATATATTTGATGCTAAATATATGATTAAAACAGTCAGGCTCAATAAAATATATTTTTAAATTTGAAAATATATTTAGTAAAATATATTTTGAAATGTATTTCGGGGAAAGAAAATACATTTCCAGTCTTAAGGTCATTGCACACTGAGTCCGAAATGTTCGTCTGAAATTTTCACATGTTAAATAAATACGACCTCACGTTGTGTCAATCACGTTTACACACTGCCTCTGAAACTTTCGTCCGTCATAAAAAAAAAATGTAAAAAATGGATCAGGTTTGATTTTTTTGTGTTTTCGCATTCGTAGCAACCATTTTGATAGAAAAGGATGACGAATACGAAAACCCCCTGAAAAAAACACACACAAAAATTTTGGACTCAGTGTGCAAAGACCTTTTACAGTTAGTCTGATTCAAAAGAGCCTACTAGAGATTCTAATGATTTAATGTTTCATTTTTATATATTGTATGTTTTTTTATTTTTTGGAACTTTGTTAAGTATGTTCCTTGCTGATTTTTATTAAATGTCTTTATTTAAATGTGTTCTGTGTTCACGTGTTAAAAACATAAATGCATTTAAAATGCTTTTTAAAATGCAAAGAAATGGCCAAAAAAGATATTGGTAGAAAATCAATTTATGACAATTTTGACAGTTAATTTGAATGTATTTTTTTGAAAATATATTTGAAAATATATGTTTTGCTATATGGGTATGTGAGGAAAATCCTGATGCTTCAAGACCGATCATTCCCACTGATTTCTCACAGGAGGAGCAGGGCAAGAATCTGGTGTCTCTGCCATACACCACGGCCACGGCCACAATGCGGGCTGATGGGACCATTTGGCTGGAGCCTGAGGTGCTCTTCTCTGGTCCACGACAAGGTACTACAAACTTGATATATACATATACATATCCTTTATACCCTTTGATTTAAAATGCAGCTCAAATTAAGCTGGACATTAAAACTCACGGTGATGTTTTGTCATATGTTTTCAATCTCAAAGCTTTCGAGTTTCCTCAGATCAACTACAAAATGAACAACGGAAAGAATTACACATACGCCTATGCGCTGGGCCTCAACCACTTTATCCCTGACAGGGTATGAATAATCAGGGCAGCTGGTCAGTATTTCATAGCAAGTGTTGAAGAATGCATTTTTTAAGCTGTTTTTGATGATTCGTAGATTTGCAAGCTGAATGTGAGGACTAAGGAGACCTGGGTTTGGCAGGAGCCGGACTCGTACCCTTCAGAGCCGCTGTTTGTGCAGAGCCCTGATGGAGTGGATGAGGATGATGGTGGGTGACATTAGCTAGATTCAGAGATATTAAAGTAACTTTGCAAGAACGTCACCTAACCCTGACCCTACCAGTCTACTCATACTCTAATGAGAAGTTGCACACTGAGGCTGAAATTTTCGTATGCGTTTTTTCGTATTCGTCATCCTTTCCTATCAAAATGCTTGCTATGCATGCAAAAACACAGAAAATCAAACCTAATCCAAATTTTTTAATGACGTGTGAAAATTTTGGACTTTGTGTGCAATGAACTTTAGTTGACATGTAGGTGCAAAGTTACTTATAGTGAGTATAAATGTCTAAAGTGGACAATTGAAATAAAGTGTAACGGGGTTTTTCTTTTTCTTTTCAATGCTTCACTGCTTAACAGGTGTGTTATTGACGATCGTGGTGTCTCCTGGAGCCCAGAGACCTACATTTTGCCTGATCTTAAACGCCAAGGACCTGTCTGAGATTGCAAGAGCAGAAGTTGACATCATATCTCCAGTCACCTTCCATGGAATGTATAAACCATAGAACGGCTGGATTTACTGAACACAGAGTCCTCCGATGCTGATAAAGTTACTGTATACTATACACCATGACACTGTAAACTAATAATAATAAAACTATGGTATTGCACATTTCTGATTTTATTTAAGTTTGTTTTTACAAATGGTCTTCACAAGTGCATAAAAATGATTTTGCCATCATAATATCCTTGAAAGGACAGTTCACCCAAAAATGAAAAAATCCTGTTAATGTACTCACCCTCAGACCATTTGACATGTAGGTTGACTTTTTGTCTTCAGTAGAACAGTTAGTTTTAGCTGAAACTGTGATCCTTGGTGATTCATAAAATGCAAGTCAAAAACAGCATATAGAGGCAACACAAAATATCTGTGGCTCCTGACTATATATTGAGGTCTTATGAAGTGAAACAATCACTCTGTGCAAAAAAAAAACCAAAAAAAAAAAACATTGATTATTTACAACGTCACTGCCTGTAATGTAAATCCAACTCCAACATATTTAGATTTGAGAAAAAAAAAAATCAAGTAGTTAAAGGTTCAGTGACTGAGATGGGTACTGCAGTCCAAATTCAAAATATTGAAGAGAGTCGTTTTCCCGCCCTCTCTTTCTCATACTGGAGACTCACTCGAGTTGCCAGATTGAGGACACGCAACAGGATCGAGCGCAACTGACAGTGGAAGGAGATGAACTGTAAGTTGATAAGTTGATTTACCTGCATTTTAATATTTCTCTGGTCATAGAGCGTTTCAGATGGATGCCAAGGCTATTTTTTTAAAGTCATGTAGAATGGATGTAATACGCTGTGTTTTCCATACACTGGCAACCCGGGGTGTCAAATTGGCAATGGGCGGAGTCACACAGATCAAAAAAAAAAAAAAAAAACACATTCCGGCAAGGAACACTCACTACAAAGTAGAATGAATGGCTGTAGCATTGTTTCTCAGAGAAACAAGTATGTGAGGATTTCTAAATATCTGCAAACATATTATGGTATAGCCTATATACTTTGGCACAGTCAAAAATTACAGATGGCACCTTTAAAAGGCACATTTTCAGGTTTTATTAAGGAATTATTTTAATACATTTTGGTCTCTACGTTCAACAGCAATAATATCTCAATTAAAGTAGTCACACTGAGTACTTTGTTGTTCCATATTCTTAGCATGCAATGACTCCTGAACTCATGGACCTCAACCGGAGTTTATGCTCTGCCAGAAATGTACTGCGGTCATCTTCTGGCTTCTTTCAAGGGAATATATTCTCACCTGAGCTGTTGTCTTCATTCACCTGTTACCTTTTATTATTAGAAGCACACAAGCTTTCACAACAGTTTTGGAGATGTGTGATTTATTTATTCTGGTTTGTATACTCAACCTAGTTTTCACCCACATTCTTTCATTTCCAATTCCCTGTGCAGGGAGTGTATATAACTGCAGATATAAGTGAGGTACAATTTAATTATTATTTTTTTTGTACTATTTCGTAAGTAACACACATTTTCCACACTCCAAATACATGATCACATTTGTAACAAATGTAGACATTTGGTTTAACCACCATAGCATTAAATAGATTTCAGTCTTTCAGTTTAGTGTTTTAACTATCATTTAATTCAGTAGCAATGCAACATGTTTTAAACAGTATTGACATATACAGCCATCAATCCCTCTTCTGCTGTGTTTTCTGTAGCAGTGATTCCCAATCCTGGAAATGAAGTACCTATTTTGTATGTCCTCTAATCAAACACACACGATCAACTCAACAGTTTGCTAGTAGAGACTCCAAGACCTCATAAGGTTGTCTCAGATGAGAGACATTCAAATGCACTTGTCAAAATGCACAGTCACAGACAACAGGGTAAATGGTAAACACTGAGTTTTTGAAAAGTTTGTTTGAAAACATGCTTTATTTTTGTGGTTGTGCTAGATGACACCAGTAGAGCATGAACTGCCTACCATAGCTTTAATGAACAAAGTAATGTCCTTTATACTACTGTAGTGCATACTGTGCAGTCTTACTGTAGTTGTTTTGATAAAATGTTGTTACTGTATGACTGGATTTAAGACTGACCTTTTCAGATTAGAGTTAGCTCATTTATTAGTCATGGTAAGCTCTCACACTGTAAATGGCAAAATTATGGCCTCTGCCTTATGCATAACATTTAATGAAACTGCATATGTTGTCGATCTGTTTGAAGGTTAGTAATATGGTAAGCATTTTGAAAAGTCACAAGTGATTTTTAATGTTAATCATGCAGCAATGTTTCTTCATGTGTTTTCAGGGAAATCATCTTAAGTTGCAGTTTCTTGAGCACAACATACACATATCTCAGTAAAATTTTCACATAAAGTAAATAAAATATTAGATCTAAGACAAATAATACATAAAAAAATAAATAACTTGGATGTCTTGTTTTGTTCCACATCTGTCCATTTACTAAAAATTAATTTGTTGATAAATGTTACTTGCTATCCGCACACACATATAAGATACATGCACTGCATTTGAATAATATTTCTTCCAAATGTATTTAGTGAAAATAATCTCAGCATTCACGTTCAATGGACATAACTCCAAAGTCCAGCAGAGGAAGTTTAAAATGTGACATATTTATTATGCTACATATCAGCAGTTAGTATTTGGTTATAACTGGCATTTGAAAATAAATAAATAAATAAAATAATGGAAAGACTACAACGATTAGAAATGCAGCTACAAAAGTGAATCACATGAAGTTTAGACACTCTGACATTTACAAATGTTTACACTTAGACAAGTCATTTCTTTTTTTCCCCATACAACAATGGAAAGTCAGATGAAAATGCAACTGTGACTTAATGAGATGGATTAAACATGGGGTGTGAAAACTAGCAACTGTGTTGCGGCTTTTCAAAATCCCAGGGGTAAAAGCTTGAGGTGTTGGGATCAGAGCCGAATAACATCTCAGCAACACTTTGCTGAACAGAATCAGACGAACTTGAGGACACCATTTTACTGAGCTCAGAACAGAAATAGTCAATTTCAGCCAGGTTGGTGGTTTTTTTCGTCACTTTTCCAGCACCATGTTCAGCCTCTTCAGCTTCTTGGCTTACGTTGGACACAAACGAGCCAACATCCATTGTATTAAAATCAAAAATGTTGTTTTTCATTGGGTCAAGCACTTCAGAGTCGAGAAAGCTCATTTCAGAGGTTCCCCACACCGAACCACAGTGAAATACTTGAGAGGAATCACTAGCATTTGACATTTTAGAGCAAGCTTTGGATTCTCCCGAAGCATCACATCCTTCTCGGATTGGTTCAATGAGTTTTTCTTGACTACTATAAGCATAACTCTCTTCATTAGATGGGCAAGAACCAAAGGGGTAACAATCATCATGTTCGGATCCACTGAGATTATCACTTAGCACGTCACAGTATATCTGCTTCTCCTCCAGATTATTTAAATCTGTGTAAACCGGTTGAGGATTTAAGAGTTGACACGTATTTATCATATAACCAGATTCACAGTTTTCCGTTTCCGAGTCAAATATCCCTGTATCGACTGATTCGGGACTAAATGGATCAGGGACGTGGATTTCAGAGTTGCTCTGCTTCCTGATTTCCAAACCTGGGCCTTGAAGATCAATGCTACATTTGGTTTTGTCAGCAGGTTCTGGACTAAAAGGAATAGGAGTACCAACTTCATGATAACCAGAATCTAGTCTTGGAGCGTCATGACAGAACGAGTTAACAGTGTTAATTTCTTCTAAGTCAGATACGCCTTCGATCGGCTCAGCAGGTATGGGACTAAATGGGTCAAAATACTGGAGTTCAAGTTTACTCATGGCCAAGCCTTCAGAGGAAGAAAGTTTGTGTGGTGAACTGCTAGATTCAGGGCTGAGTTGCTCATGGGCATAAAACGGGTCAGTAGCTGATGTTTCTGTGTTACTAAACAGACTAAAGACGTCTTGAGCGGTAGAATTTGGCGGATTGCTTTCCGTGTTCATGACGGATGAATCAGGAACAGGTTCAGCTACGTCTGGATTTGCCATCCATTGGTCATTCCACTCTGAGTCAAGCACACTTTGGCAAGCATTTGAATCATTAAATGTAAGACATGGAATATCTAAAACCACCTTTTCAGAATCAGGCACTAATATTTCATCATGTTTAGGAGGGTCACTGTTTGTCGCGATTTCCACCTCCAGTTCGTTCTCATCGTTAGTGATCTGGCTGCATTGTTCTGTCTCTTCAGGATTTGGACTGGAGCATTCAAATTCATCTACATCATTAAATTCAGGGCTCAAAGAGGTGTCCTTCCAATTCATTTGGCCATTGGACTCATCTTTCTTTACATCATTGTGTTCAGGACAAACTGGACTTTGATTATGTAGTTCAGGGCTACCGGGATCTAATCTCACAGTGAAGAAGAACATATCTCCATATTTGTAGTCATATGCATCTAAAGCAGAGGGTTGAGAAGGAGAAATGGAAGAAGAGCTAGAGGCATCACTGTTTATATCATGCAACTGTTCACACAGAGGACCTGCACTATTATCTGGAGATAAACTCTCGAGTTCTTTGTCATTCACAGCATTTTGTTCAGAAGTGATAATATTATGTTCAAAGGTCTTCTGGAAATCACCTGGGAGTGGATCAGGGTCACATGGACTTAGAGGAAACCCAGTATAGGACCCTGCAATGATGCTCTGCAGACCGCACAGAGAGTTAGCTCTTTTAATTAAACCGGATCCAGCCTGAACGTCAACCCTGTCCTCCTCCTCTTCAGGAAAAACATTGGAATCGGCATCGATGGAATTAAACACTGTAGAACTGTGACTAGAGTCTGATTCATGGACAAACTCATCGTTGAACTGAGGACTACCAGCTTCAACTGATAGATCTGGTTGCACAGCATCATGATTTCGGTCTTGTGTGGCGTTTGTCCCGAGCTCAGACCCATTATCGCTGCAAGATTTGAGACTCCTGCTTTCAGCGGACATGGACACACCACTATCACGCTTTTCAGTGGACTGTGTGCAATCAGTATCTGGTGGCAAGTTGATGGGAGCGTTAAAAGTACCGTAGTCTTTAACGGCGGATTGGAGAGGGTAGCGTACAGCTTCTGGACTGTTCTCTGCAGGGATGAAGTCATCCTGACAATGCTTTTCTTCTGACATGTTAGCCAAGAGAGAGTCAGAGGCAAAAGGGTCTGTGCCTTTAAACGGGTCCCTGGGTAATTGCTCTGAGAGAAAACAGCACCATATTAGCCACTGTCTTATGGATTGATTTGCTCTTTTCCTCTGTGCATTTCTGTGCTACAAACGTGTACATATTTATCAGCAGCTAAGGTTTTTTCAAAGCTGTGTAACTTTTCAGTGACAAGCCATATTTTTCAATAAGTAGCTGTCTAGTGTGACAAATTTAGGTAATAATCAAACATGCTCTCATGCAGATATTCCTGTGCAGAATTGGGCTTTTCACATTTAGGGCCAAATGTACTAAACAGGGCAAATTAATGTGAGAACACAATCCCATAAAAGCACTCATGCGAGTGGAACGTTTTGCAGTTGAGGAATCGCCTGCGATTATGAACACAGTATTGCGTAGCTTGTCAGCGAACTACGGCTCTATGTAATAAATGCTGCTTCATCGGAAGCATGTGATGGAGATTTACTACTAATCACAGAACCGGCTTTACTGACGAGATGTGCATGACTATAGCATTCAATTCATTTCACAGCCCTACCGTAAATGAAATCACATTGCCTGATTCAGTTAAAAAAAACTCTTTCCATAAATTTTTGCATCTAAAAGGGAAACCCCCACAAATGCATATGCAAGAAGGTTATTCTGAAAAATACTTGTCCACGGATTTTCATTGCTAATGTTTCACAGTGTCTTTTGTAAATCCTGACAGTAATTTTTAACACTAAACACTAAAAGAAGGTTTGCATTGGTAAAATATGTTAGTGAATCTGGCCCTAAAAATTGTTCAGCTTTGTCATTGTAAACCATGGGTTAATATAATCCAGGTTATTTTTATCCATGTATCACACTGTTCAAATTATTCCCTAATCTTCAGGTTTCATAGATTCACAATGTAAACCCCAGGTTAACCCTGGGTTTTATTTAGATATCTGCAATATCTTTTATTGGACAAACACAGCACCTGTTGAAATAATGGTTCAAGGTTATAACGGTTATAACTCCCTGATGTTAAATTGTTACCCTTTATATTAAAAAATTGTGTAGTGCTCTCACTCTAATGTATAGTGACTATGGTTCAGTAACTGTGCTGTAAGTATATAAACTACTTAAAGGGGTGGTTGATTGCAATTTCACTTTTTTAACGTTAGTTAGTGTGTAATGTTGCTGTTTGAGCATAAACAGCATCTGCAAAGTTGCAGTGCTGAAAGTTCAATGCAAACAGAGATATCGTCTTTTAAAATTCTGGAAGTTTAATGCCTACAAAAACGGCTGGTAAGGGACTACAAAGAACTACTTCCTGTGTCTGATACGTCACGGACCCAGATAAACCCCGCCCCGGGGAACATGTAAGGAAGGGGGCGAGGCCATGCTGTGCTGCTTTAGAGAAGAGGAAGAGAAAACTAGGGGTGCACGTAAAAATCTATTCATGTATGAATCGTGATTCTGTCTTCTAACGATTCTAATGGATTCACAAGTTTCAAAATCTCTCTCTCTCTCTCTCTCTCTCTCTCTCTCTCTCTCTCATTCACAGTGGCGGCGCCAGGGCGGGGCTTGACGGGGCTATAGCCCCATCAGAAACTTGCTTAGCCCCGGCACAGCCCCACCAAGGATTTCCAAAAGATTTTCCTGTTTTTTAACTGTGGTGTCACTCTCATTAACATTGAAAAATAAACATTAAAAACCTTAAAAAAAAAAGAAAAGAAAAAAAAAAGGTGCCTAATATGTGACCTATAAACAATTAATAATATGAGGGAGGGGTCAAGCAACTCAAGCAAGCAACGAGCAAAGTTTGCGCAAGACGGTGAACGTCAATTCACTATTAGAGAAAGTGAAAGTTAAAAAAAACCTGACGGTTAACGCTGCATTAACGGCACATATTCTCTCTGAGGCAACGAGAGACGAATCTAATCTAGCTGATAACGGTATATAACTCTCTTAAATTATTCTCTTAATATTTCTCTTGTGGCTCGTCAAATGAAAAACATGAGACTAAACGTATTTCGTTAAACAGGTTGTTTTTGAAAATCGGTGCATGAAATAAAGCTGCTTTGAATTTTCATTGATGCCTGCGGTGTTAATAATAATAATTATAGGCCTATAATTAATTGTATAAATGAAAAAAAACTGTTAAAAAAAAAAAAAAAACTTTTTCAATGAGGATGCGGTGATGCGCTATGAAATTATTGCGGGGCAATAATTTCATGTAGTTTAATAATAAAAGTAATCAAATAATAATAATAATAATAATAATAATAATAATAATAGGCCTAATAATAAGAAGAATGTAACAGGCCTACATTAATTGGAAATGCTAAATCCTCTTAATATTGCCAATTTTTTTATGCTTTTGACAATATCTCTGGCTATCTACACATGCATGATATGATGCAAATCAGCATCGGTTATCACCCGCAATGTGTGCCCGTGTGGAAATTACTAGATATGTGTAAAATAAAAAATAAAAATAAAGAACTTAAATAAATAAAATAAAACAAAACAATGAAAAAAAAATCCCAACTTTCTTTCTTTTCTATGTTCATTCATAAATTATATTTGTAAGTGTCATATTTGGCAGTTGGCATTAGAAGTTATTACTAATAACAGTGGCAAGTTTAATACCACAGGAAATAAGTTAAATATGCCTTTTTTCGAAGCTACTGTATATAAAAAACTGATAGCTAAAGTTAGGCGTTCATTACTTTCTCTCAATTTAATTAGTTTTTTAGCACCCCCTCTGAACTGTTAAGCCCCCCCCCCCCTTAGCACCCCCAACAAAAAAGAGCCGCCACTGCTCATTCAGATCGTCAGATCAGCTCCAACAAACTGTTCCAATTATACATTTTCACATAGCAATGAGAAGCGTTATACATGGACGCGTGTGTGGTTGCAGTACTGTATGAAAGCTTTAATCAGAATAAAACCGTATATTAAAAGCTAACATAAACAGTAGCATAATAACAGCGTATCTAAAAGTATGAGACAACAAACAAACAATCATACCATTAAGAGCCGTGCTTGCACAGGTTCTGCGCGATCCTCTTCACTAATATCCTCTGTGTCTCAATCGGGCTCAAACTGATAAGCAATATAGACGACACCATTGTTTACAATACAACCGGAGCACATGCCGCTGAGCTGAGGGGCGGGACATTTAGACGCACGCTCGGCGGTTTAGTGAATCACAACACACTGAGCCAATAAGAGCCTATCACGTATTTCTGAGGGAGGGGCTTCATAAAAACAGGAAATATTCGAGGTGTTTGTCAGAGAAGGGACAGAGCGGTGTGGAATAAAGGTAAATTATATGAAAAATAATGCGTTTTTAAAAAAACTAAGCATGAACACATGTTAGACTGCACCCCATAAACACAATCAAGCCTAGAAAAAAAACAGTCAACCACCCCTTTAAATTGGTAGCTGGTAGCACTGGAAGTTACTTTTAAAGTTGTGCATTGATGCAGTTTTAGTTATAGAGTTTAAAAAAAATTGTGTCATGTATATACACCATTACAGGCAAAATAAGGTAAGGTTTAAAACAGAAAGTTACTAACCTGTTACATCAACCTTTGGAAAGTGGTCCTCTCCAAATACATCACCTGGAAATTAGTGAAAAATAAGTTGTCACATGTTAATTTATGAACACAATCATGCCATAACAATTACTCACCATCAGTGAAGGGGTTTGGATGGAAGAAGTCAAACTGTTTGTTTGTCGCCTGACTGGGATGAATAATCTCAAAGTCCTCCTTCTCCATGTCAGAAGATTCAGACTGTTTGAAGAGAGAAGCATAAGTTATTGAGGGTCCAGTTTTTGCAGCAAACTTAACACTGCATAATGACACAATGGGAACGCATCAGTGGTCATGCGGTCCGAAGCCCAGTGTGTGACGCTCACACGGGTTGCCAGATGCAACAAGGAACGAGCGCAACTGACAATGTTAGGCAATGAGCTTTACACTGTAAACTGATGAGGTGTATTATCCGTGTTTAATATTCCTCTGGTCAAAGAGCGTTTCAGATGGATGCTGAGGCTTTTTAGGCTCGGTGGAATCTTTGCTGAACTTCCATGGCTATAATATGTGGTGTTTTACGGCAACTGGCAACCCGGGGTGTTGAAATACTATTGGGAATCTGGCAGTGGGCGGAGTCACACATACCAAAACAAAAACAGACATTCCGACACAGAACACACATTTCAAAAGTAGAATAACTGGCAGTAGCATTGTTTTCTTTTCTTTCTTTTTTTTTTTTTTTTTTTGTAGAAACAAGAATGTGAACGTTTCCTAAATAACTGCAAACATATTATGGTATTTTATGCTTTAGTTCAGTTAAAAATTACGTAAACCACCTTTAAACAAGCAATGCAGTTTTTAGCCAATCAACAGAACTGAAAATGAATAAGCACTCTGAAGGAGATATTAAATAGCTGTAAATAAAAACTACTGAACACATCCCACAATGCAAAACAACAGGTACATGCTGTCTGTTACATGGAGCATGTGTGTCCTACCTGTGGAGTGGTTGATCTGAACATAACGTCCTCCTCTTTGACCTCTGTCAGTGTGATCTCAGTGAAAGACGATGAGCCACTGCTCTTCTGGAATCAGTAACACATCAACAAACTAGTAACTAGTAGCAAACTACACATTCATATGCATGATAATGTTCATACCAAGTTCTCCATTGAATACTGCATTTTATCTTGCTCCTCTACAGTGTTCTCCTGCTCAACATCATTCACTTCCTCTCCTTCCGGTTTAGACTTGATCTTCTCACTGTAGACATGATCACACTCGCTTTCTACATCATCCATGTGTTCTTCCAACTCCTGGTCCAAACCGACACAAGGAGCTTCTTCTGTCATCTCAGCCATTGAACTTTCACTGGTTATGAGGCCAGCAACCAGCTCAGCCAGCTTCTTTTTAACCTAGTCAAAAAAGGAAATAAAAAAACAAAAAACAAAAAAAACATAACATTATGTTTACAGAGTGTAAACAAGTTTGCAGATTGCACATAGAGACAGTATTTTGGATGGGTCAATCAATCACAAGTGGTCCACCAGAAGTTGCTTGACCATTTTTAACATTCCTATTTCTCTGAGTGATTACCTTGACATATTTGCATTGCAAATCCACTATTTTTGTACTTTATTTTACTTGTTTTCACTTCTTATGTCATGGAACAAAAACTGACCTCTAGAGCAAGCTATGCATAGGGATAATTCAGTGAATATAGTGTGACTGGTAACACTTTAGAATAGGGAACACTTATTAACTATTAACTACGACTTTTGCCTCAATAAATTCCTAATTTGCTGCTTATTAATAGTTATTAAGGTAGTTGTTACGTTTAGGTATTGGGTAGGATTAGGGATGTAGAATAAGGTCATGTAGAATAAGGCATTAATATGTGCTTAATTACTGCTAATAAATGGCTAATATTATATTAATATGCATGCTAATTAGCAACTAGTTAAGAGACCTTAAAATAAAGTGTTACCGTGTGACTTGTCAATTTTTAAGGTTTGAAGCATCTCTTAGATTTTAGGATGAGAAAAAAAATGGATGTGACTTCTTTTTAATTCCCCTCATTTTGGGTTGATTATACAGTATCTGATGGGGGACCAGATAGGAAACTGTGATTTTTACAGATGTAAGTCCCATATGGCAACAGTTTTCTGTCAAATTTGAGTTTGAGCTTTCACTGGTCACACAGCTACCATATTTTACAGTAATTATGTTTATGATTGACTTTTGAGCTTTTGTTTGTCAGTGAAGTCTAAAACAGTGGTTCTTAACCAGGTGCTGGTGACCACTCTGATGTACAAGATATGTTATTGTAAGAGAATTATTATCTTTCTAACCTTTCTAACACAGCGCTGCACAGAAATCAGTCATTTATTAAATAAATCTGAGGTTATCACACATGTGACTAAGAATGTTACATGAAAGGAACAATAAAAATAATATCTTACGATAGCAAACTAGTTGTTGCTATCCAAGCATCAAGAATTTTGACCTTTTTACTGGTATTAAAAATAAACTACTGAAATGTTGGTATTGTGACATTTCATGCACATTTTCTTTTTTTGTAAATTTGTAGCAAGTTTTTATGGATTTCCATGTATTCCCACTCCTAAAGACTATGCTTTCATTTTAGATCCACAGGCATGTAGTATAGCTAGACTTTCTATAAAACTAAACAAAAAGCTAAAATTACATTTATTAAACTGTATACCAAACTATAATTTCAATTAGTGCATTCATTAATTATGGAAAGTCAATATTTTTGATATGCCATCTAAAACCACTTATAACCTTTTTGAAATTGGTTTCACCTATTTTAATTGGATAATACAATAAAAACTAGTTACTAATTAGAAGCCAATGCAATGTTTGCACTTTTAATTTAAAGCTTTCACCTCCTCACAAGATCAGAAATATTACGAAACATTTTAGGTGAACTGGTACCAAAAATATGCAAGGAGAAAATGAGGAAGGTGACTGAACTGTGACCTGTATAATCTCCTCGAATAAGTCCTGCAGCGGAGTGACCCGTAGATGCAGGCTTTCTGCGTGTGCTTTGGCGTAAGCCACTTCCCGCTGGAGCTGCAGGAGGTCTTCGGCCGCGGCGCACAGCTCCATATCATACTGCTGCACGGTCTGCTCCAGCTCCTGCTGCTCCTCCTGCAGAGACTGCAGCTGCACACAAACACACACAGATGGTATCGCCCAAATATAAGGCTATATGCTGTTTTCACTCTGGTGCACAGAGTAAGATATCCCCCACAGAGTTCCTACGGGGTTTGGAAAAGTATGGAATTGGATTTAAGTATTTTCCAGGTCTGGAAAAGCATGGAAAAAAGAAAGCAGAGTATGGAAAAGTATTTGTGTTTCCAGACTTTTGCCCCTATTTATTTATTTATTTTTTATAATAGAAAATTAAGAATTTCTTGAAAATAAATTTATTGTACAAGAAGTCAAAGTCAAAATATGACTGAATGAATTCAAGGTGCACTTTTTCATTATGCAAAATTGGTTATAAGCATTTTGGGTTTGTTCTCACAATAATCTTATGGTATTACATAGCTTTAAGGACCTTTGCAAAAATAAAAAAAATATACAGACTTTTATGTGTGCACGAAAAACTTAGCATATAGGACGATGCACACTGAGCCCCTATTGTGCCATCAGCCCATTTAGCGGTGTGGTTTCTTGGCCTCCACAAAGTATGCGCTAAAGAGACCTAAGGCTTTGAAATATGGCATACTGTCCTAACAAAAGCCACATTTTAAACACTTTTTTTTACAATACCTGTCTTTTTTATAAACCCTTGAACTTGGCAAATTTTATGCCATCAGCCCATTTCGTGTCATGGTTTGTGTGCCACCACAGAGGATGTGTTAAATTGGACATTAGGCCTTGATATTAGAGGTACTACCATAAGAAAAGCCACATTTTGAGCAAATAGATGCGCTAATTCATGTGCATCCATGCTCTTGTTTTATTCATAGTAAGACGGCAGTGATGCACAAAGGAAGTAGGTTATATAAAACTAGAAATTGGAATGCGTAAGCATGCAAAAAAATTCCCTTATGCACATGAATAGTTTCTTGAGGGCACAAAAATGTTTCTTGTGTACATGTTTTTTAGGGGCTCTGTATGTTGTCACTTCAACGAATATCAAAATCAATGAATAAAAAAACTGAGAAAATAAAAATATTTACAGATGACTGTACTATATACAAAATATAAAGCGGAAAATAATGCTCTATGAACCATTTATGTTAAATAATGGTCTAAAAATCTACTGAGAGGTTTGGAAATTTGAGTCTGGAAAAGTATGGAATTTTGAAATGGAAAAGGTATAGGAACCCAAACAAATATGGTACTTCTTGTTCACAGTAATTAAAAAACTATTTAAAGATTAAATCTTAAAAGATGAGATTAAAAGTGATTGCGTAACTGCCCAGTGTCACGAGTACGGGAGGTACGGGAACCAGGAACGAGGAGACGTGAAGTTAGCACTATAAGAGTTTTATTTTTCAGACAGGAACACAGATAACAGGGAAGACATTCAAAGACCGACAAACACTAACTGAAAGGACTGGGGCTTATAAAGACAGGACAATTAAGGAACTGAGGAGACACACCTGGAATCAAATTAAACAATCAAAGGGAGACAGAAACTGGGTCACAGGGCACACATGGGGAGCAAAACACACACAAGACAGTCCAGGGGCGTGACATTACTCCCCCCCTCCCGGAAGGTGCGTCCTCGCACCGTGGAACAACAGAGGGGAGGGAAACGGGTGGGAACAAAAGGCGGAGGCTCAGGAGGAGGACGGACCACCGGAAGGGGGCCGGCTGACAGAGACCAGGGAGGTGACGAAGGAGGGAGGAGCCAGGGAGGAGACAGGAGGGACCCGGAGCAGGAGGAGCCTGGCAGGACCCAGGCCACAGCCATGATGATGGCCCACGGTGGAGCCGACGGAGGGAGGAGCCATGGAGGAGGGATGGCCGCCGACTCCAGGGGGCCGACCGACGGCGGCGGAGCAGGCGGTGGAGGAGCCCGAGGCGGAGACGGAGAGCCGACGAGCCAGGGGAATGCCGAGGATCCGGGGGGCCAAGGCGGAGCCGAGTGCTCCGGCGACCGAGGCGGAGCTCCGGAGATCCGCGGCGAAGCCGGAGCGACTGAGGACCAAGGTGGAGCTGGCGGGAGGAAGGAGCCCAACTGAGCCGGTGGGACGGAGCGACGAGGTGCAGCCGGAGGAGCGGAGTCCTGAGGCGATGGCAGGTCGACGCCCGACCAAGGCGGAGCCGGAGGGACGAGGGAGCCCGGTGGAGCTGGAGGATCGATGGGTGACGGTGGAGGCGAGGGAGCTAGGAGCCGAGGTGGAGCCACTGGGTCAACGGACCGAGGCGGAGTCCAGGCCGAGGAGGCTGGAGGCGGAGGTGAGGGATACTCCAGCCCCGGCAACGCTGGAGGATGGCAGTCCCGTGGGGCTCGCACCGTATTGATGGTGGGCTGAGGGCGAGCAAAGGGGCTGCCAGACGACAGCGGTGGAGGAGGCAGGAGCGGGTGGGAGGGCGGGCAATTGTGGGCCTCCGGGCCTTCAGGGTTAACCCTTGTAGGGCACTTCCGAGGGGCCGGCACTGGCAGGCACTTGCGAGGGGCCGGCACTGGTCGGTACTCTTGCAGCGCAGGCTCTGGTTTGCGCTCTTGCAGCGCGGAGACAGGGAGGTGCCTTCTTGGCGCAGGCACTGGGGTGCGCTCTTGCAGCGCGGATTCAAGGGGGCGCTCTTGCAGCGCGGATTCAAGGGGGCGCTCTTGCAGCGCGGATTCAAGGGGGCGCTCTTGCAGCGCGGAGACAGGGAGGCGCCTTCGTGGCGCAGGCACTGGGGTGCGCTCTTGTAGCGCGGATTCAAGGGGGCGCTCTTGCAGCGCGGAGACAGGGAGGCGCCTTCGTGGCGCAGGCACTGGGGTGCGCTCTTGCAGCGCGGAGCTGGACGGGACCAGCGGAGGCACAGACGAGCTGGACGGGACCAGCGGAGGCACAGACGAGCTGGACGGGACCAGCGGAGGCACAGACGAGCTGGACGGGACCAGCGGAGGCACAGACGAGCTGGACGGGACCAGCCAGGGCGAGGGAGAGAGGAGAGGGGGAACTTCGACCTCCAGATCCATCTCCCAGTCTATCAAATCCTCCTCCATGTCTAGCAGCCCCAGATGAACAGTCCACTCACCCTCAGCCGTGATGCAGGGGGCGGAGCTCCACTCCGCGCTCACACCGTCCACGGTTGGCTCCCTCGCGATGGGCACTGTCGCCGGCTCTCGCACCTGATCCGACGGGTTGGGCTCAACTTCCGGGGCGATCTTCCGCTCAGTCGCTTGGCTTCGCGCTGGCTCGCAGATCGCGGCATGGAGTGGCTCTCCGTCGTCGGTGGGCTCGGGCTGATGCTCCGCACCGCTGGGAGTTGGTGGGCTGGGCTCTGGGTCAGGAGTGGGACTGGTGTCAATCTCCCCGTAGTCCACGGTCAGTGGGGATCCACAAGACACCAGCACCCACTCCACAAAGGTGGCAAAATCTCCCCGAGGACCATCCCCGGACAACCGCGCTCTGCACCCGTCGTTTAGGCTCGTCCGGTAGAACGTGCAGAGGCAGTAGTCCGGGTAGTGGGTGTAATTAGATATTTCCACAAAGAGTCTTGTATGGTCCTCGAGAGAAAGGCTCCTCTGCTCCAGCATGAGGAGAAGGCAGGCAGGGTCATTCATAACAAAACGAAAAATAAATACTGATGGAAAAAAAACGGAAACAAAACGAGGGGAAACACGCAGCTATACTTCACTTGTATTGGTCGGTCTTTCTGTCACGAGTACGGGAGGCACGGGAACCAGGAACGAGGAGACGTGAAGTTAGCACTATAAGAGTTTTATTTTTCAGACAGGAACACAGATAACAGGGAAGACATTCAAAGACCGACAAACACTAACTGAAAGGACTGGGGCTTATAAAGACAGGACAATTAAGGAACTGAGGAGACACACCTGGAATCAAATTAAACAATCAAAGGGAGACAGAAACTGGGTCACAGGGCACACATGGGGAGCAAAACACACACAAGACAGTCCAGGGGCGTGACACCCAGTAGTCGGCGATATGCATCAAGAATATAAACAAAATTAAAAAAGTTAAACCATTAAACAAAAGAAGAAGAAAGAAGTATGGCACGCATGGTGAATCTTGGATTGCAAGATTGCACGCATGGTTCTGTTGAGAATGTCTTTGTGAAGATTTACCAACATTCAAAGCAGCGAGAGCCTCTTTTAACTGTCTGTCTGCACAAATTTGGCCATTATTTGGCTTTATGTGAGACAATTTAAGATTCTTTTTTGGCTTTTTTCTTAAGACAGTGTGTAGAGTGTGAACAGGTAGTGAAGTGGGTACAACTGATGCATGAGTCTGAATCCAATAAGCTTGCCATGTAAGTGAAAATCACTCTGTAGCATCTTTGCATGTCTAACTTCGATGTAGTATCTACAGTAGTGGTCGACCGATACTGTATTTTTGACAGCCGATGCCAATATCTTGGAAAGCGGGGTGGCTGATGGAAAGTAAGTAAACACTGTAACCAACAGGGATTCTGAGAAGTTTGTGTAAATTTGGGAATCATATTTTTTTCAAATAAAGTCAAGGTAACACTCATTTTGAAAATGACATGAATCTGACAGTGGGCAAATGCATAAAGTGCAGCATAATTTTAAATCACAAGTTTAACGTTTGTCGATTGCGCATTTCCAGTGAAGCTGAACTCTCCTCCAGTCCACATTCAATTCACACGGACCGACCGTCACGCAGAGCACACGCGATCATGCAGGATACAAATTCAAAGATTTGTTTAAATTATATGAATGCTGTCTGCAAACAAAGTATTCTAATGTTTGCCTTTCTATTAGGCCTACTTATAAAATAAAAGCTTTTTGTATACATTTTGATTCCTTTGTTTAACCATTCTGTCTGATTATTAGACAGACTTCTATCCGTATTAGACAGAACGATGAGGGAGAATGTGAGAGCTGTGTGCTCAGCGCCATCAAAATAAAAGTCCCACCTCGAACACATCGGCCAAACAGGAAAAACTGATCGGCCGATATCTGAAAATGCCAAATATCGGCCGATGTATCGGCCTTGGCGATATATTGGTTGACCACTAATCTACAGACAAAACACTTGATATGGTCAGATATGATCTTTCTTGCAACTGAGTTAGCATCTGTAACCCAATACTTGTGACGAAGCTTAGAGGGCATTTGATGTCTACCACCAAATGTTCATGCATGTCTTCAAGTAGAAGATATGGCAATAAGATTAATTGTTTAGCCTTATAGGCATTGCTGACTTATTAACTCTTCTTCCCACCCTTAGCAGTCCATTGTCTAATACATGATCCAACCTGTAGACAATACTATCCTTTTTGACCACTCAACTTCAATCGTTGAACACAATTATTACCTCTTGGATCTGTTGATTGAAAGAAACCATGGCAATCTGAGCCTCAGACTTATCTTTTACAATCTAATATGGTTCTTGTTCCTCCAGGGAGGCTTTAAACTCCTTTAGTTTTGCATCTATAGTAGATACAACAATGTTGTTAGTCCGTTCAAAAAAACAGTATCTCCTTCCGTTTATGGCTCCATCAATACCGTCATCTGCTTCAAGTACCATGCAACTGCAGCTCTCATCTACTTCCGTTCTGAGAAGTAATTGATATGCCGACTAATGGCTTTCTGGGGAATATGGGGGATGTGTGTCAGCTTTCACACAAACCACTGAAGACACAAAGCTCTCTCAACTGGCAATCATCTTACACTGCATGCAGCTGCTTTATGACGATCATGATACAGAACGACTGACTGTGTGATGAAGCCTACTAGAATGCAGTTTGATGCCCCAAAAAGGCAAAAAGTGTCCTTCTATCCATTTTTGTTTTATATTTATATCAAATTATATAGTTCAGCAATATCACACGAGAAAGGGTGCTTTTTCCTGAATATCTGCACAGTTGCAAATGTGATACCGATTTTATGCAAGTTAATATTGTGTTACATTTTAAACTCAATATTGTCAGTATTGTCTGTTTTTGCTCAAATTTGCCAAGAATATAGTTCAATCAAAGCCACAGCAGAACTGTTGTGTAACTGCCACCTACTGGCAGTTTCAGTTTCATATTTAAATCTGTTAATGCCCATTTAAAACCGATCGATTTAAAAGCATTATTTATGCAATTCTAATTTGGAGTGTAAATGCACTCATGCCACCTCTGACGAGTCTGTGTAAATATACCTAAACGGCACTTCAAATGCTTAAAATTATTTTGAAAATAATGTTATGGCCATGTTGTAGTATTAAAACTTTATGTATAATAGGTCTAAGTTCTATGCTTAATCAAAATATTTCTTTCTAAAGCTATGTTTTTTAATGTCTATTCAATGCTTTTTTTTATTTGACACAATCTTTTGGTTGGTAATTTCTTAGTAGTTGAATTAGTTGAATTAATCAGCACAACGTGTAATTACCGTAATTCGATTAAAAACTGTAATTGACAGATTCAGAGTCCTAGATTCAATGCATAAAAGCACAGCTTGAAGAAGACAAAGCTCTTCAAATATGAACAAGGAAATTAAGGAAAACCATCAATTGACTTTTTCTCCTGAGCATGAGTCTGGCTATTGATCACTGTCTCTTGTGTTACCTGTCAATGCGTCCAGCCAATGAATTAGACACCAAAGTAATATTTAATAACCTCCTACTTATCCCCATCCCTATACTGCCACCCAAAAGTCAATAACAGCACTGCAACAAATTAGTATGCTTCACCAAAAAAAAAACAAAAAAACATTACTACAGTCACCTATACTGTGGTGTGTTACTATAGGAAAAATATGGATAATTTCAGTAACACTTCATTTTAAAGACCAACTTTCATTATTAACATTTACATTTACATTTAGTCATTCAGCAGACGTTTTTATCCAAAGCGACTTACAAATGAGGACAATGGAAGCAATCAAAATCAACAAAAGAGCAATGATGTGCAAGTGCTATAACAAGTCTCAGGTACACTTATGATTTGTTTTTTTAAATTATATAATAAATAAAAAGAAAACAGATAGAATAGGAAAAAAAGAGCTAGCTGGTGTTAGAGGCCTTTTATTTATTAACAAGTTGCTTATTTGCATGCATATTACTAGCATATTGGCTGTTTATTAGTACTTATAAAGCAAATCAATGCCTTACTCTGCATGACCATATTTTAAATCCTTTAATCCTTCCCCATTCAAGTAAAAAATGATGATCACAAACTAGTCGGCTGTTTAAGCTTCATGGTCCATTTAGCCCTTTATATTAGATGCCATAACTCCACATTTCTGCTGCAAAAATAATCTTTCTTCTTCTTCTACTTCTTCTCCAGCAGACTAACTAAATGAAGTTCATAAACGTAAGTTAGGCAAGGCAAGGCAAGTTTATTTATATAGCACATTTCATACACAATGGTAATTCAAAGTGCTTTATATAAAAGTAAAATAATCATAAAAAATAATTAAAAAATGTTTGATATTGATTTAAAATGAATTTTAAACAGTTAAGAATAGAGAATGATTATACATAGTGCAATTAGTTCAGACGTAGCACAGCGCTCATTCAACAAATGCACAGCTAAACAGATGAGTTTTGAGTCTGGATTTAAAAGTGGCTAAAAGTTTAAAAGTTTATTTAAAAGTTTTAGCACATCTGATCTCTTCTGGAAGCTGGTTCCAACTGCGAGCGGCATAATAGCTAAAAGCAGACTCCCCTTGTTTTGTGTGAACCCTTGGTGTTTCTAACTGACTCGATCCTAATGATCTGAGTGGTCTGTTAGGTTTATATTCTGTGAGCATATCTGCAGTGTATTTAGGTCATAGACCATTGAGTGATTTATAAACGAGTAAAAGTACTTTAAAATCAATCCTAAATGTAACTGGAAGCCAGTGTAAGGACCTGAGGACTGGTGTGATATGCTCAGATGTTCTGGTTCTAGTCAGAATCCTGAATTAGGGAGGAGTGAGCCCATCTAATCTTTCAATCAATAGCCAGAGTATATAAGCAGCTGCTTACCTCTCTCCAGTCTCAGCTGCTCTAGCATCCCTCCACCTCCCCAATCTCCACCTTCATCTTAGGTACCTTTCCCTTTGTAATCATCTTATACCAAGTCTCTGTGGGGGGTATATTAGAGCTCGAGTAGAAGCTGCTTCATCGAGCCCCTCATCAGTGGACAGCAAGCCAAATAAATTTAAACCTAATTTCCTTAAGATTATATGGGCAAACAAACTCGTTAACCTCAAATTATTCAATCAATTTCTGTTCTTCATATCATCATCTTTCTCTTTTGATGATTCTAAGGTGTTGGTGTGAGCATGTGTGCCTGAACAATTTCATCTTGTGTTCTGGAAATGCTTTCTTCAGCCTGTTTCTGTTTATCTCTGTTTCTTCGATAGCCTGTAGAACATCTGCAACACTAGGATTTATTTTATATTAGGATATATCTTTATATTTTCATTGATTTGCTACTGCCATGTTTTTTCATCTCACTTGGTTTGCCTTGTGTTTCATTTTCCTTTTTTTTCTTGCATTTTACTCATCTTTTTGCATTTAGCAGAGATATCGGTAACACTTTATAATAACTGCACGCTATGAATCATTAGGTAAGCATTAGTAAATAGTCAGTTCATCCTTTATAAAGCCTCGTCCCAGCATTAGTAGTCATTAGTAAGCAGTTTATAAATACAGCTATAAAAGCCTTGTTCTTGATTTATAAGCATATCTATTACAAAGGAGATCTGTTCTCTGTTCTGAGGCTCAGTTATCTTCCCAAAAGAAAAAAATTAACAAAAACCACAAAGAGGGATACAGAATTTTTAAATTGCGGAGGTTTATTTTTCATTTTTGATCAAGTGTACAGTTTTTGCATCTTAAAAAAAATATTTCTGTGTTCTGTATCCCTCTGTGTTGTGTTTGGAAGATAAATTAGCCTTTAAATCTGCTTTGTAAATGCTTTACAAGGTATAAATAGTCTTCACTTTAGATGAGCTCACAAAAATAGATGGCTGGCAACTACTAAATGTTTTATAACTACCTGACTTAATCATGAATTACAGCAGGAATATGTGTTAATAAAGCATTTATTAACACACTGAGCAATTATTATCATGTGTCTAAATAATACGATTTATAAATGTACATTTAAATAGTTTATTAATCATTTACTTACACTTTCTAAATGATCTTATGAACCACTGACAACTCCAAAATAACTGGTTTGTAAATAACGTAATAATTTAGAAATGATAAATTGATCGTTAATAAAGAATGAAAATACAATTATTAAACATTATAGATATGCTCAAGAACAAAACATTTATAGCTGTGTTTATAAACTGCTTACTAATGCCTATTAATGATGGAACAATGCTTTATAAAGTATGAATTGACTATTTACTAATGCTTAAGTAATGATTCATAGTGTGCAGTTATTATAAAGTGTTACCGGGATATCTTTTCAGTGCCATAACCAGAAGTCCAACTTGACACTATTTAGCCTCCGCAATGTGAGTTCTTTGTTTAGGCTTGTTCAGCTTTTCAACTCATTTCTGTAACGTTGTGCACTTTAGCAGAATATGAACAGTGCATTAATTAAGTTATTCACCTGTGAACATACTGCTGTTTGTAAGCTATTAGAGACCCACCACATTTAGAAAAGCTTATCAATTGTACAAGCAATTATCAGTCAAAGTTATAGCGTAAGCAAACTTGGAATCTCTGTAACAGAGGACACATTAACATAAAAGACCCAGACTGAGCAGCTATTTCAACTAATTTCTTGGCATTTCAAGACTAGACTGCTGCAGTGCTCTTTTGGCTGGCCGTCCCGCCAGCATGACTTTGCCCGATGATTAAGAAAGCAGCCTTGTATTCAATCAGACAAAGAGAGCTGGCAACCGAATCCAAGGCTTTGATACTGGCAATAGAAATATATCACCATTTGATTAACCTGGAAACACAGCAAAAGTCCTGCTGCAGAAATCTTTGGTATCTCAAGCTTGCTTACCACTTCCCTCTCCTGTTTCTGGAGGTCATAGATCATCTTCAGTTCTTCCTTCAGCTGCGTCTTCCTGTCCTCCAGCATCTCCACGGTCTCCTGCGTGTCACGGCACAAGGCCTTGACCGTCTGAAGGGTCTCCTGTTCCATATGCACCTCATCCTGCAGACCCTGAGGATACATTCATAAGCATATGATAACTTGATGCCCTTGCAGCTCTTTGCAAACTTAAATCAAATTTAACGGTTGCATTTTATTTTAAGGTACATGTACTTACAGTGTACCTACATGGGGTAGGGTTAGGTTTAGGTTCAGGGTTAGTACTTAGTTATTACCTAGTTATTGTAATTACTATAATAAGTACAACATGAGGAACAGGGCTGTAAAATAAAGTGCTACCAATTTAACTAAAACTTGGATGCACCCAGAGTCCTGTTCAAAAGCAGCTGATACTTTTCCTCGTCAGACCTGGCTGAAAAGTGCTGTGCAAACCAGTCTGAGCTGTTGTGCAACCCATTTGAATTTGGCACAATTTTATTTCAAGTGGACTGTCTCCCGCTGTTTTAAATGCACAAACAGTTTTTGGGAAGCTGAGATTTGAGAATTTTTTTGATAAATAAAAAGTTTAAAAGAACAGCATTTATTAAAATAGAAATCCTTTTTAACAAATACACGACCGTTCAAAAGTTTGGGGTCAGTAAAAAAATGTTTCTTTCTTTTTTCGAAAGAAATTAATACTTTTATTCAGCAAGGATGTGTTAAATTCAAATTGATAAAAGTGATAGTCAAGACTCATAATGTTAGAAAAGATTCATATTTTGAATAAATCACAGTTTTACAAAGTATCATAGTTTTACAAATTTAGCTTTACATCACAGGAAAAAAATTGTATTTTAAAGTACATTAAAATAGAAAAAGGTTATTTTAAATTGCAAAAAATTGTTTTTTTTTCTTTATTTTTGATCAAATAAATGCAGCCTTGATGAGCAGAAGAGACTTGATCCCAAACCTTTGAACAGCAGTGTATATAAACTGATTTTTTCAAATATATTTTGATAATAATATGCATTATTAGTATATATTTAAAATTTGTTTAAACACTAAAACTCTATGATGTAACGGCGTGTTTCTTTATTGAACTGAGGGCTTCAGACAGTGACGAGGAGAAAAATGGGCTTTTACTGCCAAACAAACATTCACATCATTAGGAGTGATGGGTGCTTTTGAAGCACTGCAGATTGCAAATGTTTTATATTTAAAAGACTTACTATTTCTGTAAGTTTCACCATTTACTGTAATGATAGGAGGTTTCGGTCATTTTACTATCTCTCTGGCTTGATCTTGTTCAGCAAAATGCATGCATCTTTATTCAAGTCATTTTAAAGTTAAATGTTATTTTTAATAGCTAAATTCATCATTCACAATTTTTGATCACACCAGATTAGAAAATCACTATGATGCAGCCAAAGAAACACAAATGATTAGATCACATCCTCGAGTCTTTCCTTCATTTGTCACGTGACACAGTGAATAACCTGTTCATGAGCGGCCCATCATTAGTTTACACAAAAGCATGGCGGGGCGTCATGATCCTGTCAATAATGACTAGAAATAAACTCACTCGCAGTAATCTCATCAGTTGTATGCAGAAGAAATTTATTGTAATCATAGTGTGAGTGCTGCAGGCATGACGTCAAAACCTGGAAGATCAATTCACCAAACCCTCGAGATGGCTTTTTATAATGAAGTTTTCAATTTGTGAGTAAAACAAGGTCTGTGGTAAATTCAAATTGACAATACTTGAATGTTTTGCCTCTACAATGTAAATACATTTGTCTTTTCTCTGATTTTCATTCACTTTTTTTGCTTCAAATCAAAGTTTATAATGTTGTGATTCTCCTTGTAGCTGGTTGGGTTGGTTAATGGCTTATAATGCTTAAAGACTTATTTTTTTTTAAATTGCGATGGGAAAAATAAATGGAAAAATTGTTGGGTACTAATAGACATGTACTATACAGTATCTCACAAAAGTGAGTACACCCCTCACATTTCGGCAATCATTTTAGTATATCTTTTCAAGGGACAATACTATAGAAGTGAAACTTGGATATATTTTAGAGTAGTCAGTGTGCAGCTTGTATATCAGTAAAGATTTACTGTCCTCTGAAAATAACTCAACATACAGCTATTATTGTCAAAAAAGCTGGCAACAAAAGTGAGTACACCCTACGTGAAAACAGCTATACGTCATTTAACCATGCAAAGCCACATGTCCTATTCATCACTTTCATGTTTTTCTTCTGCTTGACAGGACTATACACATTTGTGTATCTTGTTTTAGAGCAGTTAAAATTTGGTGCGTTGAGTACAGTTCTCTCATACGGACCACTGGATGTTCAACATGCACCTCATGGCAAAGAGCTCTCTGAGGATTTGAGAATTAGAATCGTTGCTCTCCACAAAGATGGCCGAGGCTATAAGAAGATCAGTAACACCCTGAAACTGAGTTACAGTACAGTGGTCAGTGACATACAGAGGTTTTCCGAGACTGGTTCCACTCGGAACAGGCCTCGCAAGCGTCGATCAAAGATGTTAGATCCTTGTGCTGTGCTTCAGGTGCAGAAGCTGGCTTCAAAAAACAGATGTATGAGTGCTGCCAGAGGTTGTAGAAGCGAAAGGTCAGCTTGTCAGTGCTCAGACCATACGCCACACACTGCAACAAGTCAGTTTGCATGGCCATCATCCCAGAAGGAAGCCTCTTCTGAAGCTGGCTCACAAAAAGCCTGCAAACAGCTTGCTGAAGACAACCTGTCCAAGAGCATGAATTACTGGAACCATGTCCTGTGGTCTGATGAGTCTAAGGTAAACTTGTTTGGCTCAGATGGTGTCCAGCATGTGTGGCGATGCCCTGGTGAGGAGTACAAAGGCAAGTGTGTCTTGCCTACAGTCAAGCATGGTGGTGGTATCTTCATGGTCTGGGGCTGCATGAGTGCTGCTGGTACTGAGGAGCTGAGGTTCATTAAGGGAAACATGGAGTCCAACATGTACTGTGACATACTGAAGCAGAAGATGATGCCCTCCCTTCAGAAACTGGGCCGAACAGCAGTTTTCCAACATAATAACGACCCCAAACACACCGCCAAGATGACAACTGCCTTGCTGATGAAGCTGAAGGTGAAGGTGTGGAAAAGTATGTCTCCAGACCTGAACCCTACTGAGCACATGTGGGGCATTCACTATGTGTCTAACATCCAACAGCTCCGCGATCTCATTATAGAGGAGTGGAAGAGGATCCCAGCAGCAACCTGCGCAGCTCTGAGGAACTCCAAGCACAGGAGGATTAAGGCAGTGCTCGATAGCAATGGTAGCAAAATATTGACACTTTGGACACAGTTTTGACATGTTCACTTAGGGTGTACTCATTTTTTGTTGGGGCCCATCTAAACTCAGTAGCTTGTTAGAATAATTGGCATGACAATAAATACAGATGGCTGACAGCTACGTTCTGTTCAAATGGTTAAAAGACCTCAGTCAGTGTAGCAGCACTGACTGAGCATTACATTTTTTTACAGGAATGAAAGTGAGGCTGTGAGGGACTGAAGTACAGTGTGTGTCACTGTAAAGACTGTAAGTCTGTCCCTCACAGCCACAATTCTGTATGGCATCTAACCGTGTTGAGATAATGGGTGTATGTCTTAGACATAATCATCATATTTTTTTAAAGAAACCAGAATTTTTGTTTTGTATTTAGTGACAGTACTATAATGCCATATTAAATTAAGGGATCTCTGGCAATGTAAGAAACTTTCAAAACCTTTATTTTTTTTTAAATAAAATTAATCGTGTGTTTTTCCCCCATATATATTAACTCACTTCTTACTCAAAACATATTATAGGTAAAAAAATAAAAAATAAAATAATAATAATAATAATATATATATACATACACACACATATATGTATTACTCCTAGTCAAGAGCAAACTGCATTCTTACCTCATGATTGTTTTTTTTTATTTTATTCATTATTTTTTTATTATTATTATTAATTCGTGCACTATGGGAGGAGTCCAAAAGCTCAGGTGCCTTTAGCCTCATTGTACCATGCAATTACTTTTACATCTATTATCTCTATGCTATCACACATGTTGCTGATCTCCAACACACACACACACACACACACACACACACACGCGCGCGCGCGCGCGCGCGCATAAACCGTGTTTTGAGAAAACCATATCACGAATAACAAAAGTAGGCTATAGAAACATAAGGACATGTCACACCAAACATGAGGCAACAAAGCAAAACCTATTCACTCCAAAAATGAAAGGAATATGGACTGAAAATCACTAGACAGGCTACAGTGTGACTCACGGTGTTCACACGCAGCGAAAGGTAACACGACGTTCTGCTTTGATTGAAAAAAATACTAGCGCTCATCGGTGCGGCCAGTTTTTCAGTGTCTGTGCAAATGAACAAGCGTAGAAAATAACACAGTACCTTGATTGCATTACCATCTGAAGTGTTGACCTGAGCCTCAAGCTCCGTGTCCCTGAAACAGCATACAACGTAAAGGAAATATATCACGTATAGGCTATACCTCAAAATGATGCAAACCGAAACACTTCAGCAAGATTTCAGCACGATTCTCTCATTTAAGCGCATGCAAACACGAGATTAGGCTACTGCAGAAATGTGTAGAGTGAAATTACGCAACCCATGTGTCAGATGATGACAGGATGATGAATCACACCTCTACAGCGCATGCAAATATTATGGCGTTGCTTCAGCGCATGAATAACCTCGACGCGAAAGGTGATGATGATTTCTGAAGGATGTCGGTTAAATGGCATCATGGCATGCAGCTACTTAGATGCGTAAAGATAAGGCGGCGCGCGTTTGTGTACCTGGCAGCGGCTGCAGCGCGCGCTCGTGCCGGCCGCAGACAGTCCAGAATAAAGCGCAGCATATTCATGCGTGACACACGAGCGAGTTAACGCACAGCCTTCAGAATGTTGTCCCACTCTCTGTGAAATGCATGCTGCCAAATAAAGATGCGCGAAAGAGACGTTCTCCTTGAGTCGCTCTCCGCTCTCCTTCTGCGGCGGGAGTCACGTGATCACGGACACTGAACCAGAACCGGCCCCACGGTCCTCGAGGAAGAAACCGGCTCAACACACCGCCTGTGGTCAATAATGCATATGCATAGCCTATGTGCGGTTGCAGTTGGAAAGATGCAAACTTCATTCCCAGATGCCCAAGAATACAAACAGTGTTGGTTAATGAAACACAGCCTGACTCACTCAGTGAAGAGGAATATAGGGTCTGCCTGGAGGGGGTTACTGTAGCCTATAATGTTTCTTCAGGACAGTTTATTTGCTGACCGCTGGAAGTCGATCTCGGACAGCAGGGCATCTTACTGTATTACAGTTTTTTTCAGCTTCTTACAGCATTTTCAAAACGTTGCCTCTTTTTTTTTTTTTCTCAAAACTTTACACACAAATCCAAGAATTGCACACACAAAATGCAAAATGCCTCACATCTCTTGCAAAATGAAGCACTGCATTCAAAATAACATCTCAAAAACAAGCATTTGTTTTACGTTGCAAACACCTTTGCCATAATATTATAGGCCTATTTTTGGATATACACACAGCTATTCAAAACCTACACCATACATCTCTGTGAAAGTAATTGGCAGAAAGATGTTGGAAAATTCACGGTAAACACAAAGACAAGTTTGAAACCAAACTTATAAGCATTTGTGGTTTTGAAAACACTACACAGTATGAAAATGAACACAAATAGCACGCATTTATCCATGTGTGAACATTCAGTAACAAAACTGATGACACATCAGTCATGTCTCAGGATGATATGAACAAGAGCACAGGTGGTTATGTGTTTTGGAAAATGAATCCTGGGAGTGGGAGACAAAGAGGAATAGGAGGAGAAAAGAAAAATTAAGGCTTTGTGTGTCATCTGAGGCCAAAGATTAGATTCTGAAAAAAGACAATGTGTTTTTGACTAAAATGTTTGACTTTGACCTGGAAGTGTGGTGTGCGGTTTTGAGATTGTGTTTATAGTTGCGAGAAAATGGTGAATTGTTTTGTGTGTTAGCAATCGAGACAACCTGCGCTTACAGACATTTTCAAAACTTTGCCTCTTTTTTTTCAAAATTTTACACACAAATCCAAGAATTGTACGAACAAAATGCAAAATGCCTCACATCTCTTGCAAAATGAAGCACTGCATTTACATTTTTTCTCAATTGTTTACACACATTTTCTGAATGCATGCCTCATATTCTCAGAACTCTACACAAATCCAAAAAAAAAAAAAAAACACACACAATGGGCAAAACCCCTCAATTCTCCTGCTAAATGAAACTTTACATTCAAAACAATGTTATTTCTTCTCAAAATGGGATTTTGTTTTCAAATGACACACACAAACCATCATATGTATAGACATTTATAAGAACCAGCTGAACACTGATGTGCTCAATGTAAAACACTATGATGAATGTAAAACACTTCTTCTCCATTCATCATAATGACTTAGGACTTTTTTTTTTGGTTCAGTGTTACACTTACTACAGACAGTACAAACATAAATGTGTTGTAAAACATCTGAGAATATTGTTTTTATACTCAGAACACACAAATACACAGTAAAATTTTATTTTATTTTTCCTGCAAAAACAATGTACACAGTGTACATCCCATTCCCAACCAACACAAAGTTGCACATAAACTACATACAAAACAACAGAAGAATTTACTGTATACAGTTACAGTAAAAAAAATAAAATAAAAAAAAACCTATGCTGCATCCTCTCTTCTGTTGCAGTCTGGCCACAGCACCTCATCCACATCACAAGCAATGTTTTCCCTGGCCAAGCAGCGGGGGAAATATCGCCTAGCATGGCGATTCCAGCCATGAATCTCCACATGCGTCCTCCATAGCTTGGAGAAGAGGTATACACATTTGTGGATTTCGGTCATACACTTTCCATCTCCAGGCAGAAAAAAATTCCTCAATAGGATTGAGGATTGGAGAATATGGAGGGAGATAAACAACTAAAAAGCGTGGGTGGGCAGTGAACCAGTTACGAATCAGAGCAGCCCTGTGGAAACTTACGTTGTCCCAAATGACAACGTACCTGAGCTGCTCTGGGCCATCTACCTGATCTGGTGGAATGAGTGTGTTGTGTAGGGTGTCAAGGAATGTGATCAGATGGGCGGTGTTGTAGGGGCCAAGGGTAGCATGGTGATGGATGACGCCGCGGTGGGTAATCGCTGCACACATTGTGATGTTCCCTCCGCGCTGGCCAGGGACTTCAACAATGGCACGCTGGCCGATGATATTCCTTCCCCTCTTTCGTCTTTTTGTGAGGTTGAACCCAACCTCATCAATGAATATGAACTGGTGCTCCACTGCAGCCACCTCTAGCTCAAGGACTCTCTGAAACACACATGACAATATCAGAAATAGACATGGAGAGGTCATGATTGTGAAGCACAATCATTATGATTACAATATTGAAATATGTATAATCTACTGTATACAGTGTTGAGAGAATGCATCAATTGTGGGACTCACTTGCACATAGTTATATCGCAATTCTTTGACTCTTTCTGAATTGCGTTCAAATGGCACCCTGTAGACCTGCTTCATCCGGAGATGATTTCTGCGCAAGACAAGGTCCAGTGTTGATAAGCTTACCCTATCAATATTTTGAAACATGTCATTGTTTTCTATTATTTTTCTTTGTATTTGCCGTAACGTTATGGCGTTGTTTTCTAGGACCATGTTCATGATTTCAGTTTCCTGTTCAGGAGACAGAACACGTTCCCGACCACCTTGTGTTGGTAATCTTTCAGTTCTGCCAAACAAATAGTAAAATACTGTAAATACAAAGTAGGTATACATTTCCTAAATACTTGAAACATACTTTACAGTATTTTTACAGTCCTACAGAACAGTCCACAGGCAATACTGTACTACTGTACTCATTGAGTACTGTATTGATATGCAGTACTGTAATTTTCTAGTGAGAGTAGATTTCTTACCTATTCTCATTTCAGAAAGTCCGGATGATGGATGCTACAGTGTACCTGCTCAAATGTGGCTGTACTCTTTGCCCAGCCTCCCTCATTGTTAGACCATGGTTGGCCACATGATCAACCAAAGTGGCTCAGATCTCATCAGAGATTACGGTCCTTGGCCTTCCTCGTCCTCGTCCTCGTCCTCGTCCTCGTCCTCTTACTCTCACTCCTCTGGCTCTGCCTCTGTTTCCAATGTTGGCATCCATTGCTCCAAAACAGAAGAGCTCACCTGTTGCCCTTTTATGCAAAAGCTCTGATTGCTAATTGTAAAACTGTGTGGCGGGTGTTTGCCCTTGTGATGAGTCAGTGTGCATATTTGAATGGCAGTGTGTTCCTTGTGAAAACAAGATATTTTCTGCATGAAAATTGTGCCAAAAGCAGAGAATTGTGTGTAGTGTTTTGAAAAAAGTGTGTTTTAGAACTGCAATTTGAGTGTAAAGCAGGAACTGTGCTTGTAGTTTAGCAGAATTGGTTCAGGGGGTTGGTGAATGAGTTACATGTTGTGATCATTGTGTCTCAAGTACCAGAATTTGTGTGTAAACAATTGAGAAAAACTGTAAATATCACAAACACATCTCAAAACAAACATGTGTCTTACGTTGCAAACACCTTTGCCGTAATATTATAGGCCTATTTTTAGATATATCATATATACACACAGTTATCCAAAACCTAAAGCTCTTCTTTCATGAGCTCCTATACATCTCTGTGAAAGTAATTGGCAGAGAGATGTTGGAAAATAATCACGGTACACTGTAAAATGTAATAAGTTGACTTTACTTAGAAAAAGTGAGGAAACCGATTGCCTTAAAATTTCCAAGTAAAGTAGAGTATTAATGTTTAGTTGGCATAACTTAACACCATTTGTAGAGACAACTTGTTAATCAAGTATACTTAAGTACTGTTGATTTAAAATCATTATTTGAGTTAACTTTCTATTAGTGTTCACATTACTAGGAAAATGATTGCCTTAAATTCCAAGTAAACTAAACTAAAAACAATAAGTTTTTTAAAAAGCAACAACTGAACTTGAGTTTAACATTGTTTATTATATATTAAATCTCTTCAGGTACTACAGCGTACCAAACAAAGTCAGATGACCCAACTCTATAATCAGTTTTTTTGAATGCAGCATTAACAATTTTTGACAAACAAAAAACACATTGTTACTCATGTTAATCTCTTAAAGCAACTTAAAAGTGCAGTGCAAGTGCAGCTAAAAGGAGGATCCTGACTGCTTGACAATCTTTGACCTCAAACTGAACAGGTGACCTTTTAAAATAATCAACACTAGTCTTAACAGTGCTTACAATTAAAAAAAAAAAAACGTTTAGCAATAACACTGCTCTAAAACTTTTAAGAACATTTTTTAAACATTCTTTAACGTTTAAAAACATTTTCAACCAAGTTTAACACATAACTGTTGAAAAGTGTAATTAAACAAACTTCTGTGCAGCCAGAAGATTAAATGGATTCAACTATCCCTTTAAAACAATCTCAAACAGCCTCAACTTGCATCAGCAGCAGGTTTTTAAGTGACTGCAGTTTTGGTTTCAGAGATTTGTGTCCAAGAGAAAGAAACACTCTCTGAATGAAATCAAAGGTGTTCTTGAGCTGTGGAGGGTACTCCAAATTCAGCGCATATATCAGCCCAAAAAGTAGACACATGCATTTGGAGGATTTTCAAGATCATCCATCACGATGACTCCTTCCAAGATGATTGCGGTGTTCGAAGCCTCTAAATGCAGTGCTTGTGGGGAATCCTGGCTATCTTCTGGTGTCACAGTCAGTATCCCGATGGAAATCTGGGGTGTGTCACATTCAATATTACAATTCTTGTTACATTATAAATGGGATATCTCACAAAAGTATGTCACCTAAAGAATCAGGACCATCTCTTGGGCCATGTTCTACGTACAACTACTCAAAACTGTTGTTAAAGTACATTGTAGAAATTTGACAAAATGATCAGTACAAGGGCTTGATTAAGAAAAGTGAAACAAAAGCAGAATTTACTTATCTGGTCCAAATTAAGGAGTTGACTAAAGCATAATTGAATGCCTATATGTGATGTTTGTGTGGGGGTTATAGTCAAGATACCAGTGCTGTTGTAAAAAAGTCAGAGGCTTCTTCTCCAACAACGAGTGGAAGGCCACAAAGAACTGCTTTGCAGTGATGTCAGTGCTCTGGAAAAAAAAGAAGAAGATATAATTACATTTTACAGTGTATGTATAACATAAAATTAAATATGAAATTAGTTAATAAGACAGTAACATAATTTAGTTTAAGAAAGAAGCATTGATAAGCTTACCACAGGTTTGATTTGCTAAAGAAATTCAGAGTCTTTTTCAAACAGCCTCTTTCTTGCTCTCAAAAATGTCCAGAAATCATGAATCATGTTGATCGAGTGCAGAGAAAAATTATTGCTTGAGGTTTTTGCTTGTAATTTGATTAAACTCTAAATTGATCTGTAAAAGGAAACAGAAAAGTCTATTAGGCTTTTTGTTACTCTTTCAAAGGGACACTTGCAAATTGTTTAATTTATTCACACTCATGCAGTCCTAGATTCACATGACTAGCTTCAGATGAATCCAAATGAGTAAATTTATATTATAAAAATAACCCATCCCTGAGTTCATAGAGTTGTATTGATTAATGTAATAATATCTGTTTGTGCTTTTGAGCTTTCACATTATATCACCTCTTCACTTGCAATAAATGGACTGAGATGCACTAGTTTTCTAAAAACTTTTTTTTTTTAAATGTTACAATTAGCAACACACTTCTGGCATGGCATAAGGGTAAGCAAATGAAGTGTTCTTTATATTGTGTGTTATCATGGTGTAATTTAATTATAACTTACCTGTCTTTCTGTGAAAAGTGATGGCCATCTTTGGAGAATCTTTTTTACTGGAGGCTCCTTCTCTACAATCTGTTTTCAATGTGCTTGGAAGCAGGTGTAAAACCTACTAACATTTAGAAAACAAATTCATAAACCAAAAAATTTACATCAGAACTGAATGAACAGCTTACACATTCATTCAGGTGAATTTTCATAAATGAGGCCATTCAAAACTTGCAGCCAAAGATGCAGTTATTAGCAAATGTTAGACCGCTCATTTCGATGAACACAATCCAGCACAATCCAACAGTTTGATCAAAACAAATATAACATCCAGCATTGCTATGTAACTCTACCTTACTTAATCTGATTATTACTTGGTCGATTACTGTATATTAAGCAACTGCATAATATGACAAACACGAGATGACTCACCTCTCCGTGTGCTTCTCCCATGATCAGATGCACTGCTGCAAATCGATTCCACCTTTTGGTGGAACTGTGCATAACCACTCATTTAAAAATACTCATTATTGTAAGTAAAGTTTAATTGAACCTATTTAGTTTAATAACTTTCAGTGCTAAAAAGTTGTCATTACTTTGTTAAACTTAGTAAAGTCAACAAACGTATACACAGTATGACAAAAAAAAAAAAAAAAGAGAGAGAAAGAAACAGGCTACATCAAGCATGTCTAGTTGAGTAGATGTGTATTTATAGGCCTGTTATAAAGCCATGATTGGTTGGTGTTCAGTAAAGCATGTGAGGAGTTAGTGTGAAGCACTGATGAATTAGTGCCATTTTGATTGGTTGTGTTTTCTTGTTAGATTTGTGTGTGTTACACAGAGAAGTGTGTGTTGTGTTTTGCAAAAAGTCTTTTATGAAATTCAAAGGCTGAGAATTAGTGTATGGTTTTGCAGATTTGGTGTGTGCTTCTGGTGTTTGAGTGTCAGCTTTCAGAAATTGTGTGACAAGTAAAGATTTTGTGTGTAAGCAGTTAAAAAATCACATGCGTGTATGTGCTTCGATCTGTTTTCTTCTGAACCTGAACACATCATTATTCTCCTGATTCCTGGTGTCATTTCATTTGATTTGTCAAGTCAAGTCACCTTTATTTATATAGCGCTTTTAACAATACAGATTGTGTCAAAGCACTTAACAGTATCAAATCGGAGGACAGAGTGTCAGTAATGTATAATGATAAGATTAAACACTCAATTTTCAGTTAAAGGCATTTCATTACTGAATTCAGAGATGTCATTGTCTAGCTCAGTTTAGTTTAAACAGTATCTGTGCAATCAAATCGGCGATAATCGCTAGAAATTAGGTGTCCCCAACTGAGCAAGCCAGAGGCGACAGCGGCAAGGAACCAAAACTCCCTCTGAGACAGAATGAGAAAAAAACCTTGGGAGAAACCAGACTCAGTCGGTGTAGTTATCAGGATTTATATTCAATAAATATAAATATATTATCAGCTCAAAAGGGTGCACAACTTTTGCGTGTTTGTTTTTAATATGTAAATTGCAAAATGTTTTCTGTGATGGTTGTTTAGGTTTAGAGGATATGTATATGTAGTTTGTAAAGTATAATCATCAGGTCTATGGAAAGTCCCCATAAAACATGGAAACCCTGTGTCTGTCTCTCTGTGTTTACCTGGTAAATGTCTCCACAATTAGTTATACCAGTAATTATTGTTTTATGTGCCTTATGTGTGTCACGGTGCACACAGCATGGAGGAATGAGGAGACGAGGATAATTCAAAATTATAATCTTTAATGTTGACATCAGGGCAGGGCAAGACAAGGCAGACACAGACAGGAACACCGGGGAGTAACGAGTAGACCAGACGAAAACTAAGTAAACAGGCAGGAACTAAATACACACGACAATCACAGATAATTAGACACACCTGAACTGAATAAACTAATAATCACACAGAACAAGGACAAGAACATGACCAAATATGGAAACAAGAGGCGGGAACACATGATACAGACTACAGAGGACTGACGCTTGTTTGAGATGCGCCTCGTCTGAAATGTAGGAGAGAGTAGGCGGCTGCAGTGAGCGGAGGAGGGAAATAAACACAGTCAAGACGGACAGTTCTGACCTCTCGAAGTGAACAGATACCAGCGAGATCAAAGGCAGATATCACAGTTAGCAAAGGCAGTTATTCTCACTTATGTGCTGTGCTGCTGATATGTAAACATGATATAATTTCAGTTCTGTTGCTTTTATATGAATATAAATATGATGAACAAGACACTCAAAGTGCTTGCTATTTAATTCCATACGAAAGACGTATTTATCATCCATTTTTATTTTAATTCAAACATGTATTTTAGATTTTTGTAGAAACTATGACAACATCACATCTCACACAGAGTGGGGGTGTCATAGTGTTTGGGAATATTCATGCACAATTTAAATACATGAAATCAGATTAAAAAAAAAAAAAAAACATTGTGAACTAATTTCACACTATAAGCTTGTGAAGTTAGTTTATATATGATAATATATAGAGATGGAGGTCACATGTAGCCATTTTAAAGCATTATATTGATTCTAGCACTTATTTATATTACATATGATCTGTATATATTAATGTTCATTTAAAGGGGTCATCAGATGCGACATGCACTTTTACAAGCTGTTTGAACTGAAATGTGTGTTGGCAGTGTGTGTACACAAGCACCCTATAATGCAAAAATTTTTTTATCTGGTTAAATCATTTCCCCTTTCTCAAATCGAGCCGATCTCAGATGTTTGATCCTCTCACGATTGTTTGATTGACAGTAGCGTTTCAGTACAGACTTGACTGGTGTCTTACCTCAGACCCGCCCTGAGTGAGCCGTCATCAGTCCGCCACTGTTTCACCGCCGGAACAGATGTAGACAAGAATGGCTCCAAAACGATTGAGAGCGCTCTAAAGAGAGGGGCGGGTGAGCAGAGCTCATTTGCATTTAAAGCAACATGCAATAAAACAGCTTGCTGTAGACAGAGCTGTTTTGACAGGGTGAAAACGGGGTTGTTTTACACTACCATTGAGAAATTTTAACCAAACTATGTTACAGACTTTTCATTAAGACCCTAAAGAATCATACAAACTTGTGGAATTATAACATTATATATATATATATATATATATATATATATATATATATTAATTATACAAATCATATGTAAATTGTAATTAGCATTAAACCCTGACAATTGTGTTGTATTTTTTTCAAGGTAAGTAAGTAAGTAAGTAAGTAATGTTTATTTCTATAGCACCTTTCAAGCGCAAGTGTCACAAAGTGCTGTACAACAACAGTATACAATGAAGAAATAAATAATAATAAAAAAAAAAAACATGACAATTTAACAATTAGATAAAAGCAAGTTTAAACAAGTGAGTTTTCAGCTGCTTTTTAAAAATGTCCACCGAGCCCACAGATCTCAGTTCCCGAGGAAGAGCATTCCACAACTTGGGAGCAACTACTTCAAATGCACAGTCTCCTTTTGTCTTTAATCTAGATCGTGGAACAACTAGCATTATCTGATTTGAGGATCTCAGATTCCTACTAGAGTTATAGGGTTTCAACATCTCATGTATATACACAGGGGCTTGACCATGCAACGCTCTAAACACCATGACAAGAATTTTAAAATGAATTCTAAATTTGACAGGGAGCCAATGTAAAGAAATTAAAATTGGGGTTACGTGAGATCTCTTTGATGACTTAGTTAAGAGTTTAGCAGCAGAATTTTGAACCACTTGTAAACGTTTGAGTGTTGAATTACTAAGACAGGTAAAAAGAGAGTTGCAGTAATCAAGGCGGGAGGAAATAATTGCATGTATAATCATTTCCAACTCCGCTGTAGACACAACTGGCCTCAGTTTTGCGATGTTTCTCAACTGATAAAAACAATTTCGAACCAAATAATTCACATGCTGATCAAGACTGAAAGCTTGCCCCATATGAACACCTAAGTTTCGAATGGTAGATTTAACAGAATGTGATAAAGAACCAAGACTTTCCATCACTTTTGGGTGAACACCAACAGGAGCCGAGATAAGTACTTCAGTTTTTTCAGGATTTAACAGTAGATAATTATTTGCCATCCAGACTTTAATGGAATTTATACAATTTAAAAGAACAGACAATTTTGTAATTTCATGAGACTTAAAAGAAATATAAAGTTGAATATCATCTGCATAGCAATGATAGCGAATGCCTTCAAAACTGCTTATCAGTTTCCCCAGAGGCAGCAAATACAAAGCAAAAAGCAATGGGGCCAAAACAGACCCCTGGGGAACACCACAGGACACCGGTGCTGTAGATGAAGTGTAATTTTGAACTCTTACTGAGAAAGACCGATCTGATAAGTATGATGAAAGCCAACTCAAGGCTGTACCCGAGATACCAACCTCCTGTCTAAGCCTCTCAACTAATATACAGTGATCAACTGTATCAAAAGCAGCAGTGAGATCCAATAAAACCAGTACAGAGCATTCTCCTACATCGCCTTGCATTAACAAGTCATTTAAAACTCTAAGAAGAGCAGTTTCAGTTGAGTGCATGTGACGAAAACCAGATTGGAATTTATCAAACACATTATGACCATCTAAAACAGCAGAAAGTTGATTTACAACAACTTTTTCCAGGACCTTAGCCATAAAATGTAACTTAGAAATAGGTCTATAATTTTGGAGTAAAGATGAGTCAAGATTTGTTTTCTTTAGAATAGGTTGAACCACGGCTTGTTTAAAATAACCTGGAACTTGACCAGATGTTAATGAATTGTTAGATAACACACACGGACCAATCGTGTCAATAACATTTTTAAACAAGACAGTGGGTACCACATCCAGATGACAAGAAGAACTTTTCATAGAACTAACGACCTTAGTAAGTTCATCAATTGTTATCGGAGAAAAATTCTCCAGGGTTACTGGCCTGGAGACATGAGGTATTTGAAGTGAAGCATAAGGTATAATATTATTTCGTATATTTTTTATCTTATCCACAAAAAAATGGAGAAAATTATTGCACTCTTCAACCGAAAAGACTTGAAACGCCGGCGATGGAGGCGAAACAATATTATGAATAGTGTCAAATAAAATTTTGGGATTATGTCTGCTGCTAGATATTAAATTGGAAAAATATTTGAGTATGATTCTCTTCATTTTAACTGGACAACAACATATAATCACGTCTGACAATATGTTTTCAGTATTATCGGGATGATTCAGATCTGCACTCATGGCTGCTCATGGTGCAGTTAGCATTTTCCCAGAAATAAATGCACAACAAATGACATTTTCTTAAACTGTTGTGACAGCTTTCTATCTGTAACACCACTTCTGGGCAGGTTTTGACACAAGAAGAACACCTGACACCTGAAATGCTGGAGCGACAGCACTTTTTCAGTAGCTGCCCCCAGATTGTGGAATGCTCTGCCCTTCTGTATTAGATCTGCACCATCACTATCGGGTTTAAAATCCAAGTTAAAAACCTACCATTTGGATTTGGCGTTTTATCAATGAGAAAGTTTTACTTTTTTTTTATTTTGTATTGTCGTATTGTTATGTTTTCTATTGTGCAGCACATTGGTCAACCCAGGTTGTGTTTAATAGTGCTATATAAATAAAACTGACATTGACATTGACACCTGAAGGCCTACAGTACAATAAAGCCTTGAATCTGATGTGGGAAGCTACAGGCAGCCAGTGGAGAGAGACTGAAAGAGTAACATGGGGCTTTTTTGGTTGACTAAAGATCAGATGCGCGGCTGTGTTCAGGATGGTCTTCCTTGAGGTGTTCATTCAGGTAAGAGTGTTGGAGTGATATCTGAGGACGGCTGGTTGGAAGGTTTGAGAGAGAATGAGAAGAGATTACTAAGGGCAGTGGCTGTAAGAGCTGTAAAGAACAGCTTATTAGCAGAAAAAGTGCATGATATTCATAGCATCTGTTGATTGTAGAGAAAGGTCAATTTACACGTGTTGGAAATGAGCAAACCTGTTTGGATGAAGAGTAACCGCAAGTCCAGGCATCTTCTCTTCTTCACTGTTTAGCTCCAGATAATCCAGTAAAAAAAAAAAAAAAAAAAAGCAAAAATGTACTTTTTTCCAAGTGCTGGATTCAAACACAAGAGGGCAGCAGTGCATCACATACTGCGCTCATCACTGAAAAATAAAAGACTTCCAAAACTTAATTTTGTTAGAATTTTTAAAAATACTATTAATAACAGTTCAAGTAAAAAAAAATAAAATAAAACAATAAAAACTAAAATAAATTCAAGCACCAGTGCATACACCAATTGTTTCAAATTTAAGTGTGTGTGTGTGTGTGTGTGTGTGTGTGTACAGGTTTATATATCCTGGTGGGGACTGAATACACACAGACTCATGGGGACTCGTGTCATGGTGGGAACCTAAATTGAGGCCCCCATGGGTTCAGAAGCATATCAGACAGAATGAGTTTTTTTTTGAGAAAGTAAAAATGCACAAAGTTTCCTGTAAGGGGTTTAGGTGTAGGGCAGTATAAAAACCATTACGCCTATGGAGAGTCCCTACAAGGATAGCAAACCAGACTGTGTGTGTATATTTAAAACACACACACACACACACACACACACACACACACACACACACACACACACACACACACACACACACACACACACACACACACACACACACATATATATATATATATATATATATATACATATATATATAAATATATATATATATATATATATATATATATATATATATAGATAGATAGATAGATAGATAGATAGATAGATAGATAGATATAAATGGGCAGCAATTACTCAGTGATTGCAGCTGGCAACAATATATATATATATATATATATATAGATAGATAGATATAGATATAGATATAGATATATAGATAGATAGATAGATAGATAGAATATATATATATATATATATATATATATATAAAATACAGTATATTATCATAAGATACATAAAAATTAAGATATTTTATTTAGAATGTTTGTTTTTTTTGGTGGTTTTACTTGGTTTCGTAGAGATACAGAAACTGACTCCTAATCACTGCTTTTGCCATCCGTGCCAAAATCTGTCAAAATGAAAAGCCTGTTTGAAGTGTTTTGTAGTTATTGGTCACATATTGCCTGTCGACTTCAGTACATCTGGTGGTATAATTGTATCCATGTCGGTGATAAATCAGTGTAATTGATATCCAAGAGTAAATGAAGATGTTAGCGTTGTCTTAGCTTCTTAAGACTATTATGATTTATATTTTCAAAATAAAAACTTATAGTAAACTATTTAAAATCAAGATGGAATGGAAAAACACTTGCATGACACCGTTCTTTATTTATTATTTTCTGCTGTGGAAGCATCACAACGATATTGTTGTTTTGATCTGACAGTATATCTTGATATGACAGTATGACCATTATACCTCAGTGATACAATACAATAAGCTGAAAGTCTCCCTTAAAGATTATTTTCAAGTGAGACAACTTTTAAGAACACACTACACCACTGCTTCAGGCAAAGCACAATTCATCATTTATACAGTGTCTGTCACTTCATTCAGTTTACAGCAGATAGGTTACCCATTTTTTTGTTTATTCTGGACAAATTAGTTTCATTCCCATCCATGCATACCATTGGTAAATGTGTTTAAACAAATAAATGGAGCACAAATGCGAACTGAAGGATATTTACAGTAGATTATTAGTTCACCAAATACAGCTCATCAACAGCAGTAATAAAAAAAGGATCAATCTGGGTGATTTTGATCCATATAAAAATTCTGAAGATCAAAATCTTCGCAAACATTCTGATGCTATTTGTGCAGGAGATCATTATATTTACATTTACATTTATTCATATAACAGATGCTTTTATCCAAAGTAACTTATAAATGAGCAAAAAAAAAAAAAAGCCAACAACTTATGCAGAAATATATGCAGTGCCACAATGCCAACTGTGTAAACCAATGTAAATGCAGAAGGTTTGTTGTTGAAGGCTCAAAAATCATTCCACCACTGTGGGAGTGTACATTTGTAAATCGTAAAGTGACATTAAATCTGGTCATACAGTTCTCAGAGAGCCTGTTAGATGGTGTTGATCCAGAATCAGTGCAGAATGCAAGCATCAGAGTCTTGAATTTGTTAAGGGAAGCTATAGATATCCAATGGAAAGAAACCACTGCTGAGGCTTAATTGTAAGGAAGGGCTTGAATAAAATCCTTATAGGTCAAGAGCAAGGTGGATTCGCAGATGTGGGATGGAATCATCAGTCTTAGGTTGATTATGACTTTACAAGACTGCTTACTAGAGATGCACTGATGTATCGGCCAATAATCGGTATCGGTATCGGTAAACAAAACCCTTCTGTGCTATCGGCAATCCAATAAAAACAGCCATGATTCAGAATAATTATATGCTGTCAAAAAAAGGGCATAGGAAAACCTGTCAGACTGCAAATGCCTCTAATGTAGACTATAGAGCTGTCGATAAAAAACACAATCCTATTTTAAAAAAATTATGTTGTTAAAACTAGTTCTATTTGACCCTATGAATCACCCATAGTTCAAGCCGGGGTTGTCATGTCCATGGTTTTTCCCTTCACCAAATATTATTTGAGTGTGAGTCTCTTCCACTTTAATTCAAATTACAGCGCAAAATAAACATGAACGAACATCAGAGGATAAAGTACAACTTACTGAAATGTATCACGTCTATGTAATCGCTCAATCAGTGTTTCAACCGCGGAAAGATGCAGATAAAACAGCTTGTGCACGATCTGCATTCATGGCCGTAGCCAGGGTTTGAAAATTTGTGAGGTTTAGGGTGGGCTTAAGCTAATAACCCCTACAAATGCAGCTCATTATATACACTAAACACTTTGTTTTCTCTGTTTTGGAGGGATGAACAATGTTAAATTATACCATATTTATTGTGTAAAAATTTGTTAATATTTTACTATAGGTTAGAAGTGGATAATTTTATCAGATGTTTATTAATCATGCAACAATATAATATACTTTACTTAAATACTATACTGAATGAAATAGACCTCTTCATGGCTAGTGTTTGCATATATTATCATTTAATTCTGTAACTTGTTCGACAGATCTGTGTACTAATGTCAAATGCTACTGTTTTTGATAATATCATGATATTTTTTGTGTTTGCCTTACCGAATGTGCTACCCTGTCAGCAAGAACCTGTCCGTGGGCTTTTTTGATTACTGTCAGTTTAAGTACAGCTGATGCAGTGTTGCCAGATATTGCTACAAAAACAAAACAAAAAATAATAATAATAAACCGAAATTATTTAAAATCCTTTGCAAATAAGATAAGATAAAGATATTGCTGACCCTGAAACTTCCCACTTTATTAACTTTCTGAAGTGTCAAATTAAGTGGAAAAGAAAATTCTCGCAGCGTCTCGTAGCGATAATATTCATACCTCGGATGCTAAACATTCTTGCAAACTGTCTAAACTGAATTATACATGCCGACACTCTTATGAGGAGTTTTAATTTGCAAACTAGTCATTTACCACAATTCGTTAGTTAGCTATAAAAAACAGAGAGAGCCTATTTACTGTTAACTATATATGTATGTTGGAATATTTTTTATTTATTTTTTTTGTACGAAAACTACCTTACGTGCAACTTAGTTGTATACAAACATTTCAGTTTTTATTTGAATATATCTGAAAATAAACAGCAGTTGAATAAAACAGCTCAAGCCTTGTTGTAAATTTGAGGGTTTCATGCCCAGTATTAGCTGCGAGAGATTGTTTCATTAAAATGTACACTATTTACTTTGTTAGCACACACTGCTTAAGGTTTTGAGGTGAGCAATTGGGAAAATAATATTCTGAACCACCCCTTTAGTTTGCTGTGAGCAAAAGACAGAGAGGAGGAGCATTAAAATAAGACCCCGCCCCCTCTATTAAATATTCCGTTTCAGTTGGAAATACATCACACTACTAAAGTAAAGTTGGCAGCAACTTCCAGTTCACCTGGACTTTAAGAAAACAAGGGTATGAGTATCGGCAGATGTTATTCTGAATAATCGGTTATCGGCAGAGAAATGTAGTATCGGTGCATCCCAAGTGCTTACAGACTCTGAGGAACCCTCATATCCAACGAAGCATAAACTTCCGTCTCTCTGGCCGCTCCTGCCATCACCCTTCTGGCTGGATGCACCGCCCGTCTAACCTCATGTACCTCAGTGGACTGCATTATTTCAGTGTTAACCATCTGGGCGGATGGATGGAGTGCCTGTTTAACCCCTTGAGCCTCCATGGACTGCATTATTCCGGTGTTAACCATCTGCATCGCTCCTTGAGTTTGCAAAGACCCTTTTGGCGGCTGCTTCTCAACAAGAACTACACTCTGGTAGTGCTGCGTTTCACGTTTGGCAGAAGCACCGGAGCCCTTCTTCTCCTCTATTAGCCGGTTCTCCTGAAGGCCTAGGACTGGGCCGGGCGTCACCAGCAGAGTAGGCTGGGCTTCCATCACATAAAAGGGGGTTGCTGGGGTGTAGTACAGTGTAGGCTGCTGGACTAACATGGTTTGGTTGGGAACCACTACTTTATCTTGGACATAGACTCCTGTTGAAGACATGCTGCTGGTCTGCTGCGCTCCTGCGGTATGAATGATGGTGGACAAGTCTGCTTTCTCCTGAGACTGTAAATGACTAGCTGTCCCTTGTATGGTGACATCTTTGTGTGTGGCGGACTGGATCGGTTTGGAGGTCACAGGGACGGTCGTGCTGATTTCAGCCTCTATTCTAGAACCACTACAGATCTCAGCCAGAGTCTTGAACTTCAGATCAAGGTCATCAAGAAAAGCAAAGTCGTTGTCTTCATGTAAGAGACCGCAGATGTCCTCAAATGAGCCCTTGTATGATTCCTGACCCTCGTAGTCGTAGACCTTTAGACTGTCAACCTTGTCTTGCTTCTTAGCCACATGACATGCTTTCTGTAGTAACACAGGAAATTATGTTGCATTTATTAATTTAGAAACCCTTGACAATCATAGATTTTTAGAAAATATTTCCAACCGTACATACTGTATTACAGAATTTTCTATTTGTGTTTTACTGTTTTCTTTTGTTTTTAAAGGTCAAGTTTAAACATATCATTCTGGTCTTTAATCCTCATAATGCATTCAAAATCTGTATGCTATTTTCACATTACGTTTCTGTTTGTACCTGAAGAATCGTTATAAATGGTTTAGAAAATAGTCATAGTATTTTCCAACGAAAACCATATTGTATGATTAACAAGTTGTAACTAATGAGTGAATGTGAAAAAAAAATCAGTTTTGAATGTTACCATATATTTACCTATATATAATTATATGAAATTTATAAGAACTAATCTAAGCATTATTATGTATTATATATATATATATATATATATATATATATATATATATATATATATATATATATATATATATATATATATATATATATATAATACATAATATTATGTGTGTGTGAGATATGGGGAAATATATATATTTTACACTAATATAACTTCATACATAATTTTACAAAAAAAAAAAAAAGTTGACACCTAATGGTGCTCCATACATACCTGGGTCAAAAATGACCCGAATGTCAAACATGTAGTTTTTTGCGTGTGTGTGTGTGTGTGTGTGTGTGTGTGAATGGTTATATCTTTTAAAAAATAATTGTCAAAAAGTTTTGGTCGCTTACTAAAAACTATGTATGATTTAGAAATTTTTATGAATCTCTTCCGGGTCAAAATTAACTCAAATGCATTATGAGGGTAACAGCTTTCTGTTCTGGTGCTCTTTCATGGCATGCTATCTAAAAGCATGTTATGTGCACCTGGTATTTGGAGTCTTCCATATGCATTTTGCAATATTAATGTTAATACACAGTCGATTCATTTATTTTGATTACATGATCAATTAATTGTTAGTTTGCATTTAGCTATGAAGACTTGTGCTGTGCAAAACTGATACTTACTTGAGAATAGTAGTTGCTTAAGAAAGCATCAGACAGTGCAAGTCCGTCAAACGTGTAGTCTTCAAATCTGCTGTGTTCTTCTTTTCTTTGTCCATACCTGTACCGCCCATCAATCTGTTTTCTATGGTGATGATATGCACTGTCATTCTGGTCGTAGAACGAGGCCCAGTGTGAGCCTTCTGCTCCAACTCCACCATCCTTTACTCCACCCCACACCTGAGCTCCTCCTACAGCATCCACATTACTGCGCTTGTTGTCCTCCAGCTCCTTTGACATCTGTAAGAGAGCCATTTCCTAGGGGACAGAGTACAGCATGTTTTTATGTCTGCAAGGTCGTAGACTAATGCTCAGTTAAGTGCCAAATATCGTCTATGGCAAGTAAATAATTTTAGCAAATTACTTCAACTTGATAAGCAACTGCTACACAATACATTACCATACTGACCCGAATATAAGATGATATTTTTTTCTTGGAAATACATCTGAAAAAAAGATGATTTTGACCAATATGGGTTTAAGCAACATGCATGATAGAAATGAAGGACAATAAACCTACTACTATCTACTAAAAAAAACTTTAGACCATCAGAATCAAAAACCGCATTAGTGATATTTTTTAGTTATTTATTCCTTCCAGAACAGCATCTGGTCACACATGTGCAGTAATCCTTACGTAAAGCCACCAAAATGGAAGAAAATTTGCACACCAACAGATCGTCTGTGGAGGTAACCGTAGCTAACTCGTGCTTCTTAAGCTCCTTTTTATCCCCCAATAGATTTACATCGCCAACAGAAACTGTGTTTTGATTATAAAGTCTCTAAACATAGACATTTGGTTAATTATCCTTGAGATGAACCTCAACAGACTGCAGCTGAAAAATACTTATAGAAACGTGCTTTAAATATTTGAATAAAGACTATTTGGATAATTTTGCCAGAGTGCCATTTAATTAAAAAATATATACCGTATTGACCCGAATATAAGTCGATGTTTTTTTCTTGGAAATATATGTGAAAAAACACGGTTGTCTCAGGCCTGGCTCCAGATAGGAGATGAAGGGTGGGCCAAGTGATGTCCCAGGTGGGCTGGCGAGATATACATATATATATATATATATATATAAAATTGTATTCTAAATAAGAAACTAAAACTTCCAGTAGGTGGCAGTAAATGTCTGAATAAGTAAATTACTGAGTTATTCATTGGATTCTTTCAAATAGCTGATTCATTCAGGAATTAAGTAAATTGCTCAGTTCTCTTTATGAACGCGCTATTAAATCATCATTGGTTCTCCCGACTTGTTCCAAACGGATTCATTTTTTTTTTTTTTAGTCGCACATAACGGCATTTTATAGGCTACATCATGCAGTGAGTTGTTGTCCTGCTTTATGTTTGTCAGCAATCAACTGAATGAAATGTGCGATGACCTATAGGCGTATAGACGTATGTCTGTGGCAGGTGCGTTAATTGCTTTAAAATATTTCAATTGCGTTATTTTTCGATAACTAATTAAATAGATCAATGCACATTTGATTAGACTGTGCCTTAATTTTTGATAGGACAGTGGAGACATGACAGGAAAACATAGGCAGAAAGAGAGGGGAGCGAAATCAAATTCGGATCGCCGAAGACACAGTAGCTACATGTCGACGCACTGATGACAAGGCCATCAGCACTGACTACATTTTTAATTTCTACATTCTTTCTTCTTACTTTTGCTTATGTATGTATGTATGTTTTTTTATTATTATTATTTTATTTTTTAAACCCTATAACAGATCTTACAAGATCAATTTAGTAACATTAGATTTGATTTTAAAAAGGGCCAGGTCTTATAAAAGAACTATTTACATCACTATAGGCTAATATTTACAACATTCGCTATTTGTGTGTGTGTGTGTGTGTGTGTGTGGGAAAACTGTCACAAACTCAAAATGTTATTTTTTTCCTGAAATTCAGTTTTTCTTAAGAAAAAAAAAAAAATTGCTTTTATGTATGTTTTATGTTAACTATGTTTAATGTATTTACAGTCTTTTTTAACCCCATGACAGATCCTGTATCTATTTAGTAACTTTAGATTTGATGAAAACAGGGCAGGTCTTGAAAAATTAGCTTTCTGCTCGTTTTAGAGAATTCTGTCACAAACTCATCCATGTCCAGTTCATGTGTTATTGCTTTTTCATGAGCTAAAAGTACAAGGTTTTTTTTTCCTCTCGTGAAGCATTGTTCGGAGGAATGGTGTCAAAATTCTTGCCAGAGTAGAGAATGAGCTCTCACATGAAGCAGTAGAGGAACCCATGACCACTGCAGATACATACAATTTATGAAGACCAGCAAATGCATCTTTGTATTCCTGCAGAAGTTTGCAAACAGCAGAACAGTCAGCATCAGTTGGAAGCTTTTTGGAGAGCATTGGTCTGGCAACAAGAATTTCATTCTGGAGTTCATTTTTTGCAACCCCTGCAAGACTACAGAGAGGCTCAAGCAACTGAATGTCAAGAAATTTGTTGGATTTTGGCATCAAACATGAGAGGGCTTTCATCAGCTCTAAATTCCATCTCTGATACAGCTGTATCTAGTATGTTCAACATCTGTCGCCTTAGTGCTTCAGTGGCACGTTCAGAGCCTGACTGCCCTTCTTGCCCTAAAGTTGAAAAAATCAACAGTAGTCATGTCTGTGCAGTACTGCTGCAATTCACTGTCATTTTCCCTAAGATTTCTCAGTGCAGCAAGACATCCCTGCACAACATCAGCTGCACTGCACAAATTAACATGCTGAGACTGTAGGATGGCATTAGCTGGTTTTAAAATGGCGAGAAGGGAGCCTGACAAGTCCAAGAATCTTTTGGCACAAGGTTCACTTTGAATTGCATGTATGATTGAGAGGTGAAGCTGGTGGTTATAGCAGTGGATGTATGGGATATGTCTGCCCAACCTCTGTTGCAATAAAGCCTGAACAGCACCCCTCACCCCTCTCATCACCGATGCTCCATCATAACACTGGCTTAGTATACTGTCAGCACTGAATCCTGTTTCAGACAAGTTTTGCAATATTTCAGTGGTGATGTAATCTGCATTAAGCTGCTGAAGTTCTAACAAGCCAATGAGATGTTCCTCTGGCACACCATTGTGCACAAAGCGAATTACAACAGACACATTTTCAATGTTGCACCGATCCCTTGTGCCATCACTTTTTAAACAGAATGCAGCTGAATTAGCAGTGTCATATTTCTGTTTTATTTTTTTTTTCAGAACCATGGATGCCAAAATTTCAATCACTTCATTCTGGATGGTTTTGGAAGTGTACTTGGCATTTTGTGGGATATGTGATGTAATGTCAGCAAGGTATTTATCTTTTTCCATCGTGTATTTAAACAACTTGGCAAAAAGCCCAGCAGCTATGCAGTCCTCCTCACTGTCAAATGTTTCCCGATCCCCACGTAGTGGAAGCTCATTAACCGCTAAAAACTTCACAACACCTGCCATGCTTTTTATGTAATAGCGATTCTTCTCTATCTGTTGGGGGCCGAGAAAAATTGCTACAGTCTCCCCGGACACTTGTCGGTGGCAAAACTCGGTTCATGCAGCCGAGGCTTGTAAATGAGCCTGGCTAGACACATGCTTTTGACTGCGGTCACGTTCTAATGCTGCTTTCCAGTTTCGAAAACCTGTCGAAACGAAAGTGTCATTTTTGGAGAAAGCAACACCGAACACGCGACACGGAAAACAAAAGCATGCATCGCGCTCTACAGAATATTCAAGCCAGGGTCGTGACTGATACCAAGCGGCCGAAAAACATCTATCCCTCCCTCCAAAAACAGTTCAGGGGTATGATTTTAGAACCGGCTGGTGAGGATTTGGCAGCTGTGCCCTGGTGAGCTGAAGCGGTTTTCTTTTGTCCTTTCGGAACAAGAAATCTATACATATTGTGTTTTGTTAGGCTACTTTGTTATATAGTTATAACAAAGTTCCCTGGCTGTTATTGTCGTTATTGCTGCGCAATTCAGCATGTTCGTTAACCTCGAAGGCAGTGAAGTGAATGAGCTGGTTAGGCTGTCGCTGTCTGTCTCAACAGATACAAAAAAAAAAGAAAAAAAAAGGCGGTTGGGAAGAAATTTAAATATACATGTATAAATATATACATGGAGCTCAATTGAATATCGCACCTATTATGTGATTGGCTGTTATGTGGTGTGGGGCCAGGGTGGGCCAAGCTTCTGATTGGGTCGGCCATGCCCCCCCTTGCCCCCCCATGGACCCGGGCCTGGGTTGTCTTATATTCAGGGTCTAGACTTTTACATGTCAATAATACACCCACAGCAATAGGTGGCGCCAAACACGCATAAAACGAGTGTGCCATGAAATATGTAATGTAATGTGTGCGCTGTAAAGATCGCGAGTGAAAACAAAAGAAAAAGAAATGCTTATAGCGGCATGAGACTCTCATGTTAGCCTGATGGGACCAAACTTCATCTGTGAGTGATTTTAAAAAGTAAGACAGTACACAGATTTTAAGACTGCAATAAGATTTCAATTCTACTGTTAATAAAATGTTGGTAGGCTAGCCTACTATGAGATGGATAGCCTAAATGTTATATCATACCTGTTGATATACCTGTTATTTTTATGGTATATCAAAAAGTGTATAATTTTAAATGTGATTGTTGGTACATTTTACCAAATTAAAATAGGAAAAAATATGCAATATGAAAATAATTATAGAAAAAATGTTATACTGTGAAAAAAACAACAACAACAAAAAAGATTTGGTTTTCAAAAAGCCTTTTTCCAAAAGGTACATCTGGAAAAAGGGGGGTCATCTTATAATCAGGGTCCCCTTATATTCGGGTCAATACGGTATGTGTCAAAACTGAGACGTCCCATTTTTGATGTCCATATTTAATTACATTTACAAAAGTGATTTTTTATACATAGAAAGAATATTAAATGCAAGTAATGTTTCAGTAATGTTTCAAATAACTTTAGTGAAAATAAAATGTCAAAATATGGCAGAAATAATGCTCATCGTCGTTCAGCGTAACAGATATAGTTATGTAAAAATGAAAGATATACTGTATAAGACCTATATTAACAGGTATAACAGGTGACTGTACTAAATTTTATGGTATTTTAAATGATTAAAAACATCTTGCTGACAAATGGGTAAATGTGGTTTGAAGGACAGTGACAAAGATTGGTAATGGAAAAAAGACTGATACAGAAAAAAAAGAAAGCAGCATTAAACTTTAATTGTTTTGATACTTGAAAACCCATTTTCGTCTTTGTCCCATAAATAAATTAATAGCCTATAGGCACGTGTGTAATAATAGATGTAGCAGTTTGTGTGCTCGACAGTGTAGTTTTCTGCTGCACTCTTTACTCGTCTAACACAACATGCACAATAAATGTAAACATAATATAATAAATAATAAATGTGTAATAAATAATAAACAACAGCAGTTAACAGGGTCCAAGTTTAGAATTTGTCAAAACTGATTGGTGATTCAATCTGTTAAATATAAACAAACAGCTAAAAAGTTTAGAAATGTTCAGTAACATTTGAATATTTGATATTTTGCACGTGTCTTCAGAATGCTTGTGATGTTTTGATCACAAGATACAGGCTAATTAGTTGTTATGGGGCACGTCCAAAAACAATCAAGGGTTAAATGCATCCAAATTCCTCAGAAAATGTTTTGCCAGAGGCATTTCTATGATGCACACCAAAACACATGTAGATCAGAAAAAGGATGACAATCATGTGCTTGCATGAATGGAGAAGTTGATGGCAGTTTAATTCTGCTACGGTTATTACTGTCAGCCGATATAAATAATTGTAATTAATCATAATTAATTATAATTATTTATGTACATTTCCCATTTGAGCTGATTTGCTACAGCAATGAAAGAAGAAAGAAAGGGCCTCTGGAAGATGTGACATGTCTTATAATATCTGATTCTGCACTTCCAAAATCAGTCTCTGTTAAAATTCTGCCTTGTACTGTAGTGCCACATACCTTGTCCTCCCCCTGTCCTTCAGTGTTATATGCGATAAGATGCTCTCTAGTATCAAACGGCATGGCCTTGAAATCTCCCACAACTCCTGCACCTCCACAAAGACAGAAGAGCAGCAGAAGCGGCAACACTGCAAACACAGACAGCATTCATCTGTAAACACCTTCCACAACCGCACACCATTCATTCATATAGAGCCATGCAACAACCGCAGTCTACAATAATTCAAACATACTAACATGTTTTACTTGTGATATGCAAACTGTATGTATATGTATATTGTTACATATATCTTTACATGGAGGACCAAATGCAATCAGTATTTTGAGCTTATTTCTCAAAGCAATATCTGCTTAATGAAGATAATACTATATATATATATATTTCTCTGGGAAAACTATGTTTTAAATATATGTTGTAAACAATGAAGTTAAATTATATATATATTCTTTCATATACCATATATTTCATGGGAAAGAAAATACATTTTTAATCTTACAGCATACTACATTTTGGCAAAAATGAACCACAGATCATAGATTTTTAATGATTCATTACTGTTAATTAATTTTTACTTCAAATGTCTTATATGTTTACACATGTTATAGACAATTGTCAAATATTTCCTTGATTTTAAATGCTTTTAAAGAATATATTTTAATAAATATATTTTCAAAAATATACAAAATGGCCAAAAATATATTGGTGGAAAATACATTTATGTAAATATATTTTAAAAGATATTTTAGAAAAAAATATAAAAAAAAAAAAAAATATATATATATATATATATATATATATATATATATTTATACAGTTTTCATTGTAACTCTTTCTCTCTCTCTCTGTCTGTATATATATATATATATATATATATATATATATATATATATATATATACACACACACACATACACACACACACACACATATACAGTGTGTGTGTGTGTGTATATATATATATATATATATATATATAATTTATTTTAATTTTTTTACCATATGTGTAAAGCTGCAAAAAAATTAAATAAAAAATAATAATAATTATAATAATACTCAAAAATAAAGTAATTGATAATAAACATAACAGAAAATTAATTTCCTTAATGATTAGTTGAGGAAATCAGCCAGTGACGCTACTTTAAAGTTTTGAAAAAAATAATTTTTATGAACACACATTTTACTTTTTAATGCAAGCATTTCTATTTTGGCAAACAGCACATCCTGACAGAAAGAGAGCTTCAGTGTTTGCACTCACACAGGAGCAGCAGCAGTCCCAGCAGCATTAGAAGAACACCAGATGCTCCAAACGTGGAGGAGATCTTTTTGGGCAGGCAAACTTTAGCTGCGTCACACGTGCAGACGTCTATCTGAAGCTCCTGACCAACGCAGATCTTCCCCTGCTGGTCCCACACGTCCACAAACACATGGTACATGCCAGGCCACAGTTTGCTCTGAGACCTGAATATCGCTGTAGTGCCTGAAAATATGATTTGAATGAAGATGACATAAACAAGATGAATGACCCGTTTTCAAGACATAAATCCAATACTAAAATCAAATCGAACCATTTTATTTTTCTACAGTGTAAAAAATGTCAAGGTGACTTAACTTGCTGTAGTAACTAATTGCACAGCCTCATTAACATTGCCATCTTAAACCCTATTTAAGGGGTAAAGTGATAATTACCAGAGCTTCTCCAGGATTGTAATACTGTCTAAAACTGTGCATTCATGTGCTCAAAGATTAGTGTATTTCACTTTCAATAAAATGTCCTGAAAAAATAACCCCAGGCTGGTAAACAATCTAAGCGGCTGATGCTCAGCCTGTCAGACCTTTAATATCTATGTGTCTCAACTCCAATTGTTTGAAGCAGAAGTTGGTAAAAGAAAAGACACCAGAAAATGAAATGAGAGGTATAAAATTATAGCAAAGCATTAAAACATGAGTATGTTATAAGCAAAATGCATTAAAAGGGCATTATTATGCACCAATATCGATACCCCTGGATGCTGAATCCAGTTATTTATTCACATGTTTCTAATGTTAACATGTTGCAAAAAATGCACAAAAATACTATTTTCAACTTTTACATGAAAAATATATTTTACAAAACATATTTTACTCTAAAACTGTGAAAAAAAGGCATAAACTGAAACAAGTTGTTTTCCAAATTTGAGGTTGATATCTCAAAAAATGAACTTTCAGTATGATTTTGTTTGGACGAATGTTTGGTGCATTCAAGTCATGTCGAAAAGATCAAATTTATGAACTGAACACATATTAACGCCACCATAGGGTGTCCATACGGGACATTTTTACGGGACGCGCCCTTGCCAGGATTTCTATATTGCCTAAAATATCCAGGTTTTGGCTGTTTGCACTGTGCGTGTAGATCGTTGTGTGACATTCATGAGAGCTATAGAGAGCAGAGCAGACGGCTCCTCATGTTTTCGAATCTTTTTTGATTGGTTTGACGCTTCAAGTCAAACAAACGAACAAACATCACTTGCATCACTTTGATCGTTCTCTGTAGATCTCACCTTCTTGGTTGGTCGATTATGTACAATACTGCATGTTATTGGTCAAACTACTTTGGATGTTTTAGGCAATATTAAAATCCTGGCCAGGACGTGTCCCATATGAACGGCACATATGGCCACCCTACGCCACCACAAAATTGTAAGTGAGAAAACATGTCGGACACAATAGATGCAGCATCTGTACTGACTATAAATTTGTTGAAAATAATAAAAATAATAATAATTTTGTTGTTGCTGTTATCATAATTAAATAAGAGTTTAATCTGCATTTGAATCCTCTTCCCCTCGTGCCTAGTTCACCCTGCTTTACAGCCAGTAACTTACTGATGCTTTCTATTGCACCTAAATGCAATGCTTACGTCACACTTCCTTCATGCATCAGTATCTACAGCATTATTCTCATGAAGGGATTATGAAGTGCTGTATCTCGGCCAAGTTTACAAGCTTAAGTCCATTTTTCACTGTACCATATTTTCATGGATCCTCAAGCTTCAAATACGGGACAAAACAGATATATGAGCCAAGCATGAATGCCAGTTATGCTTATTTCAAGTCTGCATTTCTCAGTCATTCTCTAATATCTCATGGCCATGACATATTATCACATCCCCATGAGTTCATATATCTTGGCTGTAACAGTCTATGACGTTTCCACAAGTTAATATGATGTGGCTACAAGACGTTACAATTAATTACCGTTGAGAGGCTCGATGCTCCATGACTCCTTTGTGCTTCTGGTGTCCACTTTGAAACCAAAGGGTGCTCCATTGGGGAACTGATCTTTGTCCACAGCTGTGACATAAATCACGTGATCCTCATAGCACAGCGTTTGAGACTGATGGCTCAGCACAGGACAGTGGTCATTAAAGTCCTTTACTTGAATGGCGATGGTTCCTGTTGCAGTTTTGGATGGGGCATCTGTAACAGAAATCGCAACAAATAAAACATTTAGACATTTTGAACTCTTTTATAAGTGCTTTTAATAATAACCGTTGCTAATTCTAACTGTTTTTCATACAAGTCATCAGTCCTGGGTAGATTAAGTCTGTTACTGATTACAAATTACATGATAAAAACTGTAGTTAGCAACATAATTTGGATTACACATACTGTATGTAGTCTAACTACTTTTAGGTATACCATATTAATTAAAAAAAAAAAAAAAAAACATGTATATGTATATATATATAATTTGTTGTAATCGACATAACTTCCTAAACTGGGGTTTTTGGGAAAAAAAAACAAAACTGTAAGGTGTTCATGAAAAGCTGATAATTAATTAGATCATAAAAATGGCAAAAGCTTGAATCCTGCATTATTTAAACAAGCATTAATAAACATGAAAACATGACATTACATGGCCAAAGTCTTCCAGGTATGAAATATTTTTGTCCAGACTTTCAATATTAATCATTAGTGAAGTTATGAAGAAGATAAAGTATTTCACATGCATTGGTATTGATTAGTATATTGCATACATATTAGTCTCATGTATATAAGAGGTAGGTTCATTTAGAAAGTAAAATTTAAAAGAGAAAAAAGAACTGGGGTAAAACAATCAATTACGAATAATTGTGTGAATAACATGTAATCATATAATCCATCAACAGTAATTGTAATCTGATTACAAGCATTTTAAAATGAATATAATCTAATTACAAGTACTTAATCTTTGGAATACGATTGCATAATTCAGATTACGTAATCAGTTTCTACCAGCACTGCATATCATAAAATGCAGTACCACCACAGGCTCACTTACCATTAGTGACGCAGATTATATGAGCGTAATATGTGCCATTGATCAGAAACTTGGACTCATAATCTGGTATTTTATTGAGTCGTATATCAGCCGTCCTCTCATCTATAATCAGCCAGTTGTCAATGTCTCGTATTTTTGCATACCTAAAATGAATTAAACAAATTGTTTTATTTCAACATCTGCACAAAACCACATTCTTGAGTATGTTTGTAGAATTTCTGTAGTCTCACCTCACGTTATTAGCGATTAGTAGTGTGTCGCTGTCTATTGCTGCGTAATTGGTAATGACTTTATTTAAAATAGTGCTGGTGCTTTCTTCAGAGATGGTGATGACTTTGACGGAGGGTTTGAAGCGAGGGCCCTCAGGCTGGTTGACCACATTGACGTGGATGGTGTACGTCTTGCTCTCTGTTACGATGACTGAAGAGTGATACTTTGCCTTGTTAGCGACAGACACCTGCAGCTTGATTTCCTTCATCTCTTCGTAGTCCAGCTCCTGTAATTCAAACAAAGGGTGAAAAGCAGGAAATGGGGGATGCAGGAATGCAGGAGACTTCCTGTTGGATGTTTGAAGTATCAAACACACACATTTATTCCTGTTCCTTGAGGTCCACTTATAAAGAATTTTACATCAAAAGTAGTCATAATTTAGAAATAGTGGGTCATTTTCTACCCTGTTTTTGAATCTTTGTTTTGAAAACTAAAAGCGTGTGTTAAATATAAACACTGCAATGATTGGCTAACATGTTTGCTTATGAAATAATAAAATTAATGGGGCACATTATCCAAACCCAAACATATCCTTACGCTAATTTGCGCTGCGCTTGGTAAATTGCGTTGGTCATTATGGAAATTAGAGGTTGCGTCTGTGTTCTTTAATTTGTGTGTTGTCAGTAAATCACTCACAGATATTTACACGCCCATCGACGCTGTTTTGGAATTGCGCTCTCGTGCTAAATTATCCAGATTAATAAATCTAGCCATTAGTGTTCGGGTCATTTTGGACCAGGTGTGGAGTGTCATTAGTTATCAAAATACTTTTTTGTTAAATTATATTAGTGTCAAAAACTTTGTAAAATCTATTCAGCCATTATATCTCACACACTTTGCAATTCAATTCAATTTTATGTGTTTACGTGTGTCTATTTACAAATAGTTGCAAAACAGCTTTTACAGAAAAGTTTAAGTTTCCACATTATATGTAGGAGTAGGTTATATTAGTGGTGACTATGACTGAAATGTACAGTAATAATCATGCAGTTAGTTACAAATTGCATGTAATCAAACAGATGATGAACAATATTAACTGCAATGATTATGGGACTGAATTTTGTTGAACATGAATATGTACGTCTATTGACAAAGCACTGCAGCATGAAAAACTGATGACTTATCATCTGAAATTGAAAGTTTCTGCAGCAATTTATTTAGTTTGAAAACTTTAATATTTCTGTTGTTTTGATAGAAATACATATATAGGTTTCATACATTTGGACTGTTTTGAGCAATCGTGAGTTATAAATTCAAAATAATTTTATTAAAATGGGGTTAATACTGGTAATTTTCAGATTATATGTTCCTATAAATTTTATACAATGATTTATTTAAAAAAAAAAAAAAAAAAAAAAAAATAATATATATATATATATATATATATATATATATATATATATATATATATAATCAATATTATCTATCTATCCGTTTTTTTTTTTATTTCTTTAACATTTAAATTTTTTTTTTTTTTCACATTCACTCATTAATGAGAAGTTTCTGATCAGATGCAATATGGTTGTAGTTGAAAAATATTAAGTTGTTACTATTTTATCAAATACTGATTCTCTGGGTCAAAACAGACCCGGAATGCATGCATAATACACGTTAATGAATGAACACATCATTATTGATTATTGATAAAAAATGCATTATGAGGTTTAACTATGTTATTTTTTGTTGCTGTGGAACAGTTTTAAAATGTGGGTACAACAGAGATTGAAAATGTCAGTGAAAACTTGCACTAATTGCAGTCAGTATATTTGACTTCTGTGAGAATAATGCTGTTTCCCTCAAAACAACAACAACAACAACAACATCAAAACTGAGGAAATATTAAGTGTAGCCTGAGGGTGGCGTTTGCTTGGATAGACACTTGTGCAGTTCTTTCAGTGCCAGGTACACAGCTGTGATAAGGACGGCTGTGAATTCCAGAGCAGCCAGCACAGAAGCGTTAAATATTCCAGATCAGTAGCGCAAAGCCACACGACAGAATGAGCAAGTTCATCCTGTCAACAGTATGCATAGAGAACCACAGCAGTTTAGTCCACAAGTTTCTCTGAAGCAGACCAGTGTCCTCAGCTCGCACCGATTGTTGTCCAGTGATTGAACATTTCCCAGCGGAGTATTTGGCCCCATAAGCATATTTCAAGTCTTGCACAAGCTGAGCAACTGCCACTGAGGAAAAGGCAGTGCTAACAGAGCGAACTATGAAAGTATTATCTAATGTTAAAAAACAGTTAATTTTCAACAACATCCCTGACCATTTCAGTCTGATATTAACATCTTATTTGTAAATGGGTGCAGGTGTGCGTAGGAGACAATAAATCTGACATTAAATTGAAAGATATGTATAGTAGTCTCCTCTACAAACTTGCAATAATAAAAAAATTCTCTTAACATCAAACAATAAACCTGTTGCTCTTTTATCTTGAACTGATTCAAGCTGGATAAAGAACAACATTGTTGCCTTTCACAGAGCTGCTTACAGCTGAATTGAACTGGTTTCAATTTGATGAACTTCACACTGTTACTGATCGGAGCTGAACCAACACTGAGCTGAATTTAGATAAATGTTGACACTGTTTTCTTTTAGATCTGCTTTATAGAAAAATTTGAATGGTCTCCATAGTTGAGTTTCCATATTTGATTCTGCTATTTTCCTGTGTTTCTCTGTGAAGCTGCTTTGACACAATCTGTACTGTATAAATCTCTATGAAAATAAAGATGACTTGATTTGCACTCTCAGAAGAAAAGGTACATGAAACAATCCACAAAAAGGTACAAGAAAATAATCCACAACTGAAGTAGTGTCACGGTGCACACAGCAGGGAGGAACGAGGAACACGCAGACGAGGATAAACTCAAATTAACAGTCTTTAATCAGGGCATGACAAGGCAGGGCAAGACAAGGCAAGGCTGACAGGAACACCGGGGAATAACGAGTAGACCAGACAAAATCTAACTAAATAGGCAGGAACTAAATACACATGATAATTACTGATAATGACACACACCTGAACAGAATAACAGACAATCACACTTAACAAGGACAGGAAGCAAACCAAATAAGGACACAAGAGGCGGGAACACATGACACACACGACAGAGGACTGACATAACTCCTCCTCCCGGAAGGCGCGACCCGCGCCGTAACAGTACCACCGGGGAGGAGTGTTGGGCACTCTGGAGGCCCCTCAGGACAGACATGGACAGGAAGACAGGACGGGACCTCCAGAGCGGAACACACAGAATGGGCCAAGGCGGAGCTGGGAGCTCTGGAGGCCATGGCAGGTGGTCTTCGTGGCCGTGGCCGTGGCCTCCTCCCTCGGCCAGGCCACTACAGCCGGGACCTTTTCTACCCCCCCCCCCCCCAAAAAAAAATTCCATGGGGTATTAAGGGGGTATCAGGAGCCCTCCAAGGCTAAATGGACAGGACAGTACAGGATTGCCCTCCAGGGCTAAACACACAGGACCAGGACAGGCCCACTGTGGCCAAACACACAGGGACAGGACAGCCCACAGGAACAGGAAGCCCTCCTGGGTTAGCTTGGAAGCGGAGGCTTATTCTGGGCATGACAAGGAGTCAGGGGCCCTCACAGGGTCCCTCAGCAACCGCCTCCACTTCCACGACAGGAGGGGCAGGCAGCTGGGAATGACCTCTGCGGCCACGACTAAAGGAGCCGCCTGCCCTCGACGAGTCTCCGTGGACTCAAGACATGACAGGGTTAAAACTACTCCTGTGGGCACAACAAGACTAAAAACGGCACTCCTGGCCGTGACGTGTGGACTGGATCCACGGAAACCCTGCTCTAGACTGGAGTCAGCAGCGGCCGGCGGGCTTGCCACATGCGCATCAGGCGGGCTAGGGTGAGCGGCGGCTGGCGGGCTAGAGTCAGCCACAGCCAGCGGACGTCGGCGATGATATCCCCGCGAACGGCGGGCTGAAGAGAGTGGCGGACAGCGGCAGACTGGAGGGGCTCATGGCCAACGGACTCGCGGCACTTGTCTGTTGCTGTCTTGCTGTCGCGGGCTAAGGCGGGATGACGAGCGGTGACTTCCACGCCGCGGGGCAGACAGACAAAACAGGAACAAAACTTTCAAAAAACGAAAAAAACCAAACGAGGTGAATGGGCACATCTTACAGTTTAGGTCTGGTCTTCTGTCACGGTGCACACAGCAGGGAGGAATGAGGAACACGCAGACGAGGATAAACTCAAATTAACAGTCTTTAATGTTGACATCAGGGGATGACAAGGCAAGGCAAGACAAGGCAAGGCTGAGACACAGACAGGAACACCGGGGAGTAACGAGTAGACCAGACAAAATCTAACTAATTAGGCAGGAACTAAATACACATGATAATTACTGATAATGACACACTCCTGAACAGAATAACAGGCAATCACACTTAACAAGGACAGGAAGCAAACCAAATAAGGACACAAGTTGCGGGAACACATGACACACACGACAGAGGACTGACAAGTAGCTGTTACTGAATTCAAAATCAAAGGTTTTAAGTAGGAAAAAAAAATCGAAACATTGACATTCGATTGAGTTCCAGCGTATCCATTTTATGTTAACTGAAATAAAATACAAAAAAAAAAAAAAATGTATATATATATATATATAAACTCTTTTAATTTCAGCTTGTTTCCGAGGCAACATTTCTCATTTTCATTTAGTTTAACTCTAGTTTACCAAAATAGCTAAAGCTAAATAAAAATAATGAAAACTATAGACATATTTAATATCAACAAACATAATTAACACACAACCAAAGTACAAACATTTTAACTGAAGTTAATGTGAAAGCAGAATATATAAAAATAAAAATCTCTCTAAAATATTAACAAAAACAATAATATTATCTCAATGTACTAAAATGACACTGTTCTTATCTTTCCTCGTTAACACTTTACAATAAGGTGTCATTTGTTAACATTAGTTAATGAATTAACTAACATGAACAAACAATGAACAATACATTTATTACACTATTTATTAATATTTGTTAATGTTAGTCAATAAACATAGAGTTGTTCATTGTTCATATTAGTTCACAGTGCATTAACTGATGTTAACAAGCACAACTCGTGATTTTAATAATGCATTAGTAAATGCTGTTCAGTTTGGTCTTTTTCTGTTTCTTCTATCTGTTCTTGTTTTCCCTAATTTTGTTTTGCTCATTAGTTCTTTATTAGTTAATCAAGGTTAAGTCGGTTCCTCTGGGTTTTGTCATTATCCCGTTTCCTCCCTAGTTTTAGTTTGCTTTATAAGCATTCAGCTTGAAGTACACCTTTGTCGAGTCTTAATGTTATTCTTATAAAGTTATCCTGAAGTTATTTTGGTGTTGTATCCTTTGCTTCTGAACTGATTATTACTATTAAAGAACCTGATTTCACCGTTCTTTCGTCTCCCCGTACTCCTTAAGAGCAACACCCGTAACAAATAAATCCTGTAGAAGTTTTGTTCAGTCTTAGTTCATGTTAACTAATGTAGTTAACTAATGTTAACTAATGAACCTTACTGTAAAGTGTTACCCTTTCCTCTTATAATTTACAGTGAAAAAACATAAACTAACACTCCCAGAATTCCCTGTGACACTTCATGTTTGATGTTTCATTTAAATAATTATATTCCTTCTTATTTTTTTCTTACCAGTTATGTACATTAGGGATTTTAGTACTTCACAAAGTTGATATTTCAACATTATATAAGTTAATGAAATATACAGTATGCATTTTACTGTAAATTTTCCATAAAACCCTAAAACGTTGCTAATTTGTTTTTTTTTTACAGTGTACAATGCATGTGTTAAATGCAAAACAGTTTTCTGCTATGAACACACGGCACATCTCAGTGCAGACTGTTTGTTTAATCTGTCAGAATGTAATGCAGATTTTGCAGAGACGCTGTTGAGGGATATTGCAGTCAGGCTATTGAAGGACGGTGCAGTTAAAACTATATTCATCTTGACAGATGGTGTGCAAAGAAAAACAAAGCACTGTTTGTAAAGGCAAAACAGAAAAATGACAGACTGATCAGTTTACCTTATTGAGAATCAGGACGCCTTCGTTGGTCTTGTTGTCTGTGATTATGGAGAAATAACCAGCTTCGTTTCCTGACACGATTGTGAAGACGGCCAGCCAGTTTTCAGTGTAGATCAGATCCGCGTCCATCACTTGAATCCTCACCACTTCCACATTTTTAGTGTTTTCCTCCACACGGCACTCATACTAAAAACCAAAGTGATTTCACATATATTAACCAGATGCACTTTCATAAACAGCTAACTTAACTGGCTATTTTCTTAAATGACAAAACATTTCATATCAATTAAATTTGTAATATCAAATAATAATGCATGTGTTTTACAAGTATGTGCATCTTTTTTTTCCCCCCAACAACTCTAAACTAAAGATGTGTTAAGTCTAGTGCTGTCAAACGATTAATCGCTATTAATCACATCCAAAATAAAAGTTTTTGTTTACATAATATATTTTTGTGTACTGTGTATATTTATCATGTATATATAAATACACACTCACTCATACAGTATATATTTTGAAAATATTTACATGTAAATATATTTTTATTTATTTAATTTGTATATAAATATATTTAATATACAAATATAATATATTTTCTTAAATATATACATGAATGTGTGTGTATTTATATATACATATACACAGTACATGCATATATTTTTGACAGCTCTAGTTAAGTCATTTGGTATATGCTGGTGTGGTAATACTCAAAAAATAAAATCTTACAAAGTTTTTCTCCAAAGTAGGAATGTTGTCATTGACGTCAAGAATATTGATGATAGCAGTTCCTGTTCCTGTATTTCCATTCACATGTCCATCCAAATCAGTCCCTTTAATAATCAATGTGTATGTTTCTTGTTTCTGTGATGAGAAAAGCACAAACATCAGTCACATGTGGAAGTAAATGTGAAATACAATTTGGATTGGTAGCACTTGAGTTTTGGGGACCAGATCTCACTATTAACCAGCATGCACATTACTAGCACATTGGCTGTGTATTAGTACTTATATAGCACATATTAATGCATTACTCTGCATAAACATATTCTAGATCCTTTAATTATATGCCATACCTAAACTTAACAACTACCTTTCAAACTATTAATAAGCAGCAGATTAGCGGTTTGTTGAGATGAAAGTCATAGTTAATAGTGATAATTGCACCTTAAAATGAAGTGTGATCTTATAAACACTGAACCAGAAATCTGGTAGAATCAGTCAACAACAACCTATAAAACATCATGTCACATCAATTATGCTTCTGTAAAAACTTGATTTGCATTTCCTGATGGAAAAATAAATGCATGCAGTGTAGCAATGAATGAAGTAAAAAAAAAAAATCCATAAATATAGAACAAATCAATATTCAGAATGTCAGGAAATGGGACATTTTCAGTCTTTAATCAAGAATAAATTTGATTTAAAAAAACAAAAACAAAACTAAGGCTGAAATGAACTACAAAACTAAATTTGAAATTATTCTGCCAATTGAGTGATTTAAGCTAAATCAATTACTGTTTGCAAATGCAGTAATAATTGAAATATTAGCGACTGCATACCTCTCTGTCGAGCGTGGTGTACTTGACGTGTATCTGACCAGTGTCTCGATTAATGTAGAACATGTCCTCGGGTTGCTGTTTAACAATGCTGTAGGCGATTTTTGTATGCAGAGTTCCTTCTTGATCTCCGTCTGATGCGGTGACCGTCGTTACAAACTCGGCTGAAAAATGAAATGCGGTATAGACTTAATACAAATAAACTTCATGAAAAGTTTAACTGTATTCAATAGTGTTCAACAACCTGTAGAGCTGATTTTGTCTATATATTGGGAAATGTGTTTTGTTTGTTTTCCTGGTATCACTTTAGATTAGGAAACACATTCTCACTGTTAAGAGTTTTCCCTTAATAAACTCCCGATTTGCTGCTAATTGCGTAAATAAGGTACATTACGAAACCTTGATGGACAAACCAAGCTCATTGGAAAAACATGCCTCTACCTACATCTTTGCAAAACTTCAAAAACACACCTAAACAATTCACTGCAGTTTCCAGCTGAAATGAACACTAGTGGCAGTAAAACACCGACAACATTTATTCTATTCTCACAAATTATGAATACGGTGCAGATTATCTGTTTTGTAAACTAATATATTTTGACATTTGCATCACAGTTCTATATGTACAGTATGTGCTTTTTTGTCTGTATTAATCTCGCTCTTCTTGTTCACCTGGAACAGCATTGCACGGGTACTTTTCACAATAAAAAAACTCAACAGCTTGTCAAAGCAAGCTAAAATGGCATGTTTGCTTTAGCAAAAGTGTTTTCATCACCTTTCCTTTTTCTAACACTATTGGTTTAGTGTGTCATTTTTAGAAGCGATAGAGCGCCACTCACCCAACCTTACATTATCCAAACTGCCACAATACATACAACAACCAATCTCTCTTCTATTCATTACTGATTCAGTATTGTCTCATCATCAGCATGCTATAGGAGAAATGTCCACTCCTGACAAAAACACTGTTAAAATGTCTGAAAACTTCAAAATACACTGAACCAGACGGGCTTCATCTTCTGTAATAATGACATACTACACTAGATTTAATACTAGGCATGTCCCGATCCGGGTTTTTGTGCCCCTGATCCGATCCAAGTCATTGAATATTGAGTATCTGCCAATTAAAGTTATTGAGTATCAACAATTCAATTTATTAATATCAATCCAATGTACACAGAGTTGTGCAGAGAGTAAAAGTAATATGTGTATACATGTGTGTGTGTGTGTGTGTGTATACAAGATACACTATCTCTATATATATATTTGCACATACTGTATAAAGACATTGGTAGAATATGTGACTACTGATGAAAACTTTTTAAATTAATTTTATATGTGCATCTCAATAAATTAGAATGTCGTGGAAAAGTTCATTTATTTCAGTAATTCAACTCAAATTGTGAAACTTGTGTATTAAATAAATTCAATGCACACAGACTGAAGTAGTTTAAGTCTTTGGTTCTCAACAAATTAGAATACTTCATAGGACCAATAATAAAAAAAAAAAAATAGTGAATTGTTGGCCTTCTGGAAAGTATGTTCATTTACTGTATATGTACTCAATACTTGGTAGGGGCTGCTTTTGCTTTAATTACTGCCTCAATTTGGCGTGGCATGGAGGTGATCAGTTTGTGGCACTGCTGAGGTGGTCTGGAAGCCCAGGTTTCTTTGATAGCAGCCTTCAGCTCATCTGTATTGTTGGGTCTGGTTTCTCTCATCTTCCTCTTAACAATACCTCATAGATTCTCTCTGGGGTTCAAGTCAGGCGAGTTTGCTGGCCAATCAAGCACAGTAACACTATGGTCACTGAACCAGCTTTTGGTACCTTTGGCAGTGTGAGCAGGTGCCAAGTCCTGCTGGAAAATGAAATCAGCATCTCCATAAAGCTTGTCAACAGAAGGAAGCATGAAGTGCTCTAAAATGTCCTGGTAGATGGCTGCGTTGACTGTGGACATCAGAAAACACAGTGGACCAACACCAGCAGATGACATGGCAGCCCAAATCATCACAGACTGAGGAAACTTCACACTGGACTTCAAGCAACATGGATTCTGTGCCTTTCCACTCTTCCTCCAGACTCTCGGACCCTGATTTCCAAATGAAATGCAAATTTTACTTTCATCTGAAAAGAGGACTTTGGACCACTGAACAACAGTCCAGTTCTTTTTCTACACAGTCCAGGTAAGACGCTTCTGACGTTGTCTCTGGTTCAGAAGTGGCTTGGTAGCCCTTTTCCTGAAGACGTCTGAGCGTGGTGACTCTTGATGCACTGACTCCAGCTTCAGTTCTCTCCTTGTGAAGCTCTCACAAGTGTTTGAATCGGCTTTGCTTGACTGTATTCTCAAGCTTGCGGTCATCCCTGTTGCTTGTGCACCTTTTCCTTCCCAAATTCTTCCTTCCAGTCAACTTTGCATTTAATATGCTTTGATACAGCACTCTGTAAACAGCCACACCTTTCAGTAATTACCCTCTGTGACTTACCCTCTTTGTGGAGGGTGTCAATGTTCGTCTTCAGGATCATTGCCAAGTCAGCAGTCTTCTCCATTAATGTGGTTTCAAAGAACAAGAGATACCCAGAATTTATACTGTAGAGATGGTAATTTATTGAAGCTCAAATGTAAATATTCTAATATTTTGAGATACTGATTTTTGACTTTCATGAGCTGTAACCTCTAATAATCAAAATTAAAACAAAAAAACTTTTGAAATGTTTTACTTTACATGCAATGAATCTAAAATATTCTAATTTATTGAGATGCACCTGTATATATGTAAATGCTTAATAATTGCAACATAAAGGCAAAAAAGTGGAGATATGTTTAGAAAGCATGAAGCTCGCAGTGTCAGAATGCCAGTCTGTCAGTCACAAAACACAGCAATGCGTTATGGCAACGATGTCTCAGTTAGTCTGACAGTAGATAAAAGTAAACGATAAATTAAGAGTGATCGTTACAAAAGTGTGCATCAGATACATTGAACACGGAAGCTCAAACATATGTGACACGCTAAAACA